>CM062819.1:1047548915-1048028915 GCA_031772625.1 Pinus tabuliformis | reverse complement strand
ATTATGAAAAATAATGAAATTAGGGAAAGGAAAAATTTCATGGAAGCCTCAAGAATTGGCATCTTAAAGTAGTACTTAAGATAGTGAAAAGGTCACCTTGAAGAGGATGGAAGACTAAAGTTTCCAAGATAGGACGAGTTAGTTGTTTTGTGCTCAATTTTGTGTGGCTTATCTTCCTTGGACATACCGAGTAGGTAGCAGACCTATGGTGACTAGGCCAAGCTTCTGAAGTGATTTTTAGGAGGGATGAATAGGCCTAAATATGGTATTGAATACGTCACTTTGGACAACGAGTTACATAGGCTAATAGAAGGAAGAAGGCCACACATTTATGGAGAAGGTTTATCCTTAGATGAAGGGATGACACAAGTAACTGGTGTTCCCTAACCAGTGATAATGGAAGACAAAGGTATGTGAAATTTTTTTTATAAAGGGTCTACATAAAACAATGAGTAAGGTTTTTTGCTACATGTTTTGAACCTGGGGTTTGTATATTTCATCTAGTCAAAAGTTTTTTGCATCTAAGGATTGAAAACCCTAAATGGAACTCAAATAGGAAAAACACTACTGATAAACCCTAATTTTTTTGTTCCCTCATAGAAACCCTAACATTCGACATCTAGGGTGTGCTAAAAGAATCTAGGACATGACCATAAAGGTGAAATTGGTTTAAATCTAGGGTTTGACATCGAAAACTTATCACTGATGTTTCCTAGAAAAGGATGAAGGAATTTAGGGTTTGTATTTAAGAACCCTAGGAGTCTACCTTCTAAAAAAACCATAGAAACCCTAGATTGATTGGATTGAAATCATGCTCTTGCATCTATATACTTTGTTTGGTTCTACCTACTACTAAAGATTGCAAGTGAAGGCAAGATGAGGAGGGAAGAAGAAAATCAACTATCATTCTTGATGATGGATTCTTGGAAATGTTGAGCAGGACAGAGGGAGGGAACTGTAAGGACCCTGAAGAAACTATTTCTAACAAGGTTATTAAAAGAGTACACATGTATCATTGTGTGGTGCATCATATATAAAAGCAGGTGATAATAGCATATTTCAAGTCTACTGGGTCCTTTAAGAATGAAAAGCTTGGGGATCATTCTGCATAAGTGTTCATCCATACATTGTTTAACAATATGTTAGAGGAAGTAATTTTCTAAGATGGGTCATCATGATCCTATAAGAGTCAACATCTTGGAACACTCTTGGAAGAAGAATTATTCCACGATTAGTATGTATTCCATATTGTATGGAAACAATACTCTAAAAAGGATGAAGGAATGAAGTTGGTAAAGTTGCAGGCTCATTGTTGAATACATTTAGCTACATGATTGTGTCAAAGAGTAAGAATGCATGTTTGAAATAAATTTTGGGTTGGATTCATATAATACTATAAGAAAATTTAGTCATAAGTTATGCATAGTGAATATTTCAACTGGTTATATGATTCCTAAGAGGATGAATTTGAATTTCAATGGATAAGAATATTAAAGAATTTCTCACTTGAATATATGCATATATATTAGTGATCAACATATAGTATAATTTATGGAAGAAAATGGTAACTTGGTAATCAAGTTCAATCCCTGGTCACTCTGATGCATGAAGGAAGAATTCACTACAAGAAAAAAGGACATTGGTGAGGGGAGAAAAATGTCACCATATGCTCATTAGTAACAGTCAAAAGAGCCTTCGTCACCAAAAATTGAACGTCACCAAAAGTGGTGTTGCCAAAAGTATAGGTGTTGTAGTGACATTCAAATTCCATCGCCAATAATGATTATAATGATAGATAGCAAACGTCACCATTTTATTTGAGCAATGGTGATGTACCATAGCCTCCGTCATGAAAAACTGAACGTCACCAAAGGTGGCATCACCAAAAGTATAGGTGTTGTAGTGACATTCAAAGTCCGTCACCAATAATGATTTATAATGACGGATAGTGACTGTCACCATTTCATATGAGCAATGGTGATGGACTGTTGGGTCCCTATAATACTAGTGATTACCCCATTACTATTGTAGTTATACCCCTTATTTATATTTTTGTGCCCCTATTACACCCATATTGTTATTTCTGTGCCCCATAGAATCCCTCTATTGTTATTTTTGTGGCTTTATATTATTATTGTTAGGTCGGCTGGATTATATTGTGACTCCTTAGACTCCTATATATAGAAAGGAGGTTTTGTCATTTGTATCATCAAATAATTGTTCATTTATGTAATGTAAAGGAGGTTGCCCCCTTGAAGAGGCTGAATTCTAAGGCATTGATCTATCTTTTCTATCTTTTCTTGAGCTGGTTTCATAACATTTGGTATCAGAGCTTTGGATTCTAGGGTTTTGCTGCTCCAAACAGGTCATCATGGCATTTTCGCTATATATTTTTTTATGTGATGTTTCAGAAGTCGTAAAAAAAACCCATTTGAGAAGAAATCGCGTTGAACCTTGGGTCTGAATGTTAGATCTTTTCGCGTGATATTTTTGGAGATATGATCCGAGGAAGTTGGTATTTTTGCAGACTCCTGAATTACATTCAAAATAGGTGACCTGGGGAAAATCGTCATAACATTCTCTCTGGGAATCAGATTGAAATTTTGTCAGAAGGTACAAAAATATGACGGACTGTAGTTTCTTGTATATCTTTTTCAGAACAAAATATCGAAAAATGTACACGTGGCATGTCATACAAGTTCTCTATTCTTGGAAAGGTCGATAATCAGGTCATCTTGCGAGATTGTGCATAACTCTTTCTTGGAGAATCCAATTTGGATTAGACTGGTAGAATTGGAAATAGGACACAAAGAGCTACTACAGGTCACAAATTCAAAACTAGATGATTGGAAAGTACAAAGATAAATCAGAGGCAATATCAAGCTCCTACAAAGTGAAAAAAGGTGTGTAGATTTTTTAGATTTTTTTCTTAAGCTTGGTTTGAAAATTTATTTTGAAGGAATTCAAAGGGCATAGTAGAGCATTATTATCGGTAACTGATTCCCTGAGGAAAGAAAATGAAAACACGTAGTAAGGAACCTGAAAGCTCTAGCATGACTCATGAAGAAGAGGAAGAAATGCTACATGATATATCAAAATTACGAGAAAAAGTGCAACAAATATCACGCTCACAAAAGTTAACAGAAGCTAAGATAAATGGTGTGGAAGCTAAGATGAATGGCATGGAAGCTAAGATCGACAATTTGAAGATAGATTTGAACACAAATTTGAAGACAGGCATGGCAAATTTGAAGACAGATTTGACAATTTTTCTACAAGAAATACTTACTAATGGTGAAAAGGTAGTAAAGGAAACTCATGATGAGAACAAAAGAAATGTTAATCATGATTCCATAGACGCTAATGTTGGATCGAAGAATCACCATATTCCAAAAATCGATATGAGGAAGTTTGATGGCAAGGATCCTGCCACATGGATATTACAGATGGAGCAATTCTTCGATCTCAATAATGTGAAAAATGCACAAAAGGTACATATGGAAACTGTATATTTGGAACCAAATCAGTTTGTATGTAATCAATCGCTTTGTTCTCGTAAAAAATTTATCACTTGGGCAATTTTTACTGAAGAATTGATACCACATTATGAGGATACAAAAAGCAACACTTTTTTTAGCCAATTTATAAGTCTCAAACAAAAGGGTTCAATAATAGAGCACATTGAGGAGTTCAAAAAATTGAACATAAGGGTAAAAGATATTCTAGAGGAGCATAGGATTGATGTGTTCATAGAGTCTTTAAAGGATAATATCCAACATGATGTTCGCCTTTGGGAACCTGATTCATTAGAGAAGGCATTCAGGTTAGCAAGAAAAATGGAAAGCAAAATTATGGCAACTAGGAAGCATACCACTCACAAGTATAAAGACGGAAGTGTTGTTGCCCCTAGTCTTCCACAACCTACAATGTTGACACCACAACAATTGGAAGAAAAAATAGCAAAAGGGCTTTGTTACAGTTGTGATAGCAAATACACAAAAGGTCATAAGTGTGCTGGGAAGAAATTATTCTACATAGATTGTGAAGAGGAAGAAGAAAAGGAGCAAGAAAGGTCAAAAGAAGAGGATATACTCCAGGAACAAAGCCTAGATGAAGAACAAATAAATCCGACCATATCTTGTAATGCATTGGCAGGAATTACCACTCCTCAAACCATTAAGATAAAAGGACAAATCAAGAAGAAAAAGGTGATAGTGTTGATTGATTCAGGAAGCACCCACAATTTTATTCATTGTAGGGTAGCAAAAGAATTGAATTGCTTCCTATATCCAACACCAGAGTGTCAAGTGATGATTGCAAATGGAGGAACAACAAATTGCTCTGGAAAGTGCCATAATATCAAGATATCCATGGGAGAATATGTATTGACTAGCCCAATGATTTCCATTCCAATGGGAGGTGCTGATGTTGTACTAGGAGTCCAATGGCTACAATCCTTGGGTAAAATAGAGTTTAATTTTCAAGAAATTTTCATCAAATTTTCTATGGAAGGAAAGGAAGTTGAATTAAGGGGTATTGCAGGGAAACCAGGAAAGATAATCAACTCTAATGGCATGAAAAAGCTTCTAAAAAAGGAGAAAAGAGGTGTAATTGCACAATTATGTTCGCTAGATGTTTCCACATTGGAATCATATATTTCTCCAGATCTCTAAAAATTCTTGGACAATCATTCCAAGGTATTTGAGACTCCCAAAGGTCTCCCACCTATGCGTGATCATGATCATGCTATTCATCTAATTCCAGGAAGTGTTCCTCCAAACATCAGGCCGTATAGATATCCCTATGTCCAAAAAAGTGAAATTGAACGTATGTTTGCAGAAATGATAGAGGCTGGTATAATTCAACCGAGTCAAAGTTCTTTCTCAGCTCCAGTAGTATTGGTGCACAAGAAGGATGGATCATGGCACATGAGTCCGGATTATAGGGAGCTCAACAAGCTCACTATTAAAGATAAGTTCCCCATTACTGTCATTGATGAATTACTGGATGAATTGCATGGATCAATTTACTTCACCAAGTTGGATCTTCGTTTGGGATATCATCAAATTAGAATGAAGATTGAAGAAATTCCGAAAACGACATTTAGAACTCATGAGGGTCATTATGAATTTTTGGTCATGCCTTTTGGCCTTACCAATGCACCTTCAACATTTCAAGGTTTGATGAATTCAATTTTCAAACCATTCCTTAGAAAATTTGTGTTAGTATTTTTTGATGATATACTAATCTACAACAAGTCTTGGAAGGATCATGTTGAACATGTTGACAGGGTGCTACAACTATTGGAGGAGAAACAACTATATGCAAAAAGATCCAAATGTTTCTTTGGAGTCCAGGAGGTGGAATATTTGGGTCATATTGTATCTCATGAAGGAGTTAAGGTAGACCCTAGCAAAATTAAAGCCATTAAGGAATGGAAAATCCCCACATCCATAAAGAATCTACGAGGATTTCTTGGGTTGACAGGGTATTATCACAAGTTTGTTAAGAATTATGGGAGAATAGCAGCACCTCTAACAACATTACTGAAGAAAGATTCATTTTCATGGACTCTGAAAGCAACAAAGGCCTTTGAACATCTTAAAGAGGTAATGTGCCAAGCACCGGTCTTAGGTACACCGGACTTCACAAAAACCTTTATTGTGGAATGTGATGCTCCAGGAAATGGAATTGGTGTTGTTCTAATGCAAGATGAAAGACCCATTGCTTTTGAAAGTCGTCCAATCAAGGGAAAGTTTTTAAGCAAAGCTATTTATGAGAAGGAAATGTTGGCAATACTCCATGCACTTAAGAAATGGTGACCCTACCTAATGGGAAGACACTTCAAGGTAAAAATGGATCATGATAGCCTTAAATACTTTTTAGAACAAATATTATCCTCTGAAGAACAACAAAAGTGGGTCACAAAGATGTTGGGTTATGACTTTGAAATCATCTACAAAAAAGGGAAGCAAAATGTGGTGGCAGATGCACTCTCAAGAAAGGATGAGGATGTGGAAGCATTGTTGTGTGTCATTTCTACTATCCAACCAGATTGGATAAACGAAGCAAGGGAGGAATGGAAGAATGATGAAGAAGTGTGGGCACTTATTCGAAAGCTACAACAAGATTCCAATACTTCTGATACATTTAGCTGGCAAAATGATTCGTTATGGTACAAAGATCGCTTATACCTCTGTAAGAATTCCCAGCTAAAACAAAAGATTCTTATGGAATTACACACTTCTCCCTTAGGAGGGCACTCAGGATTTTTAAAAACTTACCACAGGGTTAAGAAGGAATTTTTTTGGGATGGCCTTAAATCAAATATTCAAAAGTTTGTGGCGGAATATTTGGTTTGCCAACAAAATAAAGTTGAATCAGTTAAGACACCGGGTCTATTACAACCCTTATCCATTCCAAGCCAATGTTGAGAGGAGGTTTCAATGGATTTTATCACAGGTTTACCCAAGTCTGAGGGAAAGAGTGTCATCATGGTGGTAGTTGACAGACTTACCAAGTATGCACACTTTTGTGCATTATCACATCCATTTAAAGCCAGTACAGTTTCTACTGCATTTATGGAAACGGTTCAAAAGCTACATGGAAACCCAAATATTATTGTAAGTGACAGAGATCCCATTTTCACTGGAAATTATTGGACATAATTATTTTCTTGTCTTGGTACTCAGCTAGCTCATAGCTCTTCTTATCATCCTCAATCTGATGGGAAAACTGAGATAGTAAACAAATGTTTGGAAGGATATCCTTATTTCTTTGTATCTGATAAACAGACACAACGGGTCAAATGATTTCCTCTAGCTGAATGGTGGTATAACACTTCCTTCCATACAGCAAAAAAAATGACCCCATTTATGGCACTTTATGGGTATCAACCACCATCCATCATATCATATTTAAGAGAAAATTCTAAGGTTCAGGTAGTGGAACATCACATCGAACATCAACAACAAGTCCTCCAACTCTTAAAGGATAACCTCGTGTTGGCACAAAATAGAATGAAACAACAGGCATATCAACATCGCAGTGAAAGAAGTTTTGATGTAGGTGATTGGGTATTCCTACGGCTACAACCATATAAGCAAATGTCCCTAAAGCAAGCTAAGAAGGATAATAAATTATCACCAAAGTATTATGGTCCGTACAAGGTGTTGCAAAAGATTGGTACTATGGCATACAAATTGGAGCTTCCTGCAGCTTCTCGATTGCACCCAGTTTTCCATGTTTCATGTTTAAAGAAGGTTATAGGCGACAAGCTCCCAATTCAAACAATATTTCCAGAACTTGACGAGGAAGGAAAAATTATATTGGAACCGGAAGCACTCACAGAAACAAGAACTCGACAACTACGAAATCGATCAATTTCAGAGTATCTTATCAAGTGGAAGAACTTATCCGCTGAAGATTTCACATGGGAGGATGAGAATTTTATGCAGAAATATCCAGAACTACTCAATCGTTGAGGAAAACACTTTTTTGAAGGAGAGGGGCATGTTGGGTCCCTACAATACTAGTGATTACCCCATTACTATTGTAGTTATACCCCTTATTTATATTGTTGTGCCCCTATTACCCCCATATTGTTATTTTTGTGCCCCATAGAATCCCTCTATTGTTATTTTTGTGACTTTATATTATTATTGTTAGGTCGGCTAGATTATATCGTGACTCCTTAGACTCCTATATATAGAAAGGAGGTTTTGTCATTTGTATCATCGAATAATTGTTCATTTATGTAATGTAAAGGAGGTTGCCCCCTCGAAGAGGCTGAATTCTAAGGCGTTGATCTATCTTTTCTATCGTTTCTTGAGCCGGTTTCATAACATGGACCATAGCCTTCATCACCAAAAATTGAACGTCACCAAATGTGGCGTCACCAAAAGTATAGGTGTTATGGTGACATTCAAGATCCATCACGAATATTGATTATAATGATGGATAGTGACCGTCACCATTTCATATGAACAACAATGATTTATTGTGATGGATCTTCCATGGCTATCATTATTAGTGCATATATATGGTGACGTTTGTTGACTATCACCAAAAGCCACATTGCCATAAGTATAGGTGTTGTGGTGACATTCAAGGTTTGTCACGAATAATGACTATAATGATGGATATCGACTATCACCATTTCATATCAACAACAATGATTTATGGTTATGGACCTTTGAGGGCCGTCACTATTGATGCATATATATGGTGGCATTCGTTGACCTCACCATTTCATATTTTGGTGAAGGTTGAAAAATGTTACCAAAGCTCATTGGTGATGGTCAAAAGAGCCTTCGTCACCAAAAATTGATCATCGCCATTCCATATGGATGTCAGGACACGATGGAATCGAACCACCAACCTCCTTCTTGTGAAGCAGATACTCTTCCATTGAGCTAGCACCCTTTAAAGAATTAGAATTTTAAAAATTAGACCTTGAAACTTCATAAATAGTAAATTCTACAACTTTCAACAAATTGAAGTCTCAACAATATTTTACTAAACAAGCAAAGCAACATCGAGGTTGCAAGTCCCTGCCTAATGTTTATGGAAGTTATGAAAAGTGGGTGAAAGGAAAAATAATTATGTATAAAAGAATCAATATGTTCAGTTGAATACTCAATTAGAAGTGAAACTTTGAAGACATTTATAATCTATAAATGACTTATAACTAATAAATGCACCAAATATTGCAAAAGAAATGTCATAAGTGTTATAGACATTTTTGGGCACTGCAACCCCAAGCATGAAATGTCCATAAACCAAGGGCTCCTCAGTCCCTAAAAGTGTTGTTCTAACCCCTAAAGGAACAAGGTCAACTGATTACAGCTTCTCCCAGAAGTTCTCCATGAAAAACTGCTCAGAATTGGTCAAAACACGATCATTTCAGTTGCTCCACAGGCCAAGTGCATTGCATCTCACCTAAGTACACTGTGTGGGTGCGTTTCATTTCAAAAATACCTTCTATGGGGTGCGATGGGTGAGAAATGACAAATGGCAGTGTCATTCCGCGAGGTGGAGAGGCAATGGAAGCTTCCAGAAACTTCTTCTGTGACACTTGCCTCTCTGAATTCGACCAAGGATGAGTAAGAGATCATCAATCTCCAAGTGGAAGCAAGAAATATTAGAGGGAAGACACTAATCAAATCACAAGCTGACTCATCTCCCTTACAGATATCTATATATGGATCCCTCATCCCAGAGATCCAGAGGCTGGAATTTTGCATATTGTAAGGAATTGTTGTTGGTTTCTTGAGACAAACATTAGATTGTTGGGTGATCTAAGATTTGTATGAGGTGAAGAGGGGCTTCCTTGCTGAGAGGTTGATGCTGGGTCAGAACAACTGGTTGTAACTCCTCTTGGCTTTTTCTTGTTTATCAATAAAAGCTATTCAAGTTTTCCTCCATACTCTTGTGTCCTTTACGTTTGCTGCATTTGTATGGTCAATTTGCATCTAATCCTAGATTGTTTATGATTATAGATCCATGTCTTTGTATAGTGCTATGCTACTATGATCTTATAGGTACTCTATGAAGCTGGGCATGCAAGGGAACAAGTAGCGAAAGACTATCAAGGAAGAGAGGAATCAAACCAAGAGATTAGTGCACGACAGAGGTTGGTCTTCTTTGTTCCTCTCTATCTATACTTTATAAAGGAAAAATGAAAGTATCTTTACTTTGTTTGTTTCTAAGGTAGCTATCACACCTTAGTGGGATAAGCAGTTCTGAGTAGACACTTTTCCCTGTAACAAAATGGCGACTCCGCTGGGGACAAATTAGTTTGTTTGTTTATCTTCCTTGTTGTCTATTTCATAAACTTACAGATGGAGTCTGAAGTCGTGTCAGGTAGCATTCGAAATGCATTTGCCATAGCAAATTCCAAGTAGATAAATGCCACTTCAGTCCATCTCCAGGATCTGTTTATGATTTAAACAACTGATTCACAAACTCTCTGATTGCCCTTGTGATAGCTCTTAGATCCTCCTTAGATCTACCCCTGATTGTTGAATTACTGATTACCTTTTGCTCGGCCAAAACCCATGAACTAAACTGCAAACTGTGACCCGGAACCCAAGCAAAGTCTCATTTCTGGCCCAGCGCAGGTACTGTTCTGAGAATCTGAAATTCAGCGCACTTCCCGAGTGTAGAAGGTGCGCTGCATTTCAAATTCCTTGTGTTACAAGTGCGCTGATCAGGCTAGGCTTTGTGCAGTTTTGGTTTCTGTGATTCATTCTTTCCAGTTCTATTCATGAATTTTGCTGCCTGTGATCAGTATATCTCTGTTTGAAACCCCTTTTCCTTGCTGTTATTCCGCCTCCTTTGTACAAAAGAACTATAAATGTTTTTGTGTGTTTGTTGAGTCATTTTCAGTTCTCCTTTGCAAAAGTAGCGTAATCGTACTGTCGTCCTTTGATTTGAAAGATTCACAAGTGTCGATTTCAATCATAGGAAAGAGTTTGATTGTTGTTGATAGTCGATTATCCTGTTACTATTGTTTTTGGTCTGAATTTGTAATTTTTCTAGTGTCAAAAACAAGTATTCATTTCAAAATTGTAAGGTGTTGTGATCGTCTCCATTCTTGATTTCGAAAAGAAACTTGTTGATATTTGTCACTTGAAAAGAAATTCATATTTGTGCATCAACTTTCTCCTTATCATTCGTATACTAAGAAAGTCGAAAAAAAATACATGCATGTGCATTTTCATTTAGACAGTCTGATTGGTTTGATTTAGGAAAGTGCATTTAGAGTGTGCTCTTTGCTCTTTGTGAAAGGATTCTGTCTTTCTTTCCTTAGTAGCTACGATTTTCATTGCACAAAGAAGATAAAAATATTGTTTATCATCTTAGATTGGATTTTAGGAATTACATCTACATCTCGCGGTGAACTTGAAAGGCAAACTTCATAAACAAGATCAACTATAAAATAAACTCAATGAATCTAACAACACTTTGGAACCTAACGCACAACATTTAGAAGTCTAGGCTAGAGACGTATTCCAGCGTCGTAAAGCTTGGTAACTGTTGTTCTCACTAATGGTTGGGTGATTCATCGACTTTGAGATGATAAGTGCCAGTACGGACTTGTGCTCCCACGTACCATCGAGTATATTTTGGGAGACCACAATAGGCTTAATCCTTTATCCATAGGAAGCTGTGTCTACTGCCCTATCGATCACAATGCACTGAACACAACATTCAGGAAGATTGACTGTCGTACCATAAAAAGTATTCTGCAGTTTTGCGATTGGTTTGGTAATCCCTCTACCTAGATTTCCAGAGTAGTCCCTTTTGTTCCTTTTCAGACTCTTTAATGGAAAAGGTCCATCTGAGCACTTGTCACTTCAGGCTCATTAAAAATCGAAGGCGACTAGAGTCATCTTTTGTTTTTTCTCGACTCTTAAAAATTGAAAAAACAAGTTGTGTCAAAGCGTCTAAAATTTATTTTAAATGGAATATTCATTACCCTTTCCTACGTTGATCTTGGGTTGAGAAAATGGAATCTACCAACCAAGGAATTCCCCTTGGAGGAAATCCTAGTCCCTTCTCCTCTTGGGGAGATGTTGGTGCACCCCATATGGCCACATTGTCACTTCCAGGATTGACAATCGGCTTGCCTGTATGGCTCTTCTCAACCTCTGTCGTTCAGAACACCGCAATTCCTGAACAATCAAGTCAGCAACTAGACGATTCCAGAGTTACCCACCAACCTTTACTTCCTCCAATTCTTCCTCTCCTCCTTCCTCTTCGCTTGATGGGGCTGGTAAAGCCAAAAGTCAAGTACCTGAGAAGAAGAAAGAAAAGAAGAAGAAAGAGAAGAAGAAGAAGGAGCCAAAAGCGAATGGGGGCAAACGAGCATCGTCTAGCGAAAATCCACACACTGCACCGACCAGGCCTAAATCACCATGTGTCATTTGCAAAGGAGACCACTATCATAGAGATTTTCCTTGCATCCCTCGGGTCTTAAGGAACTGGTCTCCTTGTTTACACAACCCGGTGTCGTCAACCTCTGATGATCATGTTGAAAACACACCGTCGACTAGTGAAAGTGAAGCCCCAAGACAAAAAGGAAAATATAGATTTCCTTGTAAATTGTGTGAAGGAGATCATGCCATCCACCGTTGTCTCTTCTTAGATGAGGCTAAAAGAGTTTTGGACGATCGTCCGGTTTCACCTTTACGACTTCCTCCTAGATATAAAAAACTCTTGTCGAGTCCGTCACTAGTTGAAAATCTGGCTGGCCCGCTCAGGTGGTCGGCTGAAGCATCTATCATTGAAGAAAAACCATATGAACCCATACCAGACGAAAGTCAAAAGGTCGAGGCGGTAGTTGACCCGGTCTTGCCTTCAAAGGTTCCATCTTCAGATGATACAGTCACCGAAGAGAACAAGGATGACACCGTCCAAATTCTTTTCGTAAGCATAGACGCCAATGAACATGGGGGCAATTTACCCATTCCTTTACCGTAGGAAGGAAGTTCGTCAAAGTCATACCCGGCCGTCTATTCGGTCCCACCTCCAAGCAACCTAGTTGTCTCCTTTGATTAGAATCAACTAGGCAGACCCCGTTTACCAGCTAGTATACCATTGCGAATCATTGTTCAAATATATAGAATCGTTATGGCTGGTACCATCATAGATGAAGGGGCTTTTGTGAGTATCCTTTCCTCGACTGTTGGGAAAGCGCTTGGTTTTCCATCACTTTTGCCTGAGATGAGAAATCTAACAGGCTTTGATAAAGGAACCAGTCGACCGTTAGGGATCCTTCCCAATGTACCCATAACATTGAGAGGAAAAATCGTTCAAATGAACGTAATGGTAGTTCAAGGACCCCTGGATTATAATCTACTCCTTGGATGAGACTATATTTATTGCATGGGAGCGATTGTCTCCTCACTCTTTAGAGTAATGTGTTTTCCGCACGAAGGAAGAGTGGTCAAGCTCGTAGACCAGCTTTCATTTCCCGGATCACACAGAGCAAATAGTCATATACCATCCCTGAATGGTCTTTTCATGCAAGAAATGTCTCAACCTCTAGTCCGTCTGCCTGATGAGCACGAGTGATTCGGGGGATATGACTAAAACCCAGGGGGCATGCACCTTGGCTTGCTTCGACAGGAAAACTTCGGGTATAGGGTAGGTTTCCACGAGAAAATATGACTAGTCTGTACTCCCATCCGTGATTGGAAGATGGGGTTATTCTGGAATAAGATTCTCTTGTCAAAGTTATGTGGGTTGGCAAGCATCGCCACTCACCTTTGTTTATTTCGATAAACATCTCCGAAGAAGTGTTTTGTTTACGCCGTAAATAGAACAATCTTTGGTAACCTGTAAGAGGTAGACCTCTCCCGGTAAAAAAAATGTTTTAACGGAAGGAAGAAGGGGTGACCTTGAAATTCTGTTTTATAAAGAAAAGAGCGACTATTTATCTTTTAAATTTTTAAGTCCTCTAACCCTTTAAACTCGTAGTATTGGTCGTTTCCTAACTTGCATAAAGAAAGGATGTGGGGAAAAACTCTAAAAGTTTTCGTTTTTATATATGAGACATTCTTATCACACGACTGGATTAATCGAGCAGTTTTAGCGCGAACTTCATGCTCGTTAAAAAATAAACATAAGCAATGAGCACATGTTCCTCCAGAGTTTAAGCTCATTAAAAAATGAACCAATTTCCGGTAAATAACCATCGTGAATGTAATACTTCAGCCTTTAAAACCTTGGTCGTGTTTGCACCGTCACCTCCACTTTTGCATTGGCCGATCATTCACCTCCATTTGATTGTTTACCCATTTTGAGGAACAGCTGCGAAGAGTGATCTCACTAGCCATCCTTGTAACACTGCCATGATTGGAAAATTCCAAACCTTACCTAGAATCAGTTTCTACCCATTTTATCACTCATTCCTCA
Organism: Pinus tabuliformis; assembly: GCA_031772625.1. NCBI lineage: Eukaryota > Viridiplantae > Streptophyta > Pinopsida > Pinales > Pinaceae > Pinus > Pinus tabuliformis. The sequence goes on along the minus strand of CM062819.1, from coordinate 1,048,014,992 downwards.
AAAGACGAGTCTTCTTTAAGCTCTTTTCATATGACTCGTAAAATATGAAAAGATTGCCGAGCCATTGGCCTCTCCAGCTCGTTAAAGGGACCGGAAGTGCTATCCCTCCTCTAAATTTTAATATTTTTGGACCTGAGGGATTATTACACAAAAAGATCGAGCGCTTGTTTTGTTTGGCTCATTAAAAGTATCAAAAATTCATCCCTTCTGTATTGTTTTATACTTTTTCGGACTTAAGGGATTAGATGACGAAAAAGGAATTTTGGAGTTTCCTTTACGTTCCTTTTTAGACTCTCTAAAATTGAAAAGGACCGAGTTATCTTTGTCGTTAAACTCGTTAAAATTTTAATAGCGACAAACTTGATTATAGACGAGAATGAGTTTCACTATTGCTAGGCTCGTTAAAACATAGAGATGGGTTTGCACGAAGGGCAAATTATAGAACAAGCATATGCTATCCTCCTTAAGCTTGATAAAAATAAAGAGGTACTGGTCAGCAATGACTGGGGAAAAATTGGGAAGAAAACTTGAAGAAACTTTGTTGGTAGCAAGTCTCTCTTGAACATGACACTTTCACTCCGCATCCAAGTCGGGTTGGGTTGTTTCATTCACCGGTCACATCACCATGGTCCCATCATACCATCCACATTTGGGGTTAATGCTACCAATCCATCACGTCAGTGTTGCCGATATGTTCAAGAGAAGTCATTTAGAGAATTCACCTGTGTCTCACCCACTACAATACATTTATACTCCATTCTTTCATGACCGCCACCCTGAACCTTGTATCACCAGATCGTTTTCACCTCCATTAAAATCATTTGCTCCGTTCCGTGTCATTGATGTGGGATTCATTAAGGCCCTCCTGTGACGGATCGCTTCTTATCGACATCAGCTCATTATCCAAGAGGTTGATCTAGGGACACCCCATTCAGTACTTTGAAGCTTGCATGCCTCAATGGCAAGTTTCTCACTTCCGGTGACAGGTTTACATCAATGACCTTCGACCGAAAGATTTTGCGTGGTGTTCGATGCCAAGTCCTTTATTCACACCACATGAACTGTACTGCAATACCTTGAAGGTCATTATCATTATCGATGATTCCTCTTGCGCTTGTTAACAGCTTGTTACACTAAAAAATGTCACCATGACTATTTACAGTTAGGATGACTCTATCAACAGTCATACTACCCTCTTAGGCAAGTCTTATGCCTCTGCTCTCCATGTCAAACTCCAAAAAAGAGAGAAAGTCTTTCTAAATGTATTTATCTCTGGGGACGCAGGTTCTCTCAAGCTTACCTGCGGGGACGCACCCAAGGTTCACAAAAGCTGCGTCTTTGGACGCTCTGTATGTAAAGGTGTAGGTGCGTCCCCCTGAAAAGGTTAAAATGCACAAGTTTCATCTTTAAAAAGTCACTTGTGGTTATTTCTAGAGCATTCTAGAAGGTTGTTCGACGTGTATTGAGCGCCTCCAGATGGTTCATGCACTCCTACCAAAGAGGAACTTATCCCATCAATAGGGGAGCTATCCCATCCAAAGAGGGGATTATCCCATTGATGGTGGACCTGATTAACTTCCTCTTGAGCACTATAAATACAGGCATTGGGCCAGAAGGAGAGGAGGTTGAAAGCTATATATTTCTAAGGGTAAATGCTGCAGGAATTAGGACTCCCATTTAGAAGCTTGTGAGGAGAGATTGCCATCTTTACTTGTTCTATTTGGAAGTGGGTGAGCTTTGTCAAAGTAGAGGAAGACTCTTGTGGACCCTGGAAGGAGCTTGCACAACACCAAGGCTCAGGTTGTAACGGTTCCTTTTGATTACCTTTAATGCAAATTAGTCCATTCTTCTCAATAACTTGTTGTTTATGAGTTATTTCATGTACTCCTTGGTCTATATGTTGAATATGCTTTGTTTTATGTTATAATCAGGTGCTATTTAATGGTTTGACTGTTGGTGATTGCAGGTTTTGGAGAAAAGGAGGAGCTCATCCAGATCAACAAAGCTTGGACTTCTACAACAGCGTTTGGACAGAGGTAAGAACAAAACACTTGATTTCTCATATCATAATGCATGTTTAGAGAAGGATAGCTCTAGTTTGTTTTGTTTGTCATTAGAATGTCTTAGACTTCTAGGAAGGTCGGTTGTGTCCGCACTTTTGACTGATTCCGTGTGACAAATTGGCGACTCCACTGGGGATTCCATTGATGAGAAAAGACTTTTCCTTTGTGTGAACTTTGCTTTGAGAAAATTGATTTATTTTTCTGGTTTTGGCTCTGTGACTTTGTGTGTGGGTGGGATAGCTTAGGATTAGTTTCATTTTGGTTTTTCTTGAGTTTTTCAGTAGGACGCACCCTCTGAGTGCTGCACAGTGCGTCCCTGGACGCACTTTTGCTGTGTGCACAGAGCGGGCCCGCACCTGTGCTAACGGGTTGCCTGCGTCCCCTGCTAAAATTTGAGAAAATTCCATTTTTTGCATTTTTTGCTCTTAGATTTTGTTTTTTCTTAGTTTTTACTGCCCAGATTCATTAGTCCCTTGTCAAAGATCTTCACCTGGACTTGTTTCGATAGCATTGAGTGTTTTAGTGGATTTCATCGAAGTGTAAGCCCTAGGGTTTGATTTTGAGTAGGTCTTGTAGTGACTTTGGCGGTAGAAGTTGTCAAGCCTTAGATCTCTCTGGTTTTGTCAACATTCTAAGAAGTCAAACCTGTCATAAAGTCTATCTGTGAGAGCAACTTACCATTGAGTTGTCTCTTGGGCCAATTTCGAAGTGCTTGTTGATTAAGTCTTGAATTCCATTTTACAAAAAGAACAAAAAGATTTGAGTTTTGTTTTGACTAGTCTTTTGATTCTGCATTAGCTGGTCCTTGATTTGATTTTGATCAAGTAAAACAACCTAGAATCATCTTTGTGAGCTTTTGCCTTGTTAGGTTTGCTTAGAATAATTTCTCTTTTTGATTTGCTTGTGAGTCAAGTTTTCATAGTTTTTGTAGCTTTTGAGATTGTTTTTGTTAAGATAGGTTTATATGCTTTATTAAAAAGAGAAAATACAAAAACATCTCCTTTGAAAAGTTTTGTTTCGAGTAGCTTTGAAAAGTTTTGAAAGAAAAAGAGTTTTTTCGTGCACAAGAAAGGAAAGAAGAAGGCTAAAGCAGACAAGGCTCCGAAGGAGAAAACGGAAAAGTCGGAAACCAATGACGAAAAGCGCAAACCTCGATATCCTTGTCTTATTTGTGAAGAGGATCATTTTACGAGAGATTGCCCTCATCGGGCCGAGGTTGTGAAAATAGTCAAAGGTTCTCCCACTCCTGCTGTGTTAAAAAATCCATTTCCGGAGCAGGAGAATAAGATGATAGGTTCTTCCTCGAATGCCAGTGAAGAACCCATTTTGATGATGTCTCATGTGAGGATTGCGACTCGATCGCAAAATTATGGTAGTAAGAATCCTGTTGATGGTAAGGAAGCAGAATCTTCTCACTCTAACCCATCAACCTCAGCTCCTGGTTCCGATCCACTACAGATCGAGAAACCTAACCCGGACTTAGTAATTAAACCGCCCGCCAAGGGTGTACTTCGAAGGTCTGCTTTCAATCCACATGCGAGAGCGGCCCAGAATTACAACATTGTTGAGGACTTAGCTGTTTCACCCTCAACAATGTCGGCGTTGGAAGTGCTGCAATCATGCCCAGCACAACGAAAATTACTTTTGTCGGCTATAGGAGCTATTGATGTTCAGGACCCGAATCTAATAATCTTCGATCTAGAAAATAGTACACCGCGTCTCCCCCATCAAATGGCTTTCCAAATTCCAGTGATAGTCAAAAACAGACCCATTCATAGGACTGTGATTGATGAGGGGGCTTCTACGTGTATTATGTTGATTCAATGTTGGAGATCCCTTGGTTCTCCTGCGTTGAACCAATCCCCCACCATCCTTAAGGCCTTTGATGGCCGTGGGTTCCGTCCGTTTGGTATTCTACAGGAATTGCCTATAGGGGTAGAAGGTAAAACCGTTAGTCTGGATGTGGAAGTGGTTGATGCCCCTCTAGACTACAACCTTCTTTTGGGTCGAAGTTGGTCATATGCTATGACAGCGGTCGTTTCATCGGTCTTCAGAGTAATTAAGTTTCCACATAACGGTAAGATCGTGACTATTGATCAGCTGACATACTTTTCATCCGACCCAGCCTCTTCAGAGAGTATCCAGCATGTCGGTAAGACGAAAGTCCCTTATAGGGACGTTGGTGTAGGTTTAGTTAAAGATTCCGGTTTACTGGGAACTTTTCCTCTCCCTCCACTCAGCGTAGAACCTTCATTTGCAACGATTCATATGATTACATCAGAAAACACTATTTATGATGATCCTTGGATTGTCCCATCTGACTTTGAGATAGACTCATTCGGTGATGCTATGCCCTTGAGTCCATATGAAATTGCTTATGAAGCTCTCATGTCTTTTACCGACTCTCATTCAACCGAGATCGACCAAATGAATGTGGTCAGTGAAGGATCACTTTTTACCTCAACCTTAGAACGGATAGCGTTTCCCGAAGTCATGTCATCTGACGAACAACTTCGCGAAATCCTAAGTGTAGACGATCTACCATGGGAGGATCTCCATCACAGATCTTCGTTTTTACCTAAGGATGAAGCATTTGAAAATGATTTTTCATCTATTTTTACCGCTGAATATGTCAAAAACGCTCAGGATCCAACGAAACATTCTGATTCAGAGTTGAATTTAGGGAATATTTCTCGTACTATTCCCATTTATATTTCAGTGAAGCCCGAAATTGAGGAGAACATTCATATAGGTGCCGCATGTACAGACGATGAAATCCACGCTTACACGGCCCTATTCCAAGAATTTCGCGATGTGTTTGCCTGGTCTTACGAGGAAATGCCGGGAATCGATCCTACCATTGTTGTTCATGAAATAAAAACCTACCCGGATGCTAAACCCATCCGGCAACGGTTGCGTCAGATTCACCCTCGAAAAGTGGCTGCGATTAAAGCAGAAGTCGAAAAGCTGTTGAAAGCAGGTTTCATTTATCCGATCCCGTTAACAGATTGGGTATCGAATATTGTTCCGGTCAATAAGAAGCAAGGAACAATAAGAATTTGTATCGAATATAGGGATATCAATCGAGCTTGTCCAAAAGACAACTATCCTACGCCTTATATCGATCAAATTATTGATGATTGTGCCGGAAGTGAAATGTTTTCCTTCATGGATGGTTTTTCGGGCTATAATCAAATCAATATTCTACCTGCCGACCAACCAAAAACGGCATTCATTTGTCCATGGGGGACATTTGCTTATTGCAAATTACCTTTTGGGCTTAAGAATGCCGGGGCCACTTTTCAACGGGCGATGTCTTACGCATTTCATGACATCAAGCACATTGTGCAACCGTATCTCGATGATTTGCCTGCTCATTCATTACATCGAGCTGATCACCTTGTCCACTTACGCGCAATCTTTATGAGGTGTAGGCATTATCGAATTCGGTTGAATCCCCACAAGTGTGTTTTCTGTATAGAAACAGGTCGATTGCTGGGATTTGTTGTTTCAAAAGCCGGCATCCGCGTCGACCCCTCGAAAGTCGAGGCTATCATCAAATTGCCTCCTCCTTCGAGTTTGCGCCAACTCCAAAGTTTGCAAGGGAAAGCGAACTTCCTACGCCGATTCATCCCAAACTACGCCGAGGTCACTAAAGGTTTTACACGGTTGTTGAAACAGAACGTTCAATTCTTTTGGGACGAGATTTCCCAACAATCTTTTGATGCACTTAAACACGCGTTGACCCATGCACCGTTGTTGCATCCTCCCAACTACAACCAGGACTACTTCTTATACCTCGCAGCTTCGCATTCCACCATTGGAATGGTGTTAGTTCAAGAAGATGAATTCGGAGTGGAGCATGTGATATATTATCTCAGTAGGACCTTAAATCCCACTGAGCTAAAATATTCGCATGTGGAGAAATTGGCCCTGGCAGCCGTTCAAGCTGTCCAGCGTTTTTGTCACTACATTCTTCTCCGTAAAACTACAGTTATTTCGGATTGTAACCCTATGATTTACATTTTGACAAAACAACTGCTAGGGGGCAAGTACTCTAAATGGATCATCATCCTGCAAGAGTTCGACTTGGAGTTCGAGAAGTCCAAGTCTAAGAAATCCTTAGTTTTTGCGGAATTGATGTGTGATTTCCCGCGTACTGACACAGAGACTGTGGCAGAGGAGTCCATTGCAGACGAATCTTTGTTTCTTATCAGTACTTTAGATCCGTGGTTCGGGGATATAATCATCTATCTCCAAACCCAAACCTTTCGGCCTGAAGCTTCAAAGGCGGAACGTCGAAAAATTCGGTTTCAATCCCAGCAATACAAAATTATTGGAGATACACTTTATCGCCGGGGGACAGACTTAGTTTTTCGACGTTGTTTAACTCACGAAGAGGCTGAGAGGGTTTTGAATGATTGCCACTCTGGAGCATGTGGCAGTCATATGTCTGGGTATGCCACAGCTCAGAAGGTGTTGCGCGCTGGTTACTTCTGGCCATCTATGTTTAAAGATTGTATCATTGCAGTCCGGAAGTGCCACAACTGCCAAGTGTTTGATCGAAAGATGCGCGCACCACCTGCTCCTCTCCACCCTATAATTGCCATTGGTCCATTCGCCAAATGGGGTATTGACTTTATTACTTGTAACCCTCACTCGGCCGGGGGGCATGCGTATATCATCCTCGCGGTTGATTATTTCACTAAATGGGCCGAGGCGATGCCTACATTCGACGCAAGCGGCAAAACAGCTGCAGTTTTCGTATTCAATCATATTATAACTAGGTTTGGTGTCCCACAAGCAATCATTACTGACCATGGGAGCCATTTTCGAAACATCATGATGACTAAGCTTACAAGCCAGCTTGGTTTGCGCCACGATAGCTCCACTCCTTATTATCCGCAAGCCAACGGTTTGGTTGAGTCTATCAACAAAGTTCTGGTTATCATGATCCGACGAACCATTGGTATTCATCGGTCGAATTGGCACAACATTTTATTTTCGGTGCTATGGCCATACCGAACCTCAACAGGGTTCACTCCTTTCCAGCTAGTTTATGGCTTGGAAGCTGTGTTACCCATTGAATGCGAAATCCCATCACTTCAAATGGCTGTCGAATTACTCCCAGCTACTTCCGAAGAGGAGAAACGTTTATTGTACTTAGCTAAATTAGATGAGACTCGACGTGACGCTGCATTGGCAATCGAGACTCACGCGAAGCGAATGAAAGCTTAGTATGATAGAAATGTGACCCCTCGCAGTTTTTTGGAGGGAGACCTAGTACTTTTATATGATCAAGCTAATGATAAGCTAGGTGCTGGAAAATTCGTTCCTATGTGGCATGGACCCTATATTGTAAAGCGAAAGCTAGCAAAAGGGGCTTATGAGCTGGTAGATTTTGATGGGGACTCTTTGGGTAAACCCAGAAATGGACTTTACTTAAAGAGGTATTATGCTTAAATGGTGGGTATGGAGAAGTTTTAAGTTAGGTTAGGTTTTCTTTCTAGCTAGTATGTTTGTTAGTTAGTCAGTGTGCTTAGCTTAGCAAGTGTGTTTTTTCGTCGTTATTCTGGCTTATCTTGGTTTTACTCTTGATATTGCAGATGTCGACGCCTCTCCAAACATACATTGGATTTGCTGATGGTGCTTGTCGTAATACACAGAATATCTCTTCCGCAGCTTGGGTTATCTATTCACCCTCTGACGAGTTAGTTTCTATGCATGGGGTAAGCCTCGGTCAAACAACGAATAACATTGCAGAATACAGTGCAGTGGTTGAATTATTATCCGAATCTATTTCATTTGGAATTCGACGTTTGATAGTGAGGTTAGATTCTGAACTTGTTGTATTACAGCTTAATAGAGTTTATGCCATTAGAAATCCTGTGTTATTAAGGTTGTTTTTGAGAGTGCGTCTCTTGGAACGTGAATTTGATTACATTGAATATCAGCATATTCCAAGGTCTTTAAATACATTAGCAGATGCAATTGCTTCTCGAGTGTTGGACAGACATTTATGATAATCATGCAAGTAAATTTAAAAACATTTCATCATACATGTTAAACAAGATAAGCCGGTAATAGTGATATATATATAGATAGGAGTGTGTCAAAAAAAAAAATATACATCGTCTTCGATCATAGGTTGAAAAACACCTTATGATCGGCAAAAATGATAAAGTACAAAAAGTCAAAAATGTCACATGTGTCTACAAAGTGACTAGCCAATCACTGGTGGTGCTCCCTATACGACACCACTGCACGGGCTACCTTACGCAAAAACCTCCTAAACGGTCTAGGGACCGCGACTACAAAGCGCTGAAGTCTGATAGGAATATCATCCATAGTAGTCTCAGGCACATCCGCCGTCAGACGCTCTAGATCATGCTCCAACTCAGCTAGTACCTCTGCAGCCGCCGCGTCCTGTGGGGCCGATACCGGTGCAACTGGATGTCTTCTCTCAAAAGGCCGGAGGTTGGCTGGGCGCTGTGGACCAACATCTGCATTTTGAAAATTTTACTGTCAGTTTTGAGACGATATATATAAAAAACAAAAAAAATGCATAATTTGAAAACTTGTGAAAAATAAAGTACCTTTGTCATCCCATTGTTCTCCCTGTGGAAGAACCATGTCCGGATCACCTCGAAAATCTACTCCGGCATACGAGAAGTCCTGGATCGAGAAAACCTGGTCCTCCAACCAGTGGAAGTAACTGTCAGAAAAGCGAACAACTACCGCGCCCTCGTCAGGATGTCGGGCCATCACCGCAACCCATCGAACCAGCTTTGGCTCCCGAGGACCCAAGATATCAACAGTGAGTTGCTGAGGGATCAGCATCGGAACTCTCTCTAAGGCAAAGCTCATGACTAAAGGCCCATATCCAAAAGTTTTCAGTCGTCCTTTCTTTGCCTTAGTCAGTTGGCTCTTCACGTTAGCCGACACAGCATCACACCAGTTGAAAATGGTGCCTTGGTAACAGTCAACTACCATCCGCATTTGGGACCCGGAAGCAATGTGTAAAGTGGCCGCGCCGCAAATTCTGGTAACCATGAACGCTATCACTTTGAGTTCGCGCAGAGAGATGTGTTTGATCTCCACGCCTTTCGAATGGTGTGCACCAGGTGTGCACCAATATTCCCGGAGACTAACAAGGGATTGGCCACCCGGCCTAGTCCCGGCAAGATTGAGTTGCTCGCCTCTATTTGGCAAGCCAGTGAGAAAGTATACATCCGAGGGCTCTATCTCGAGCTGGTGCCCTCCTATGTAAAAACATTGTTCTTGAACGTTCCATCTCTCAACCAGCCATTCTAGGAATCTTACCTGAGCCCTCATGCCAGGTATGGCCCAGTATTTATATAGCCCGCATTCTTTTAGGGCATCAATGGAAGGTTGATGTTCAATTGCAGCTAAATCAACGTCTTCATGCTCTCTCTCTCTCCAATCCAACATGGTGAGTGCCCTACACACCAAGAAACAATGATTAGAATTGATTTGGGGAAATTTGAATGGTTATTTGGGGAGATTGGGGTTTTAAAATCCGCCTTTCACGGAGGACGCACCCCGCGTTTACAACACAGGGTGTCCGGACGCAGCTGGCCTGAAGGTGGGCTGCGTCCCCCGACCATTTTCCTGTATAGGGAAAAGTCGGGGGACGCAGGTCACCCGAAGGGCACCTGCGTCCACCGAGGAGCGCATTCCAAAACCTAAACCCCCCCAAAAAATAAAACTAAAACCTAAAAATCAATTTTAATCGGATGAAATTGAAGAGTAGGATGTTGTAAAATACCTGGAAAAGACGGCGTTCGATTCTGACGGTCGGATTTTCCGCAGCGACCACGGGAAGTTTCTTGCCAAAAGCTCCTTTTTCAACCTCAACAGTCAAACGGTAAAAATGACATGGTAAAAAGTCTTTTTATAGGTTTTTTGGATGAATTTGTTCATTTTTTACCATGGAAAGATGTTTTTCGATGTATTTTTGCCTATCTTAAACAGGTATGAGTAATGTGTCACTTTTGTGCAGGACAAAGGGACTTAGAGGGAAAATTGTCATTTTTCACAAACCAAAATATCAGAGTCATCTTTTAAGCTCTTTTCTGACTCCTAAAAAATGAAAAGATTGCCGAGCGTTTCTTTTACACTCGTTAAAACGGAATTAAAAGACGGTCCCCTTATAGCTCTTTTCTGACCGTAAAATCAGGAAAAGATTGCCGGGTTTTTGTCGTTTCAAACTCGATACGGAAATAAAACGACGTGTCTTTGATCGCTTTTTACTTTTCAGGTCAGTGACACTAATTATGAAAGTACTCCTTGGTCGCAAGATCAAGAGGTTCCCCCAGGTATTATTTTATACTTTTTCGGGCTTGAGGGACACAAATCTACGAAAAAGTTCAACTTGGAGTCTTCTTAAGTTTTTCAGACTCTCTAAAATTGAAAAACGCCGAGTTTCTCCTATACTGGGCTCGTTAAAATTTCACAGTAAAGGACCTGTTCAATTACAAGCAGGAACGAACCACTCCTTCCTAGGGTTCGAATCAAAACTAGGTTGGACTCATCCGAAGGATGAGCTTATAATCAAGCATATGTTATCCTCCTCAAGCTTGTTAAAAATAAAGAGGTACTTGCCAGAAATGGTGGGGGAAAAGAGAGAAGAATGAGCCCATTTGTTACCTTTTGTCTCAGAAGAAGCTTTATTACCACTCTTGAACACGACACTTTTTCATTCACCTGGGTTGGGAAATCCTTTACCTCACAGTTGATCAAACCACTTTGAAAGTCTTCAGCCGGGTTCCAGGGATTAACTTTGAGTTATTCAGCACCAAGCCATCTGTTGTGTCGTTATGTGTTCAAGAGGTCTGCAAACAAAACTTTCATCTGCAAAATACTTGTCATCCATTTGACCATCCCTGAGTCAGTCCTTACAGCAACATTTCTTCAACTTAAACAATGATTTCGTGTTGTGGGCTTGCCTGCAATGGGTCGCTTTCTATCGACATCGGCACATTATCTAGAGAGATGACTTAGAAATCATCAGTACCTTGAAGTCTGCATGCATCAATGGCAGGTTTCTCGCCTTTGACGACAGTTTACATCATTGAATTTCGATCGAAGGATTCCGTGAAATATTCGACATCAACTCATTCATTCACATCTCATGGATTGTACTGGGTACTTTGAGAACCATTGACATTACTGGTGGTCTCTCTCACGCTTGTTAACAGTTTACATCATCGACTGGTAATCAAGTGGTTTCTACCATGTTCGACATCAACTCATTTATTCGCATGGCTAGAATCGTACCAATTCGAGAAGTAGAAATGAAGACCCTGGATCTAGTTTCCACCATCCAGGCTGCGAGGAGTTTTGTATTCATTATCTAAGTAGACTAATCATAAACAGATGGCTGCGCCCATATTGTGTCTACAAAAGTCTATGATTATGATGTACTACAAGATCATTCCTGTAGCAGAGTAGTTAGTCTGTTAGTTAAAGTTTTAATCTGAGTATGGGAATGCCTACCTCAGTGATGATATAATCTTATACATGTATTTTGTGTTGAAAATTGCAGGTTCTGACCAGGTTCTCCACGAGATAATCCTTGAAATGATAAAGCGCTTCACCCTTCCTAGATTTACAAAACCCTAATCTATTCCAGGCTTCGCACTTTAGGGGGCAATCTGTTACACTAAAAAATGTCACCATGACTATTTACAGTTAGGATGACTCTATCAACAGTCATACTACCCTCTTAGGCAAGTCTTATGCCTCTGCTCTCCATGTCAAACTCCAAAAAAGAGAGAAAGTCTTTCTAAATGTATTTATCTCTGGGGACGCAGGTTCTCTCAAGCTTACCTGCGGGGACGCACCCAAGGTTCACAAAAGCTGCGTCTTTGGACGCTCTGTATGTAAAGGTGCAGGTGCGTCCCCCTGAAAAGGTTAAAATGCGCAAGTTTCATCTTTAAAAAGTCACTTGTGGTTATTTCTAGAGCATTCTAGAAGGTTGTTCGACGTGTATTGAGCGCCTCCAGATGGTTCATGCACTCCTACCAAAGAGGAACTTATCCCATCAATAGGGGAGCTATCCCATCCAAAGAGGGGATTATCCCATTGATGGTGGACCTGATTAACTTCCTCTTGAGCACTATAAATACAGGCATTGGGCCAGAAGGAGAGGAGGTTGAAAGCTATACATTTCTAAGGGTAAATGCTGCAGGAATTAGGACTCCCATTTAGAAGCTTGTGAGGAGAGATTGCCATCTTTACTTGTTCTATTTGGAAGTGGGTGAGCTTTGTCAAAGTAGAGGAAGACTCTTGTGGACCCTGGAAGGAGCTTGCACAACACCAAGGCTCAGGTTGTAACGGTTCCTTTTGATTACCTTTAATGCAAATTAGTCCATTCTTCTCAATAACTTGTTGTTTATGAGTTATTTCATGCACTCCTTGGTCTATATGTTGAATATGCTTTGTTTTATGTTATAATCAGGTGCTATTTAATGGTTTGACTATTGGTGATTGCAGGTTTTGGAGAAAAGGAGGAGCTCATCCAGATCAACAAAGCTTGGACTTCTACAACAGCGTTTGGACAGAGGTAAGAACAAAACACTTGATTTCTCATATCATAATGCATGTTTAGAGAAGGATAGCTCTAGTTTGTTTTGTTTGTCATTAGAATGTCTTAGACTTCTAGGAAGGTCGGTTGTGTCCGCACTTTTGACTGATTCCGTGTGACACAGCTTATATCATTGGCTGGTAATCAAGCGATGTCTTTCCATGTTCGACTCTAGAACATCTCTCACATGGATAGATTTGTACTTCGATTGAAGATCGAACGAGATTGAAGACCCTGGATCTAGTTTCATCCATCCGGGTTGTGATATATATTCAGGGAAATAAAGACATCAAATGTACATCATTGTTGTACAGATAATCATCCAATTAAGGGGATGATGACTCTATCTGAATCGTCAGTCTACACTTAGACGATTGTCTGTCCTATGTACATGAAAATGAATTTATAAAGCTGAGCATGGGAATTCCCGCCTCAGCCAGATCATGAAAATATTATGAAGATAATGTATTGTATTGTATCTTATTACAGGTCTCCTCCCAGCTTGAAAGAACTTCGGATCCTCATAATAAAGCATTTCACCCGACATCAAAAGATTAACGACCTCATGCTTTAGGGGGCAACTGTTATAGACATTTTTGGGCACTGGAACCCCAAGCATGAAATTTCCATAAACCAAGGGCTCCTAAGTTCCTAAAAGTTTTGTTCTAACCCCTAAAGGAACAAGGTCAACTGATTACAGCTTCTCCCAGACGTTCTCCATGAAAAACTGCTCAGAATTGGTCAAAACAGGATCATTTCAGCTGCTCCACAGGCCAAGTGCGTTGTATCTCACCTAAGTACACTGTGTGGGTGTGTTTCATTTCAAAAAAACCTTCTATGGGGTGTGATGGGCGAGAAATGACAAATGGGAGTGTCATTCCGCGAGGTGGAGAGGCAATGGAAGCTTCTAGAAACTTCTCCTGTGACACTTGCCTCTCTGAATTCAACCAAGGATGAGTAAGAGATCATCAATCTCCAAGTGGAAGCAAGAACTATCAGAGGGAAGACACTAATCAAATCACAAGCTTACTCATCTCCTTTACAGATATCTATATATGGATCCCTCATCCCAGAGATCCAGAGGCTGGAATTTTGCATATTGTAAGGAATTGTTGTTGGTCTCTTGAGACAAACATCAGATTGTTGGGTGATCTAAGCTTTGTATGAGGTGAAGAGGGGCTTCCTTGCTGAGAGGTTGATGTTGGGTCAGAACAACTGGTTGTAACTCCTCTTGTCTTTTTCTTGTTTATCAATAAAAGCTATTCAAGTTTTCCTCCATACTCTTGTGTCATTTATGTTTGCTGCATTTATACGGTCAATTTACATCTGATCCTAGATTGTTTATGATTATAGATCCATGTCTTTGTATAGTGCTATGCTATTGTGATCTTACATGTACTCTGTGAAGTTGGGCGTGCAAGGGAACAAGTAGCAAAAGACTATCAAGGAAGAGAGGAATCAAACCAGGAGATTAGCGCAAGATAGAGGTTGGTCTTCTTTGTTCCTCTCTATCTATACTTTATAAGGGAAAAATGAAAGTAGCTTTACTTTGTTTGTTTCTAAGGTGGCTATCACACCTTAGTGGGATAAGCAGTTCTGAGTAGACACTTTTCCCTGTAACAATAAGTGAATAACATATGGAAGAAGAGCATTGATGAAGACATATGCAATATGTTATAGGTTGAGTGAGAGAAAAATCTCATTGTTGTTGTTGTTTTGTGTTTATATATCTGAATGATATCTAAACTTTTGTGCAAATGTAACAAAGATCTCTGGAAACGATGAACGACATAAATCTATCTATCTATCTATCTATCTATCTATCTATCTATCTATCTATCTATATATATATATATATATATATATATATATATATATATATATATATATATATATAGATATATCCCCTTTACATAAACCAACATACAATTTGGAATTTCACAAGTCCGCACTCAAAACATGACAACGACCAACAATAAAAGAAATTGACTTGGACAGAAAGAAGTAGCTTCACCTTCATTCTTGAGCTACTTCTATTTATTTGAATTTGACTTGTGACATTATTTATCTAAAAAAGAATCAAAATCATCACTAGTATTAAATCATCCAACATGGACTTTGGATATCCCACTGACATCTGCATTTTTGTTGCCATGCCTGAAAACCATGGAGTTTCCTATCAATAGTAGAATAAGATGTGTGCTTGCTGCTCAAGAACACATTCCTTATTAACCATTGTTACCTGATGGAAACCAAAAAGATGACACAATATCAATGTACACAATATCCCCTACCGAAATATAATCATAACTTAGAAAAGAAGTCTAAAAGGTGTTCTTAATTAATAGACTTTGTATTTGGAAATACTGTTTCTTTATATTTAAAAAAGACTATGTTGTACAACACTTCTGTCTATTTATCCAGGCAATTATATCATAGCATATGTCACACAGTAGCAATCTACAGTACCTAAAGTAAAAAGACAAATTTTCTCAAGAAAATAGATTTAGAAAAGAGCTTTGAAAACTATAAGTTTGTCATCATGCAAGTTGTGCAGGCTATGCAAGTAGCCATTATTTCAAAATGGTTGATGTTTCAGCCCTAACAGTTATTGTGACAACCACAATGAGCTAATCAATATAGCATCTAATTATGTATTCCAGTGTGTAAGATTATAGCGACAACAAGGTAAAAATACCAACACTTGAAAGGATATGTCAAATACTTAAGAAGTTTTTAGTTTACATATAAATAGAAAGGTATAAAATCATGTTTAACAATAGAAAGGGATTAATAAATATGGGAGCTACTGTAGTCAAAGAAATGAGACTTTTGTAAAGGTAATTTAATTTGCAAGGCTAAAAAAGGATGTCTACCTGTAACATCACAACACCAGCTCCATCCCCGAAAAGAACACAAGAGCTCTGGTATGTCCAATCAACATATCTAGAAAGAGAATTTGCTCCAATAACCAAAACATGTTTAAACCCACCACCTATCATTGTTCCAAGAATACTAACCATAGATAAATGAATTATACAAAAAAAATTGATTTGTCAGCAATCAGAATAGACACGACAACTCATCTTTTAGGAAACATGTAGTTTTTACAAGACCCAACACAAAGCCATTACAAGAAGTTGTAATGTCGAAAGCCAAGGCTTTTATACAACCCACCTCACTTTGTATCAAAATTGCATTTTTTTTTCTAATATAGAATCATGAGTATGAATAATTAATGCAAAACTTTACAGAAAAATATCTAAAATATACACATAGTAAACTATATTTGTTAAAATTATACAAATTGACACAAAAAATACCAATTTAATATGGTTAAGGGGAAAAAAGGGTATGTCCTAAAGACATATGTTGTTAGCATGAAAAAACTTAATCCTAACATTAACATGAAATCCTAACATTAACATGAAATCTAAAAACATTAGAACTTTTGAGAGTCAGAAAACAAAATATTTTATAGACCCTTGGTTGGATCCCATTTAAAAACTGGAAAAATTTTATATTTCCATAAAATCAACACATGCACAATCACTAATATCAATTACTTTTCGATTGGATATCACGAGGCAATCCACTTTGTGGTGGCTACCGCATGCAATTTTCATTCAAACCCAATAGGAATGTAGTTGCAGAAAGATGTTCATATACCAACATAATTATCGATATAGATGGAATACTTTGTGGTACCATTTTGTTACATATGTGAGAAGCAAATACTACTAACATAGAACTGGCAATTTTTTAAAAACATAATACACACATGCACACAAGAACAAGTTTTGAAGACACCAAATCATGCAAGTGATTGCAAAATGTATCCCAATGAGAAACTCTTACATTGAAGTTCTTTGATTAAGTCTGTGCATATACATTTGAAATTGGTTGCTACCTTGCACAGGTAACAAATGTAGCATGAATCACACGGCCCACAACATTGAAGGAAGCTCATTTGTTGAAAATTCAAAACCAAAACCAAGTCAACATCCTCTGGCTTGACTTTTGCCATTTCAAGGGCTCTTTTAGATGACTCTACAACTAAACCAATTAGTCTTTCATCACTTGCAAAACAAAGTGAGCTTAATGACATTTTATTCCATGTAAGTGAGGAGGTTTTTGCATGCCTTTTTTTAGTATCCACAAAAAAACAATTCTAGACTTTCCTTCATCTATTCCTTCCTTGGAGTACAATTATTCAATCCCCATTCTTACACAATAAGCCTTATTTCCTTCCATATGCAAGAGTTCCTAATTAAGTGTTCCTTGTAATGATTCTCCCTAAAAGGATTGGGGAGACGATGAGGTTGGGCGAAGGACAAACTGGTAATTGGGGTTAGGGCATCAAGCTCGGTGAGTTACACTATAACAAAGAACTGGAAATGACCCGAAAGGTGTCCCCATTTCAGTTCATAGTTTATTCGTGGCATCGTCACAGTTTTCTATAGCTGTTTGTGGTTTTATGCTGGTTAGTTTTTGGTCTCCCCTAGATGGTTTCGTTCCCCCACCGACATACCTGTAGGCAGCTGTCAGCTCAGTTTTTTGACAGTTATGGAGGATAAAGCTGATTATTCCGCGGTTCCTATGGAAAATCTACTAATATGGTATCGGCCTGGGACCATTGTGGATGATTATTTAGCTTTTTACCATGAACTATCTGCAGAGGTCGATGCCCTTCCAACTCTCACTGGGTAGCACATACCCACCATCTCAATTCCTTTAGAAGCTTCGGCCATTCGAGAATACACAGGCCCTCTGCTCCTCACAGGCTCCTTATCATACATCGAGCGCTGGCGAGATCCAGAAGCACAAACCCAAGGGCCAGATTTGGGTTCGAATATTGCAGGGGTAGGGATGGATAAACCCTTGGAGGGGTATCCTTCGGTACAAGATAGTTGGGTGCCGGTTCATTCTGCACCCCTGATATCGAGGAACCCTACCCTAGTCAACTTCACAGGCATAGGTATTATATCAAGGCATTTTGACAATCTGAGGGCAAAAGGACCTTTGACAGAGAAGGACCCGGCCACACTTGTGGCAGTACAGGCGGATAAGTTGACGGTAGGCACGAGCAACAAACAAAAAGGGACTTCCAAAAGGAAAAATGCTTCCCCTGTGCAGAAACAAAATCTTCCTCAAGCTTGTCGAGGACACACCTTTTTGTGAAGCTATGGATTCTGCAGAAAAAGTTCTGGTGGCTCGTGTCAGGGGCAAACATTACAGTGTGGAGAGCCTACAAAAATGGAAAATGGAAGTTCTGGGGACATCATTTGTCAGAACCTCCTCAGGTACAAACCTTTGTTAGGGGATGGTTCACCTTGCGATTCAAATGCCTCGCTCACACTAATTGGGTCCTCTCCACAATATGGCACATTAATAAAGCACTAGTCCTCCTCCAAATGTGGACACCGATGTTCAATCCAGAACTTGAGAGGGTGGGGGCTGGACCGATTTGGGTATGAATTCCAGGCCTTCCTTGTCACTTCTGGATAGAGCAGATCTTCAGACAAATTGGGGATGCCATGGGCACGTACCTTACCTATGATGACTCATTTATCTCTACAGGAAGAATGGCTTATGCTAGGATATTATTGCACATGGACCTCATGGTGGAGGAATGCTGTGAGGAGGTAGATGCTAGATTATGAGGGGGTTCCTTTTAGATGTAGGTGCTGCCACAAGGTGGGGAACCTATTCAAAGATTTCCCTCTAAACAAGTGGAATAACAGGAAGTCAACAAGACATTCTTCTCAGGATTCACTGGAACAGGAGGCTCAGTCACATGAAGACCCTGCCAGAGAGGAATATCCTCGTGCCTCTGATGATTTTCATAGGATTTCTACTCCTTGCTCTAGAGGAACAACCACATTTTCATGCCCTACTTTGCGGTCTTCGGAACCAACTCAGAGAACTACAAGAAAGCATGGTAGACCGCCCCATCACCCCCCACCTACTGTACCTAGTTCAGTTGCAGCAGCCTCGGGTGACTCCAATACATCGGGTATGAATTCCATCCACTTACCCCCCACTCAATGCTTTTCTAATATTCATAATTAAATATCTGAGCAGTTATTGGGTTCGGGAACTGTTTTCTCAATTGAGACCCCTGTACAAAGTGTATGTGACATTACTCCCCCCCTCACCTCCTTCTCCCCCACTCCCCCCACTGTTTTTGGCACCCCTCCCCTGTAGCCCTTGGCCTCCTTAACAACGGCCTTGGTACCAAGATATAATACTCGGTCTCGATCGAGGAGTTCGGTCCTGGACCATGTGGGACTTGATATTCTCCAATCTTCCCCTCTTCCGAGGCTACTCGAGGCCGTCCCTATGAACTCAAAAATGACCAAGCACAAGCTGATGTTGACATTGCTTTGGGCAAGAAATCTACCATCCCTGGGGTTCTTAGAGCAAGAACAACCCCATCCAAACCCCCTCCATGAAGATTCTATCCTACAATTGTAGAGGGATAGCTAGGCCTGATAAAAAACTAGCTCTTCGTCAGTTACTCTTTGCTGAATCACTAGATATTATATTCCTCCAGGAGACCTTGGGTCCTGCTAATGATATTTCTCGTACACTTGAGCACACTTTGCCAGGGTGGAGATTTTCATGATTGGATGCCCATGGCCATTCTGGAGGACTTGCATTGGGCATAAATACACGATCTATCAAGGAAATTAACTGTTGGGGTGGACAGGGTTACATAGGGGCAGATGTTCACTCAGCTGAGCTGGGGATGCCCTTCAGGATTATCAATATATATGGGCCTTGCCAGAATTGCCTTGATTTCTGGGACCGCCTTCTGGGTCTGGAACTATTTTCGGTTTCTAATATGATAGTCGAAGGGGACCTCAATTTTTCATTAGGAAACGTGGAATCTTGGGGACATTGTGCATAAAGGGATTCACTCTTGGACTACTTCTTGTCCATGTTGGAACAACACCATCTGATCGACATTCCTACTGCAAAAATACAAGCCACTTGGAGGAACAATAGGGTTGGAGATAATGGACTTGCAAGGATACTAGACAAATTTCTTGTCAAGGAACAGGTCATGGATCTGGGACTCAATATCAGACAATGGGTTGGCATGGGTGGGCTCTCTGATCACCTTCCTATTTATATGGAAATGGAAAGTGGAAGAGACAGGCTGAAGGGACCTTTCAAATTCAGTTCAACCTGGCTTAAGGATGCATCATACATCAGCATGGTCATTGGCTTTTGGAAAACAAACCCACCAGGGGTTAGAGGTTCAGCTATGGCTGGGTTTATCCACAATCTAGCAGAGCTGAAGAAGATGTCCAAAATATAGGCTCATCAAAAAAGAATTCAGGATGATCAAGCGCTGAGACAGATTGAAAGTGAACTGGAGGTTTTTGAAAATGAGTTGGGAGGTCCATATAAATCAGAGGAGCACAAGAACAACATCACATCCCTCTACTTAGCCTATGGTAATATCCTCAAATATAGGGAAGAAAACTGGAGATTGAGGAGTAGGGCCATCTAGATTTAGGAGGGGGATGCTAATACAAAACTTTATCAAAAGTTTTATAATGGGAGGAAAGCTATAAATAGCATTTGGAAAATGTAGGATGAACAGGGAAGATTAACAAACACTTTCCCTCAGCTCGCCTCACTTGCAAACTCACATTTTAAAAATGCCTATAGTGACCCCAGGGAGACTAATATAGCAGAAATTATCAGAGTTGCTCGGCTTTTCCCTAGATATGTGGAGCAAGAGGATGAGGAGGATTTGGTGCAAGAGGTCACATTGGGGGAGCTGGAGGTGACTTTAAAATGGTTCAGCAAAGATAAACGCCCAAGACCTGATGGTTGGTCCATTGAATTTTATTTGGCATATTTTTAGTTGATTGGTTTGAATCTTCTTAGCGTTGTGGAGGAGTCTAGGGCTTCAGGATGCTTGGAAGCGACCATTACCTCCACTTTCATTGCCCTAATTATGAAGACAGGTAATCCGTCCACTTTTGATGAATTTCGTCCCATTTCTCTTTGTAACTGTTTGCATAAGATAACAGCTAAAATTATAGCAAACAGATTGAAGCCAATCTTATCAAAGCACATCCTTCTTGAACAATTTGCATTCCTAAAGGATAGGCAATCCATGAGGCGATTGGGACTACAGAGGAAGTATTACACTCTCTCCACTGCAAAAAAGGCAAAGGTATGATAATGAAGGTGGATTCATCTAAATATTTTGATAGGGTGAATTGGTTATACCTGAGAATGCTTCTAACCCCACTTGGTTTCCCTTTCTCTTTCATTAAGTGGATTATGGGATGCATCACTAACATTCCTTTCAGTGTACTGGTCAATGGGAGTGCAACCCCATTCTTCACCTCGGCTCGAGGTTTGCGTCAGGGGTGTCCTCTCTCACCACTGCTTTTTCTCCTGATCATGGAAGGGCTCGATCGGATAATTACGGAAGAACATAGGTGAGGAAGACTCATTGGTATTAAGATAACGGATGATTGCATGCTTACACACCTACTATTTGTGGATGACGTGCCAGTATTTCTCAATGGAAGCATTGGGGATTTGACATCGATCAGAGATATTTTTTCCTTATTTCAGAAGGCCACAGGGATGATCATTAATGATGGAAAATCTACTTTGACGGCCACAGCCTGCTCACAGCATGAAATTCATTATGCTCTACACAGATTGAACTGGAAGAGGGGTTGAAATATTTGGGTTACAAGTTAAAGCCAATAGGATACAAGATAGCAGATTGGACTTGGCTCATTGCAAAGCTAGAGAAAAGACTCAGCATATGGTACTTAAGATTCTTATCTCATGCAGGCCGATTGACACTCATCAAGAGTGTCTTGGAAGCGACCCCAGTGTATTGGATATCTCTAGCCTGGATTCCTTGAGGCATTTTGTCGAGGATAAAAAATCTTTGCTGTAGATTCTTATGGAGGGGTAATCAACTTGGAAGAATATATGCATGGGAAAAGTGGGATGCACTCACACTTCCAAAAAAATGGGGAGGCTGGGGACTCAAAAAGCTTGATGATTTTTCCTCAAGCTAGGATGACAATTGGTAGCTTCAGACAGTTTGTGGACAAGGGTGGCCTACTCGAAATATATTTCCCTTGCTCAAGTACTGGATTGGATCCGAACACCGGTTGGACTCTATACCGATATTTTGATAATATGGAAGGCTAACCTAAAAGCTTTGGATCCCATCCGCTCTGGCATTACTTGGCATATCCATTTGTGGAACTGCATTGGGATAGACTCGTGGATTGGATGTGGGAACATGCAAATATTACCTCCGGATCTCGTAATGCACCTAAGGGAGCAAAATGTTACACCCCTTTCTCATATTGTAGATGGTCTCAACTCCTCTTTCCTTCAACAGGCTTGGAAAACTGATATTCATCTCAACATTCCTCCTCTATGGTAGCAAATCTGGAGGGACTATACATAGGCCCTCTTGGAGGCTTATATCCGAATTACATATGGGGATGATGAGATTATCTGGGCTCTAGCGAAATTACGGAGATATACTCCAAAGGAGGGTTACATTGTTCTGGTGGAGTCGCGAAAGCCCTGGGTCCTTCATCAGTGGTGGAAACACCTCTGGAAGCTTAAGGCACCTCCTAGATCCAGAGTATTAATGTGGTGCATCCTAAAAAATAAAATCCCCATGGGGGATAACCTGATGAAACAATCTTTCTATGGCCCTCACTATTGTCACTTTTGCAAAAAGGATGGTGAATCTTCTTCCCACATATTCTTGAACTGCCATGTTGTTCACAATTTATGGAATCTTGTTATGGAAACTGTACCCACAAATTGTAACTGGCAACCGGGCTTTCTAGTTGATGCCTGGAACCTTTGGTTTTCCTCTGTCTTTCCCCACAAATTAAGAAAGCTCCCCTTGTTGTTTTGTTGGGCTATCTGGATTGCTCGCACTCTTTTAATATTCCAAAACACCCCCCCTAGGTGGACTATCATTGCAGCCATGATCAAAGCAGATTATTACCTTATCCATGATGACCCACACCCCCCGAACACACGAATCATCTCTCAAGAACAGATTGACCCCAACAGACCCTGGGCATATTTTGATGGGCTACACAAGAAGATGGCTATGGTGGGGGTGCAATCCTACACATATCTGAGAGGCACTTTTACTTCCTATCTATGGGTTTAAGAAGGGGAGCGAATAACTTCGCAGAACTTTCAACAGCTTTTTATATCATTCACTTTGCTTTGGAGAAGAACTGCCATGCATTACAACTTTTTGGTGACTCTACGATTGTCTGTGACTGGTTTAATAAAGTTCTTCTTGCTAGTCTTTCTCATTGAGACACATACTTGATGAAGCTTTAAGATTGATATCCACTTTTGACTATTTTTCATGTAATCATATCTACAGGGAGCGGAACTCAGAGGTTGACCGTATTTCTAAAGAAGGCATGATCTGGGAGCAGGGCATCTGGTTGATCAGTGAACAGATTGATGGAAATCTCTACCAGTACTATCATAGGCCTTTTATGGACATTTTGGACTAATCATTGGATTCTGATCTCATATTATTGTACATATTTCTTTTGTTGTTTATGAACTGATATGCGGCCATTTATATGATTGGCATAGTACATGTTTTTGGTATTATCTCCCTGCGTGGATTAAGATAATATTTTACTATGATGTTATTTTGTTTTATTTTTGACTCTTCTCTCAGACTCTGTTTGGGCTACTACCACCCTGCGTGGATTTTGGTAGTGGGCTTTGATGCTTCTTCGGAAGCAGTTATCTATCGATAGAAATATTGGAATATGCATATGCATCTAAAAAATATAATTTCTTTCTTATTAATGAAATTATGAATTTTTCCATGGGAAAAAAAGACTCTCCCTAATTGTTCATTAAATATAAGATCTAGTACTACTTTGAGTCTTAATATGTATGGAAAATATGTTTTCAACTTATAGAACTTTAAATGGTCATTCCAGTTAAAATACCTTCAACAACTTTGTCATCTTTATTGTTTCTAAGACCTTTGGGATTGCACATACAATACCAAGCCCTGTTGGCTAGGGATAAGCTTTCTTAATAGCGTGTTAGTGCTACATCCACTCATGTTCCTAAACATGAACATCAAAGTTGAGGTGCCTCATTTGATTAATCCACAAAAATTGAAATGATTCTATTTCCTAGTGACAATGTGTTTGTAACAACAATTTCCCAAAAACTAAAAAACCTGAATATAGAATTTTGGTAGCTATCTTACATAGAACTTGTTAGCAATTCAGAATTCCAACATCTCTATCCACTTTTTTAATCTAACAAATAGGATTTTCTAGCAAGCAATCACAAAAAATGTATATTTACATAAAATCTTTGGAGGCTTTCTAGCATTAGCTGCAAAAGTAATAAACAACAAATATTTTACAATAGCTCTAGTCATCATCAAATAAGTAAATGACACTTGGAGTGTTACTATAGTGATCCATAGAATTAGAATTTGGTTGTGTTGTAACTAGGAGTGAAGGTGGCACTTAAAATTTTGGGGCACAAGAAGTTGCTTCTGTTATCAGAAAAAGATGATTAGATGCATTATTTCCATAATCAGATGATCCTCCAACATCACCATTATTTTCAAACAAAACACCTTCCCATTTGGCCTGTTGCATGTCAGTGCTAATGAAATTTTCTACAAGACTACTGCTATTGGTTTGTTGCAAATTAGAAGATGAAAGATGGGGCATGCCTAGTGTTTTTCTAGGCATGCCACCAATGGGAATGGAAATGGAGACTGTAAATTTCCCATTGAAATCTTAGTAGCACCTTTTGTGCCTACTTCCATGACACCACTGACACTAACTGTAGTAAAGTTTGCACATTGAGCATTTTCCAAAGAAAATCAATTGTGCAAAATGGAACTTAACTGGCTTTGGTGTAATGCATTACAACCAAAAATCAATGATCCAGAATTCAAGCTTCTGTTTAGGAGAAATACGGAAGTGACCAATATCATCATGTTGTACTCTTTGAGAGGTGAGGGAGTTCATGTTGGGAAACATCTAATTTAATATTATTGCTCCAATTTTCCTTATCTTGCAATTTTTTTCAATCACAACTCCACCTACAACAATTAACCCTTCACATGCCAAATGTTTCTACTTGATACGTCAGGGATGGAAAGATTGTGGGGTGAGGAATTTCCTTGTGATGCTTGTCCAAGTTGAGTATTTTGCAACATCAGGCATTAATTAAACCTTTGAGCAGGGACCTGTGAACCTAGAAACAAATGAAAAGCCAAATGTTGTTCCAATGAGGATTAGTGAGTGAAGCAATTATTGTGCCTTTCTTATGTTGTAGTTAACATTAGAAGTCAAGTTAGGCATGAATAATTGAATTGTTTTTTCCAAAGGTTCTCCATAAACAATGCACATGGAATAGATCCAAACCATGACCTAGTGCACTAAAAGTGTGCTTTCTCCCAAATAAGTAGCCATGTATGTAATAAATGTGTAAAATTCCACCTTGGACATCAATGTTAGAAGTACTAGACTAGAAAGACAAATAACTTGTTGTTCCTCCATATAAGAAATGACTCTAGCAAACAGATTGTATTCTTTGTGATGAATGGATCTCAAAGTCAAAAGAGATCCAATAATTTGTGAAGTTGTTGTTGCAAATTCTGCTACAGACACTTTGGGAAACCATACCAATTAGCATGAATAGCCATGCATAACCTCAAAGCTGCACTATTATGCTTATCATGTCATCCATGTATTTCAGATATCAAACCACTATGCCACTTGTCAGCTTACCATGAATTCTGAGAGTATGCTAAAGTTGTTTTCGAAAACCACTTGTGGGAGTTGAGCCCAATAGTTGGCTACTAGATAATCCCTATAAATTTGAACTTGGTACACATGGTTTGCTACCTACAAGAATTTATCAAATTGAACAATGAAAGGGTAGAAGGCTATTATTTATTGCATAGAACATAATGCTCTTGTTGATGCGTATGGGCTCAAACTCCAATAAATGACTATTGATGGGCTCTAAGAGAATCACACAATCCAAATCCTTCATAAACTATTAGAGTCACTAGTTTATTAGATGGTTCTAGTCCAGTCTGACCCTTCAGTTTCAATACCAATTCCAACTTCTAAAACATTGTTTGTTTGTATTGATCAATACATTTGCTGTGAAGTTCCTTGTAGCCAATCAAATATTGCATAGCACATATTTTCTTAAATCTCATGGATCTTCTAAGCATTATATCTTTTTGTTAGTATGAAACTAACATAAATGCATAGATTCATATATAGCGTTAGCTACCTATACCAATAGGTTTCATTTTTCATGATTGGAAGGGGAAGTGCCAATATGATCTACTTTGGTGATACAAAGATCTCATATTCTTGTGAAAGACACATACCTATAGTTGATTGATGTTGCCCTACATCTGAATGGGTGATCCAACAGTCTAAGCTGGGTCATGCCATGTTTCAATTGTTTGTTATAGATTAGAGAAATAAATCTGTCCAAACTGTTTAATCTTGGCAGATAAAGTAGTTAGGTAGAGAATGAAGGTTCCCAACTATTTAATATGGGGCCTTGGAAGTGATAAGAGTAGCCTTAGATAGAAAATCAAAAGAAAAAGCCAAAGGAAAAGAAAAGGCACATGAGGGTTTGCAAGTCTAAATGCACCCTCCTTGAAGTAACAAAAAATGCTAGGCAATAGAATGGGTAGGGAGATGGGGTTGCAAAAGCATGAGTTATGACCTTTTCACTGGCCTAAGCAAAAGAAAAACATGGTGTCAGTGCAGATCTTCCTATTCAGCAGCGTTGTAGCAGTAAAATGATGCATGCCTAACTTCCCAATCATCCCCAATCGCATTCCTTGCTAACATCCCAATACTACCTCTGTTCATGAGAAAAGTCAAACTCTTTGTTGATTCTTGTTTTATAAAGAGCCACATTTCTTGTGTAAAATTCTTTTCATTTTGATCTACTCCCTAACTAAGTTTGTTTCCTGAAAAAACTTAGTATCCATCACTTCCCATTCACATTCCCCTCCAAAACTAACTACTGACTCTATCTATACTTAACTCCCTGTGCTTCCCCCTCCCTATTACTATAACACCATGGTGTATAAAGCCCCAAAAAAATATGTATATTCCCTCCCCTTTGGCACTATAGCCATATGTCCAAATATTGGATAACCATGCAGAATCTAAGTCTGGTTCAAGATGTTTTGTTCAAAATTAGGGATTATACTAACCCCACATTGGTTTAATAACCTAGGCCCTACCCTTTTTCCCTTTACAGCCCCTTTGAACTATTATGTCTAACCCGCGCTATTTGCAAAAAACACCAATAAACCCACTTTATCCCTTAACCCAAAGTTTTGATTAAAGCGCATTGAAAACAAAAAACATTGGAAAAAACCCATTTTTCTTAGGCTTCCAAAGTGCCGCCCGGGCGCATATTTCAAAAAATATAATAAATTATTCCCCGCCCTGCTGTCGTATCGTTCTTTTATTTTATTGACCCGTCGACCGTCGGATCTGGGCTTTCCCATCCGACGGCCCATATTGATATCAGGCTGCCCCCGAGGTCCAGACGTTACCTCTCGAAAAGTGTCAGACCATGATGTCAGGCCTGTGCCACACGTCGCTCCCATGGCGTATCGGGAATCCGCCTACCAATACTACCCCCGTACCATAAGCGGTCTGATAGAACCGCTTACCGCCCTCCGTATACCATCTGCCCACATTAACGCCTGGCCCACCATTGCTCTGACCTGTCCGCCACCTCATCAGTCCCCGTGGACCACTCACAGGCCGCCACGTCACCCGTCTATACTCGACCCCACCCGGTGACGTCATGCTGACGTCATCCAAAAAAGGCGCCAATAACCCAAAAAGTCCATATTTTCACCAAAATTTGCGTTGTTTGTCACTTTTGCCAAAAAGAACTGTTTCTGCTCTCTGCATGCAAATTACGACCATTTCGCCATCAACCTGCATAAATAAATTTCAGAGACGGTGGGCACCCTCAATCTGCCTGCATTGGCCACCATTGCCAGAATTCACCAGGTATTTCTCCAAAATCTCTCTTCTGCACCTGGTTTTGTGCACAATTCACCAAAGCAAAGCTTAAAAGGAGTGAAAACACTGTAACCTACAGTAAATCCTCGGGAACCACCTTTTCTTCAGTTCTAAGGTCGAAATTCACCTACAAAAGTCCACATTGAGCCAAATTTCCAATAAATTACAGTCATTTTGCGCATTCGCGAACTTAAAATTCTGCTGCACTAATTCACCAGGAAAACCACCCGTGAAACTCAATATCTGCTCATTGAACCTCTTTCAGGATCATTGCGACATATTTTCACCATAATTCACCTGTTTTCCTCTGCAAATCGCCCTGCTCTTGCAAAATTCACTGCCCTGTGTTGCTATGCCTTCAAAATCGAGCTCAAATCCATTTCCAAGTGTTAGTGAAACATGGAGACCCCAGTTTCACTAAATGTTGCACCTCTTAATGCCCCACACAGAGAGCTGGAATGGCAGGCCCTGGGTGACAGAGATTACCAGATGACAGAAACGGTCTCAATGCACACCAAATATAATATTCATATGCTCAATGAGCTGAAGGCCAAGCACCTCAGTGGAACTGATATTCTAGGGATTTTGGACTCCAATTTGCCCATCTATAACCTCCCTCAAGTCAATGTCCTTCCAGATTTAATTCACAGATGCAGTGCCAACTATGACCCATGTCAAAGGGCTGTCCTCAATACCTCAAGTGCAGTTTTGTTCCATGTCACCCCTGAGGCTATAAATCAAATGCTAAACTTCCACTCTGCAAAGCCATTGACTCCTCTTTCCATGATGGACTTGCTAAAGAAAGGAGGCAAGTTGTCTAGTGCCCAAATCATAAAGATTAATCAGCTATTCATTGAGTCAGGCTCTGAAACTGTGAGGACCCCTCCTATAGGAAATGTATATTTCAATGAGTTGGGCAAGTTGCTTGTAGATTTGATCAGTTATGTCCTGGGTTACAGATCAGCTGAGGATGCTGATGATACCATTCTGGCCATGATGTCTATTTTCTCCCCTGGAATGCCTCCTTCTGTTCACTATGATTATGCTGCATACATTGCCAACAAGATTCATGAGCAATTGATGAATCTAGAAAGGGAGAAGTTGTTTAGATACACTTCATACATCTACCACCTGTTCCTATTTTATCAACCAGATAGCTTCCCTATTACTCTCAAGAAGCTTGATGCTCAGGGAAACCCAAGGTCTGCGGTATTTTGGACTTCAGTCTTTCATCACCTATCTTATTCACCATACAGTTACTATGAGTTCATAGACCTCTTTATCCATCCAGCTATGTCCTTGCTATTAGGTACCCCTCCTCCAAGATTAACAGATGAGATGCAGAGGATTCTCCAGCTCTCAAAGGCCTACAGCATTGGGGACTAGTATTTCTACCAAAAACACACAGTGATCAGGATATATGGCTGCGAGCTAGCCCCATATAGATTACCAAGATATGTTCCAATGAGACTCTTTGCCCTAGAGTACTTCAGGCAATTTGGAAATGCGGACATGGTCCATTTCCACAACAAAAACAAGAAGGTAAAACTGAAGGTCAGAAATCAGCTAGGCCCATTCATTTACAACAAAAGAGAAGAGGCATGGAAAGAAGTAGATAAGATCCTAGAGGGCCTCCGATTGCAAACCAGTTTCCTCTGGTCACCCTATGACCCCAATCACTTCATTAGTCTTAGAAGGGTCAAGTATAAATTGGCTAGTTATGATCATGTAAGGCTGCCCCACATTGAAAAATATGCTAATCTGTTAGAATGGAAAGAGGGCACTTTAGAGGAAGCAAGTCCTAGAGAGGAAATACTACAAAGAGAAGCTAAGAATCTTGAGAAAGAAGCTGACTTGGAAACTTGTGGATAGGTTCCCTCATCTTATCAAAGGCAACTTGGAGCAGCTGCCTCATCCTCTACAGCTCACCAGCAAGCAGCTAAAACTACTCATCAGGAAGCCGACAAGGGTAAAGAAAAGGAGATGGAGCAGGAACAACCACCCCCTACAGCAGAACAACAAAAAGAGCAGCCAAAGCAGCAAGAACAAAAAACTGAGACCCCAATTTCCACAGAGCAGCAGGCTCAACAAAATGTGCCTCCAAGGCAAGAAACAATAGTGGATACCTCAGTGCTCCAAACTCCACTCAACGAAGAACGAAGCAGGAAGAGGGATAGAGAACAGGAAACTCCCCTCACCACATCCACAAATCAAGGGGAGAAAATGCAGAGACTAAATCCTCTTTCTGATGAGGAGATTCCTATTGGGCAATCCTTGGGCATGGGCCCTCCTAGCATGGAGGCATCTGCCAGTTCCTTTCAGCAGGAACAAGAACGAACCCTTGGAGGAGAGGTCAGCTCCTCAAGTCAGCAAAGGAGAGCTGAATCAGGCATAAAGAAACAGTTTATCGACATCAAAAAGAGAAATGAGCCAGTCAGGCTCCAACTCTGTAATCACCTGCTTAAAATGGCCCCTACAAACCAACAGAGGCTTATGTCAGCATATGACATAAACAAGGGGAAAATGACCATGAGTCATTTCATGCCTACCATGCTGCAGCCACAGTCAGCTGCAGATTATATAAGGACCAACCTTGAGGTTCTTGCCAAAGACATCCACCCTATGGACCAGATAGAGCTTCACAAGCAAACAGGTGAGATGGTTTATTCAACACTTGCAGACAAGACCTTCCTGGCACATAAGTTGCAAAACAGTCTGCATAATACAACTTCTCAACTTGAGTTGGAGAAAGCATCCTCGCAGGCCAAAGACAACAGGATCAGGTCTTTGGAAGACATCATTATAGAGCTTGGGCATGACCCAAAGGATCCCAAAGCCATACTGGCGCTGCTAAAGATAAGAGATGCAGACATTGCAGCTTTGAGAAAAATGATAAAGATCCCAGCAACCCTTCACCCTCAAACGGAAGAGGTTGCTCAACAGAGAAAAGACCAGGATGTAGCAGCCATGTTGCTAACACTACATAAGCAACTGGTATAGACATAAGGAAAGCTGGTAGAGACAGAGGCTGCACTTCAGGAGGCATTGAAGCTGAAAGGGGAAGTCCCAAAATCTCAGCCCCCTCCACCAGTGATAAATCTTGAGGAGCCCCCTCAAACTATCACTCCTCCCACAGGGCAGACAGTTGAAACAGGCCCATCAACAACAACGCCAGCAACAACATCAGAACAGGCTCAAAGCCTTGACATGCAGAAGATGATGAAAGAAATTCAAGTTCTAGAGGCACAAATGGCAGAGTTGAATGAAGCCAAGGAGAAATTGGCCACATTTAATGAAAAATATGACAAATCAAAGCAAAGTGTAGCTGAAAAGGCAAGAGAGGTGAAAGCTCTTAAGGAGAAAATAAAAGAGCTAGAGAAAGAACTCACCCTTGAGAAAATAGTGGCCGAGATCAAGAAAGTCCTATGGGCCAATATTAGCCAATCAATAATAGATCAATGGCAGTACATAGAGACCATTCATGAGCACATGGAGCTCATAAGCAGAGCACACAAGGAAAGCCAAAGAGCAAGGGCATCTCTAGGCAATATGCCTGAGATAGCCAACAGAATGATAAATGCCTTGAATAACCGCACAGGCCCTCAGCTGGCAGCAATAGGGATCACCAATAGAACTGACACCATCTTGATAATTAAGAGGGTCCTCACTTTGAGAAATCTGCTGCAGACATTGGATAGAAGGTGCCAGGAGATGCAAACAGAGGTGAACAAATTTGCTAGT
Source organism: Pinus tabuliformis (assembly GCA_031772625.1). Lineage (NCBI taxonomy): Eukaryota > Viridiplantae > Streptophyta > Pinopsida > Pinales > Pinaceae > Pinus > Pinus tabuliformis. Next base: position 1,047,983,460 of record CM062819.1, on the reverse strand, counting down.
AAATTCACAGCATTGCACAGCCGAGGCCTTCCCAGCTTACTGAACAGCGCAGGAAGGCTCCTATCACATGAAAATTATGCTAAAAGGGTAAACACATTCACCACCAATCAGATCACTGTAGGATCAAGCACCCCAGAAGAAGCAGGGCCTGCATCTGGGCAGAGCCTTTATGAGAAAATAGAAAATTTGTTTTTTTATTATGAATGAAATCAGACATTTGTTTGAAGTACCTCCAAATTACTTCAAATATATAGAGGCAGATGAAACATTAGGCGCAATTTTGAGGCATCAGTTGCCTACACAGGAATGGTGGACCAGCACGATACAACTATTACTATGAACCAACAGGTGTTCACCAAATTTTTGCATAAAAGATATATAATCAGCAGGTTCAGAGAGTTAATGCATTCAATATGACTAAAAAAGACTGGGATGAGCCAACTCAGCAAAGTAATTCGGCCACGGAAGCAACAGTGACAAGTGCAGTTGACAGGGCCGAGAAAGCTACAGCACGACAGAGCCATAAAAAATATCATTCAGAATTAATGAAGAGCGCTCAACCGACTCAGTGACCTCCAAAGGTCAAAATATTTCTGACAGAAGTAAAGGATATTCATTAGAAATTTAAGACAACAATAACTTTCATATCTGCTATTTTGAAAGTTGGTGAACGCATTTATTTCATCAAATGACTCAGTAATTCAGATATTTTGTAAAACCAATTGTATATATCTCCCCTCGCATAAGCTTGCAGGGGTTGTTGATTTTCTCTTCAAAAGAGCCTATGTTGTAAATTTCAGAGTTTAATACAGGGAGCTAATGGAATTTCCAAAGTTCTGTGTTGTCTGATGCGTTGTGATGTGTTTGCTGATTGCTACAGGATTCCTACATATTTCATGGCACAATAAGTTTTCCTAACTTTCTTGTTATGTATCTCGTTCTTTCATAATCCCTTACGCTCTATGTTTCACAGTTTAATGGCACAAAAAAGGAATAGTTTCAGGATTTATTCATTGAATGCCCTAAACTCAATCTATGCTGTTATGAATGTTTTTCTTCAGTTATAGTTGTGAAAGTGCAATTCTTAATTGCTGCACCTTTAGACTAAAACTTTTCACAGAGACTATTATTCAGGAATTCAAATCTGCTCTTGGATGATATGTCCCTTTCTCAAGTCACCAGCTTAGTGAAAAACTCTTAATTGGCTTTCACTCGCTAATCCATTTCATTATCCTAATTTTACGTTTGTTTCATGACATATCCAAAGGCCCTGCAGTTCCAGGCAATTTCACTCAACACCTCAAACAACCCACAATTACAGACTCCATTGCCCAATGGACTGAAACTAGCTGAAGATCTCATCCTAGGTTAGGATATTCCGACACATAGGAAATAGTTAAGTTCAACTTGGTCTAGTATAGAGTTAGGTATAGAGTTAGGTAAAGTGTGTTTCTTTACCATTGTACATTTTGTAACTTACAATCCGACGGTCACGATATGTAGTGATCCGACGGTTCACTCTCTCCTCGGTATTACCGACACTTGATCCGTGGCTTGACACCCGATTTGTCCATGAGTTCTATTTAAAGCGCATGGAGGGTCATTGTTCGGGTAATCCGTGCATGAGAGAAGCTTATGTAAATTTTCATTCTTTGATTAATAAATTGCCTGTAGTAGCCACGTTGGCGCAGGCCGTGGACTGTTTCCCTCTTTGAGGGTTTTAACCACGTCAAAAATACTGGTGTATTGATCTGTGATCTGTTTGTGAGCGGTGTCCTTTTGGTGTTCTTTCTGAGGAACTTACCCTGTAGATTCCTACATGGTATCAGAGCTATTTGAGGGCCGCGTCCGTTGGTGATCCAAATCTGAAGCCGGTAGAACTGCATGCGGCTGTCGTTTCCTAAATCTGCTATCTCTGACTGCTTTCGGGCCAAGAGGACTGCTCTGTTGCATTCAGATCATCTATTCCAGTGAGGAACCCCTTTCGTTTCACGCGAAAAGGTTTCCGGTAGCCCTAGCTGCGTCATTTTTCAGATCGGGAGGTATACAGTGTTTTTGCAATTTACTGTTATTTTCTCTCTGCTTATTTTTGTTTCGGTTTATTTAGCCCTTTTTTTAACCGGATCTATACCTTTCATTTCTGTGTATGCTCTTTGCCCTGTGACTCTGTGCGATTTGGACAAATCAGAAACAGAAAGGAAGGATTTTTCTCATGCGTATGCTCTTTTCCCTGCACCTTAGTGTGATCTCGGAAAATTAGAAACATTGAGAAAAATATTTAGTTTTTTGGCTAAAGCTAACTTTGAGCCGCAAGGTTCATTTTTTAAAATATCTAGTTTTTTGGCTAAAGCTAACTTCGAGCCGCAAGGTTCGTTTTTCTTTGCATATTCGTGTTGGGTTTTGTGTTTTGTGTTTTGTAGGGAAAAAGAGCTTTCTCAAGGCAAGCACGCAAACCAAGGCCCCCCCCCTCTCTCTCTCTCTCTCAAATTTTTTGTATAGATCAATTGGTTCAAAGCTATTTTAAGAGAGTAGAGGTCTTGGGTTCAAGTCTCCATTTTGTGGGGGCAGATTTTTTCATTCCCGCACATTCGCGCACTTTGCCGGCAACTTCAACAATTTTTTTTTCAAAAAGCCATAACTTCTTCATCCGGAAGCCTTTTTCTGAGCCGTTTTTTTTTAAAACAGCCTAATTTTTCGAGATCTATCCATTGGAACACTTACTTTCAGCATCTTCAGCTTCAGTTTTTAAAAAAAAAATGGAAAGTCCATGCCAAGTCATTCTTGACAGCACTAACTACTTCCAATGGGTAGCCTACATGGAAGATTTACTTAGAAGTAAAGGTCTTTACAGAATAGCCACAGACCAAGAGAAGAAACCAAAAGATGAAGACAAGGCTGCAAAATGGGAAAATAGACAAGATCAAGCACGTGGTTTGATAGGGATGTCTATTTCTCCTGATCTTAGATTCCATATTGTAGAACTTGAGACTCCTCATGAAGCATTGGAAAAAATCACTAAAGTTTTTGGGATTAAAAATGAAATTAGAGCCCATCAACTTGAAAATGAGTTTCTTACTTTGGATCCTAATAATTTTTCTTGCATTGAAGATTTCTTGTCCAAATTCAAGACCCTTAGATATCTCTTGGAAGGTGTTAAGGTTAAGAAAGAAGATAGTAACCTTATTTATTCCATCCTTACTAAGTTGGGACCAGCCTACTCTGTATTTGTTTTCACTTTCCATTCTACAAGGGAAGCTTTCATTTGTCAAGGAAAAGACTACAAGGCCCCTTCCTTTGACTCCTTTTGTGATTCCTTAATAAGAGAGCAAGAAAAACTCTTACACCTTGGTCTTCTTAATCTTGGAAACTCTTCCAAGAAAGCGTTAGCCGCCCAGCAGCAACCAAATTCAAAGAATCCTAAGAAGTCATATCCTAAAAAGAATGGTCCTAAACCAAACAAGGGTCCTAAGCAAACTCAGCCTCAAAATGAAAGATCATTTCAGCAAAATGATAAGACCAATAAAAACAAATGGAAGAAGACTGATAGACATTGTAACTTTTGTAATCGAGATGGCCACTTAGAATCTAAATGCTTTAAGAAGATGGAAGCCTTGGAAGCCGCAATGAAGAAACATAACATCCATGTGGAGCATACTTCAACTTCAACTTCCGGAATGGCACTTTCTGCATGTCATTGTCAATCATCTCAGTCTGGTTATGCATTAAATGTATCTTCTTCTTCTCCTTTTCATGAGTGGCTCATTGATTCTGGAGCCTCTTATCACATGGCCAAAAACCAAGCCATGTTTTATTCTTTAAATTATTGTAACACCAAAAATATATATGTTGGTGATGATAGATCTCTTAATGTTGTAGGGACTGGAACTGTTCATCTAGACAATGGTCAGTTTAATGATGTATTATGTGTTCCAACCTTATCCTGCAACCTTCTATCTGTATATCAGATAACTCATTCAGGTGAAGGTAAAATTGTTGAATTTTCACCTCATGATGTTGTAATCAAGGATCTAAGAGATCCTAAACAGATTCTAGCTACTGGTATTGCTGATGATTCCACAAGGTTGTATAATTTTCACAACTTTGGGTCATCAAATCTTCCCTCAGTAATTGTTGCTCATAATGATGAAGTGAGCAAACTTTGGCATGAGCGATTTGGTCACTTAAACTATCGCTCCCTTCAGCATCTATGTAAAGAAAATATGGTGACAGGTCTTCCTATGGTATCTTGCAGAGATGGTGTTTGTTCCGGATGTGTACTCGGAAAACATCATCGGGACAGTTTTGACAAACGTGCCTCTTGGCACGCCTCAACCCCTTTACAGCTTGTGCACAGTGATTTATGTGGTCCACTTCCTATTGCTTCATTCTTTGGCTGCAAGTATTTCTTAACCTTCATTGATGATTTCTCCAGACGCACTTGGGTATACTTCTTAAAACTCAAGAGCGAAGTATTTAACACATTTTTGGCCTTCAAAGCCTTTGTTGAAAAACAATCTGGACATCAAATTCTTAAGCTAAGAACTGATAATGGTGGAGAATATGTTAAAAACACATTCATCAACTTTTGCACCGAAAATGGAATTCAAATGCAACATACTGTTCCATACACTCCACAACAAAATGGTGTAGCTGAAAGGAAAAATCGCACCTTAAAGGAAATGGCTAATTGTATGCTGCAATCTAAAGGACTCAGTCTTAGTTTTTGGGCCGAAGCAATTAATTGTGCAAATTATATAATCAATCGCACTCCTACTAAGGTTCTAAAGAATATCACTCCAGAAGAAGCTTGGAGTTCCATTAAACCAGATGTAAGTCACTTTCGTGTTTTTGGAAGTGAAGCATGGGCCCATATTCCAGATGAAAAGCATAAAGCTTTAGAACCTAAGAGTGAGAAATGTACTTTTGTTGGATATTCTGAAGATGTAAAAGGTTATAGACTTATTCCATTTAAGTCCAAAAATGTTATCATTAGAAGAAATGTAAAATTTGATGAAAATAAATCGGCCTGCGAGCCTAGTCCGGCGGATGTGCCACCTCTTCCTATCTCTTCTACTTTTGAAAAAATTTCTTCTTCAGATGATGAAAGTGAGGATGATAATCCTCCCCCACCTTCTCAGGATCCTCAACTTCCAAGATGGGTCCGTGCTACTCGGGATGCAGCAGGTGATCTTGCCGGTGATCCTACAGATCAGCGACGTACACGTTCTCAGTTTGAAAGAGCCTCTTCTTTACTGGCTCAAGCTCCAGTAAATCATGATCCTGACACTTTTGCAGAAGCTTCAGGCCATCCACATTTGGAAGCAGCTATGAATGAAGAATATCATTCATTGTTGACAAATGATACATGGGATCTTGTTCCTCTACCAAAGGGACGCAAACTTGTCAGATGTAAATGGGTTTACAGAACCAAGTATGGACCAGATGGGAAAGTTGATAAACATAAAGCTCGTCTTGTTGCTAAGGGTTTTTCACAGGTTGAAGGCATTGACTACACTGAAACCTTCTCCCCTGTTGCCAAAATGAACTCTATCCGCCTTGTTCTTTCCCTTGCTGCCTCTTTAAAATGGGAAGTCCATCAGATGGATGTTAAATCTGCCTTCTTGCATGGGGACTTGCATGAAGAAATCTATATGGAACAACCCATTGGCTTCATCCAAAAAGACTCCAGCCTTGTATGTCGACTTAAGAAATCTCTCTATGGTCTCAAGCAAGCTCCTCGGGCTTGGTATGCCAAAATGGATAGCTTTCTTTTAGAATCTGGCTTTTCTCAGTGCTATTCTGACAATACTGTCTACACCAAGAAAGTGGGAAACTCTCTTATCATCCTTGTTCTTTATGTTGATGATCTTATTCTTACTAGTAGTGATCCCAATCTTATCAACCATGTGAAGTCCAGCCTTAAAAAGAAATTTGAAATGACAGACTTAGGACACTTACACTATTTTCTCAGTCTTCAAGTTTTGCAATCCAAGGAGGGTATTTCCCTTTCCCAGTCCAAGTATGCTTGTGACATTCTTCGTCATTTTCACATGGAAGACTGTAAGCCAACCCCTTCTCCCTTTCAGTCTGGAGTTAAACTTTCAGTCTCTTGTACTTCTCCTGAAGTTGATGCTACCTTATACCGTCAACTTGTAGGAAAACTCTTGTATTTAACCCGTACTCGTCCTGATCTTTCCTTTGCTGTTGGCCTTGTTGCTCGTTTTATGCAAAACCCCCATGAAAGTCATTGGAAAGCAGCCAAAAGAATACTTCGTTATGTTCGAGGTACAGTACAGTTTGGGATTCATTACAGTGCCAAAGCAGCTCCTCTATTAGTTGGTTTCACTGATTCTGATTGGGCTGGTGACCCTGATGATCGGAAGTCTACTGCCGGTTATGTCTTCACTCTTGGTTCAGGACCTATTACATGGGCTTGTAAGAAACAGGCTGCCATTTCTCTTTCGTCAGCAGAAGCAGAGTATCGTGGTGCCGTGGAAGCTAGTAAGGAAGCCTTGTGGCTTCGTCAGATCCTATCAAAGTTTGGCTTTGAGCAACAGCATCCAACCACACTTTGGTGTGATAATCAAAGTTCCATTCAGCTATGCAAAGATCCAGTCCAGCATCAGCATAGCAAACACATTGAACTACACATGCACTTCATCAGAAAGCTCATTCATGACCATTTTCTTGAAGTGCAATATTGTTCAACAGATGATCAGGTTGCAGACATCTTCACAAAGGCTCTCACAGAGGCGAAGTTCACTAAACTTCGATATATGCTTGGACTTCAGGAAGTTGTCACTAAGGGGGGATAGGCTCTAGTGCCTCCTTCCTTCTCCTATTATGTCATATTTGTAAATCATTCAATCCTATCCCAAGTTGTTCTTAAGGGGGGATGTTAGGATATTCCGACACATAGGAAATAGTTAAGTTCAACTTGGTCTAGTATAGAGTTAGGTATAGAGTTAGGTAAAGTGTGTTTCTTTACCGTTGTACATTTTGTAACTTACAATCCGATGGTCACGATATGTAGTGATCCGACGGTTCACTCTCTCCTCGGTATTACCGACACTTGATCCGTGGCTTGACACCCGATTGGTCCATGAGTTCTATTTAAAGCGCATGGAGGGTCATTGTTCGGGTAATCCGTGCATGAGATAAGCTTATATAAATTTTCATTCTTTGATTAATAAATTGCCTGTAGTAGCCACGTTGGCGCAGGCCGTGGACTATTTCCCTCTTTGAGGGTTTTAACCACGTCAAAAATACTGGTGTATTGATCTGTGATCTGGTTGTGAGCGGTGTCCTTTTGGTGTTCTTTCTGAGGAACTTACCCTGTAGATTCCTACACCTAGGCACTGAAAGACATCATTCAACCAAAAATTTAAATCAAAACTCATGCCTCACAACTAGCCTAAAATCCTCAGGAAGAAAGTAAAAACTAAAAGAGAGAGCCCTCTCTGATTACACGTTGGCTAGAACCTGTAATCCAAAGCTTGGTTAGTGGTTACCCCAGCCGTATTCCCTCAGGAGTCAAAGGGAACAACCTGGGTGTTAACATAAATGGTGACTCCGCTGGGGAGCTGAATGACCTTTACAACCCCTGTCTGATCCTTAAAACTGTAGATAAAGCTTGAGTGACAGCCAGGCAGCTGCCTCAGTCAGCCTTTACTCGGTCTTAAGTTCCATACAGATGTGCTATGCTTGATCAATCCTTGTCAAATATTACTATCTCTTAGAATATCCTCCTAGAATAAATTTACAGAAACTGGCTCCTAAGAAGAAAACTCGCTACACCAGGTCAAACCCAGATCCTGATCCATCACCTGAATTCCAAAATCCAAACTTGATTCCAAGAATCCTCAAGAGACACAAATCAAAAGGGACTCTATCAGATTCAAGTTCTGAAGCAGGTCTTCAAACTAATATTCCAACCCTTGCTAAGGTTTATCCACATCCTCACACCACTGCACCACAACCTCCTAGTTCTTCATCCACTTCACAAGGTAGCCTTTCAGCCACTCCATCAGCTACACATACTCCGCTCACCCCCTTTCCTCCACTTGTCACATTCATTCTTGTTATCCCTATTGTTCCACCAAACATGGCTAATAGATATGCTCCACTGTAGTTACCTGCCAATCCAGGGCCTATGCCTCAATATTACCAAAGCAAGATTTCATATTTTGATGGTACTGGCTCTTATCCAACCCTTCAACATACTAAGAAAATGCAGGACTACTTTGAAAACTATGAGATCGATGATGATGGGGTTAGGATGAAAATTTTTGTGCAAAGCCTAACAGGTGATGTAAGAACATGGTTTAGAGGACTCCTGGTAAATTCCATAGCTGACCCTGAGGCCCTATACCAAACCTTTATCGACAGGTGGGAGAAGAAAAAGGATCCACTTCATATTTTATCTGAATACAATACCATCAAAAGAGGTCCTCAAGAAACTGTCTTGGACTATTGTGCTTGGTTTAACAATGTCTACAATGCTATTCCCCAAAATCTAAGACCTCCACCTGACCTAGATTTATACACTTTTCCTGATGGGTTTGATTCAGATATGGCGTACCAATTAAGAGAAAGAGCTCCCCAAACTCTAGCTGAAATGCAAGACATAGCAGTAAGTGTAGAATCCAACTTAATAGCTAGGAGAAATAGGACTAGAACTGAAAGAAAGACTACCTTCAAAGAAGAGGCTTCAGGCTGGGATCAAAAATTGGACACAATAATCACCGGCATGCATAGGTTAGGTGACAGAGTAGAATCAGTTGAGAGGAAATCATCATGGGAAGTACCACAGAATAATCCTATCAGGAATCCCAATTTTAGAAGAAACCAAAATCCTAATGTTGGCAAGGCCAGCCCTGAACCAGAAATTAGACCCCCATTCCAAGAAAACTATGCCGAAACATCCACTGCTAATGAGAAGGTAGATGACACCCACATCAATTTGATGGGACTTAACAATGATCAGCAAGTCTTTCTGAGTTAAGAGGATCATGAAGATGAAGACATCAAGCAGTTCCAAACCAAGTCAGGTGAGTCATTTGACTTTAAACAAGGCTATGACACAACCGTTTATGAAGTTCATAAGCAATACAAGCTAAGGAGCAGAACTATAAATGTGACACAGCCTGAGAAAATGAAGGATAGCCGGTAGCCTAAGGAAGCTATTGTTGCTGAGACTATTAACAAGACGGATTCAGTTACAGATGAAATAACAGTTGAAGAGGTAACCAAACCATTTCCCTTGAATAAACAACCAATGGTTACACCTCCTTCACAACATAACCCAAGCAACACTTTTCAGAAGGTGAACAGAAAAGACAAACCTCAAGATCAGAGTGAGAGTCATGAAGAAAACTTAACTAGCAAAGAAAATATTGTCAAGCAGGATACTAAGACCCAATCTGAAAAGCCTTTTGACTTAGAAGCTAAAATTGGAAAATTGAAGATAGCCATTCCTCTTTCAGAGCTAGCCAAGCATGATGTTTACAAACAACAAATTAAGAAGTCCCTTCAACTGACCCACCATAAAGATGATGTCAATGTATTGGATGACACCCCAGAACTGCTTTTCGGTCCAGAGGTTGATGGAAAGACAACAATCACTGGAATCCTACCTTTTTATGTCAGCCTGCATGTTCATGATAAGATATTACACAATGCAATGTTTGATTCAGGTGCTTCTCATAACCTTATGCCTAAGTCAGTCATGGAGAGGTTGAATCTAGACATTACAAGACCATATAAGGACCTATTTTCATTTGATTCTAGCCAAGTTAAGTGTTTAGGCTTGATAAAAGATCTATGTGTGTCCCTAGTCCAGTACCCTAATAAAACAATCTTAATGGATGTGGTAGTTGCTGATATCCCACCCAAGTATGGAATGCTGTTATCAAGATCATGGGGGGCCAAACTCCAAGGTTCCCTGCAATTGGATATGTCATATGCCACTATCTCTGTCTTTGGGCAACCCAAGAGGCTATACAGAGAGTCACTCATGAAATACATGGTCAGCAGTGAAGAAAAACCTCAAAATTTCCCCATTTATGCAGTCCATTCAGATATGGATTCCTTTATTCTCTTCAATGATGCCACAAGTCCAATGAGTGGTAATCAATCTATCATACTTGAACAAGATCTACATATGAATGAGGAATCCAGTCCTCAAGAAATCAAGGTGGTACAATCAAGTCATGAAACTGTTCTAGAAGGCAAACCAGGCGAAAAACAAGAGCTCCAACTTATAATCCCAAGTCATAGAGAAAAATTTGAAACTCCCCTAAATCAAGGGATCTTGTGGTTTCTTGAGTTTGATGGGTCAGTCAACAAATTAGGGGCAGGAGCTGGAGTGTGGATTCATAACAAACAAAACAATCATGCAGAGGGTAGAGCCTATAGGCTTAATTTCAGATGTACTAACAATATGGCAGAATATGAGGCTCTTCTGTTAGGCCTCAAACTGGTAAAATCCTTACAGGCCACAAAAATTTCAATCATGGGAGATTCAGATCTTATTATCCAACAAGTAAAAGGCAACTTTGTCACCAACGACAAAAGACTAAGATCATACAGGGCTGCTACTATTGAAATACTCAAAGCTTTCACTGAATTTCAAATAACCAAAATACCTAGGACTCACAACCTTCATGCTCACAGTTTAGCTACATTTTCCAGTACATGCAAATTGCCTTTTGAACCCAATCAATGCTTTACGGCTGAGATAAAACACAGACCTTCTGTCCAAGACAATGTCAAATATTGGCAAGTATTTGAGGATGACACACAAATAAACAGTTTCCTAACCTTGCAACATGAATTTTCAAGCTTGAACATCGATGTTGACACTGTGAAAGACACACAGCCAATGAGTGATGAGGACCAAACAACAATATCACCTAAAAAAACAAATCAAATACTTTGTCCAACAAACTTTGACAAGGAGAAAATACAAGAACTTGAACAGTTGCATTTCGATGAAGCAGCTGTCACAGAGGCTGAAATCATAGAGCTAAAAGACAACTTTCTACCAAAAGGCCTAAATCCATTGGAAGACATTTTTGACTCAAATGATGTTTCTAGAAAACCAAAAATGCAACCCCTTAATGCTGCCATTGAAGAATGCAACATTGGAACTAGTGAAAAACCCAAGATAATAAAACTGTCTGCCTCTTTACCTCTTGACCAGAAGCCTAAATACATTGACCTCTTTAAAGAGTTCCAAGATGTGTTTGCATGGAGTTATGAGGATTTGAAATCCTATGACACCTCTGTTATTCAGCACACAATCCCGCTCAAGCCCAATCAAAAGCCATTCAAGCAAAAATTGAGAAGAATCAATCCTATGCTCCTCCCTTCAATTGAGAAAGAGGTACAAAAAATGTTTAAAGCTGGTATTATAGCACCAATCAGGTTTTCAGACTGGATTTCAAATTTAGTCCCCACAAGAAAGAAAACTGGGGAGATTAGGCTTTGTGTTGACCTAAGGAATTTGAACCAAGTATCCCTTAAGGACAATTACCCCTTACCAAAAATGGATCACATTCTCCAAAGAGTGGTGGGGGCTTCAAGAATCTCATTACTTGATGGATTCTCAGGCTTTAATCAGATCCTAGTCCACCCTGATGATCAAGATAAAACGGCCTTCACAACCCCATGGGGAACTTTCAAATATGTTAAAATGCCTTTTGGATTGAAAAATGCAGGAGCTACATTTAAGAGAGCAATGGATATTGCTTTTGCTAAAGAGATTCATGAGTTCCTTGTTATTTACCTAGATGACCTTACACTGTTCTCAAAATCTGACCAAGAACACCTAAAACATTTGAGACAAATATTCATAACATGCAGGAAGTATGGAATTTCCTTAAATCCCAAAAAGTCTCTATTTGGTTTGGAAGAAGGTAAGCTATTGGATCATATCATCTCAAAGGACGGCATTAGAATTGACCTAGACAGAATACAGGCCATCTTGCAAATGCCCCATCCAAGAAACACCAAAGAATTACAAGCCTTCTTGGGAAAGATTAAATTTTTAAGAAGATTTATCCCAAACTTAGCAAAACTGATCAGATTATTAAACAACATGCTAAAGAAGGACTCAAAAGTGAAGTGGACAGTAGAATCAAATCAAGCTTTTGAAGGTATTAAATTGGCCCTTACCCAAACCCCAGTATTAACAAATCCTCAATTTGAAAAAGAATTTATTATTTTCTCTTTTGCCTCCCAGCATACTATTGTTGTTGTCTTATTACAGAAACATGATCAAGGGAATGAAAAACCCATTGCTTTCTTTAGCATAGCCCTTAGAGATGCACCTCTGAAATATTAGATCATGGAAAAACAAGCTTATGCTTTGGTCAAAGCCATCAAAGACTTTAGGATTTACATCCTATATTCCCATGTTATTGCTTATGTACCAAATCCCATTGTAAGAGACATACTAACTCAAGAAAAACTTAGAGGGCAGAAGGGGAAAATGAATTGCTAGTATTTTAGAATTCGATATTGAAATAAAACCTACAAAACTGATAAAAGGGCAAGGTTTGGCTAAATTAATGTCAGAAACAAATTTCCAAGCCTTGGATATTAACCAACTGGACAATGAACCGGAGCTGGCGACTCCAAAGATCAATGTAGCCTTCGAACAATCCCTCTGGTATTCTGATATCTGTTATATATTGCAAAACCTGTGTGTTCCCCCAGGATTGTCCAGAACCAAATCTAGATTTCTAAAAATGAAAGCTTCAAGATTTTGTGTTATAAATGGTGATTTACTATGGAAAAATCATGAAGGTATACTGCTGAACTGTTTAAGTATGGATGAAACTAACAATGTTATGAGAGAGTTCCATGTAGGAGATTGTGGTGGACATTTGTACTGGAAATCCACTGTGGACAAGATATTAAGGGCAGGTTACTATTGGCCCACTTTGTTCTCTGATGTCAAAAAATTTACCACCTCATGTCACAAGTGTTAGGTGTTTGAGGGGAAAAGAAAGTTGCTACGACTTCCCCTAAAGCCTATTGCAACAGAAAGGCCCTTTCAGCAATGGGGCTTGGACTTCATTGGGGAAATTCATCCTTCATCCTCAGGCCAACATAGATGGATTCTAACAGCTACAGACTACTTTACTAAATGGATTGAGGTTGTTCCGTGTAGACAAGCAAATGATTCTACTATCATTCAGTTCCTTGAGACTAATATCCTTTCTAGATTTGGTTGTCCTGACAAGATTATAACAGACAACGCTGCTGCTTTTAGATCCAAGAAAATGGTGAACTTTTGCCACAAATTCCATATTACCTTGGGACATTCCACTGCATACTATCCTCAAGGCAATGGGTTAGCAGAATCATCCAACAAAAGTCTTATCAATATCATTAAGAAGATACTAGAAGAGAATAAGAAAAATTGGCACAAGAAGCTTGTAAATGCCTTGTGGGCTGACAGGCTAACAACCAAAAGATCTATAGGGGTCAGCCCATATGAGTTGGTTTATGGAATGGAAGCCAAATTCCCTTCATCATTAGGGGTCCCTGTCATGAAGCTACTTCAGGAAAGTCAAGCTGAACCAAATGACATGCAAAGAAGAATAAACCAGGTCATATGTTTGTAGCAAACCAGAGATCAAGTGTATGACAGAGTTCAGGTCCTACAAGAGAAACTGAAGAAAGCCTTTGATAGAAGAACCAAAGCTGAAGATTTCTTCGTGGGTGATAAAGTGCTTAAATGGGATTCAAGAAGAGAAGATAAAGGTAATCATGGCAAATTCGACTCCCTTTGGAGGGGGCCTTTTGTTATTCAAGCAGTGCAAGGAAATAACACTTATTTCTTGGAAAATTTGGATGGCACTGAAACTGAAGAGGGCCCTGTGAATGGCCGGATGCTAAAGCACTACTTTAATTACTTTCCATGTATATAGCATGATTTTCCCCTGTACATAATCAGATGTATATACTATTCTCTTTCAGTCTTTAAATAGTTCGATTCAAGAAGTTTTGTAAATAAGCAGGAAGTAGACTTTTATTTCAAAGGTTCCACAACGGTGGCAGATTCCAGTTTTGAGGTCCAAAGTAACAAGTTTGTAAGTTTTGAGAAGAAGTCAAAGTCAAGGCATTTTGACCTACTGTTCTTGGTCTTTCAAGTAGAAAAACCATCCCCAAGTGGAGCCACTGTTAGCTACCTATACCAATAGGTTTCATTTTTCATGATTGGCAGGGGAAGTGCCAATATGATCTACTTTGGTGATACAAAGATCTCATATTCTTGTGAAAGACACATACCTACAGTTGATTGATGCTGCCCTACTTCTGAATGGGTGATCCAACAGTCTAAGCTGGGTCATGCCATGTTTCAATTGTTTGTTATAGATTAGAGAAAGAAATCTGTCCAAACTGTTTAATCTTGGCAGATAAAGTAGTTAGGTAGAGAATGAAGGTTCCCAACTGTTTAATCTGGGGCCTTGGAAGTGATAAGAGCAGCTTTAGATAGAAAATCAAAAGAAAAAGCCAAAGGAAAAGAAAAGTCACATGAGGGTTTCCAAGTCTAAATGCACCCTCCTTGAAGTAACAAAAAATGCTAGGCAATAGAATGGGTAGGGAGATGGGGTTGCAGAAGCATGATTTATGACCTTTTCACTGGCCTAAGAAAAAGAAAAACATGGTGTCAGTGCAGATCTTCCTATTCAGCAGCGTTGTAATAGAAAAATGATGCATGCCTAACTTCCCAATCATCCCCAATCGCATTCCTTGCTAACATCCCAATACTACCTCTGTTCATGAGAGAAGTCAAACTTTTTGTTGATTCTTGTTTTATAAAGAGCCACATTTCTTGTGTAAAATTCTTTTCATTTTGATCTACTCCCTAACTAAGTTTGTTTCTTGAAAAAACTTAGTATCCATCACTTCCCATTCACATTACCCTCCAAAACTAACTACTGACTCTATCTATACTTAACTCCCTGTGCTTCCCCCTCCCTATTACTATAACACCATGGTGTATAAAGCCCTAAAAAATATGTATATTCCCTCCCCTTTGGCACTATAGCCATATGTCCAAATATTGGATAACCATGCAGAATCTAAGTCTGGTTCAAGATGTTTTGTTCAAAATCAGGGATTAGACTAACCCCACGTTGGTTTAATAACCTAGGCCCTACCCTTTTTCCGTTTACAGCCCCTTTGAACTATTATGTCTAACCCACGCTATTTGCAAAAAACACCAATAAACCCACTTTATCCCTTAACCCAAAGTTTTGATTAAAGCGCATTGAAAACAAAAAACATTGGAAAAAACCCATTTTTCTTGGGCTTCCAAAGTTCCGCCCGGGCACATATTTCAAAAAATATAATAAATTATTCCCCGCCCTACTGCCGTATCGTCCTTTTATTTTATTGACCCGTCGACCGTCGGATCTGGGCTTTCCCATGTGACGGCCCATATTGATATCGGGCTGCCCCCGAGGTCCAGACGTTACCTCCCGAAAAGTGTCAGACCATGACGTCAGGCCTGTGCCACACGTCGCTCCCATGGCGTATCGGGAAGCCGCCTGCCAATACTGCCCCCGTACCATAAGCGGTCCGATAGAACCGCTTACCGCCCTCCGTATACCGTCTGCCCACATTAACGCCTGGCCCGCCATTGCTTCGACCTGTCCGCCACCTCATCAGTCCCCGTAGACCACTCACAGACCGCCACGTCACCCGTCCGTATTCGACCCCACCCGATGACGTCATGCTGACGTCATCCAAAAAAGGCGCCAATAACCCAAAAGTCCATATTTTCACCAAAATTTGCGTTGTTTGTCACTTTTGCCAAAAAGAACTGTTTCTGCTCTCTGCATGCAAATTACGACCATTTCGCCGTCAACCTGCATAAATCAATTTCAGAGATCGTGGGCGCCCTCAATCTGCTTGCATTGGCCACCATTGCCAGAATTCACCAGGTATTTCTCCAAAATCTCCCTTTTGCACCTGGTTTTGTGCACAATTCACCAAAGCAAAGCTTAAAAGGAGTGAAAACACTGTAACCTACAGTAAATCCCCGGGAACCACCTTTTCTGCAGTTCTAAGGTCGAAATTCACCTACAGAAGTCCACATTGAGCCAAATTTCCATAAAATTACAGTCAGTTTGCGCATTCGTGAACTTAAACTTCTGCTGCACTAATTCACCGGGAAAACCATCCGTGAAACTCAATATCTACTCATTGAACCTCTTTCAGGAGCACTGCAACATATTTTCACCATAATTCACCTATTTTCCTCTGCAAATCGCCCTGCTCTTGCAAAATTCACTGCCCTGTGTTGCTGTGCCTTCAAAATCGAGCTCAAATCCATTTCCAAGTGTTAGTGAAACATGGAGACCCCAGTTGCACTAAATGTTGCACCTCTTAATGCCCCACACAGAGAGCTGGAATGGCAGGCCCTGGGTGACAGAGATTACCAGATGACAGAAACGGTCTCAATGCACACCAAATATAATATTCATATGCTCAATGAGCTGAAGGCCAAGCACCTCAGTGGAACTGATATTCTAGGGATTTTGGACTCCAATTTGCCCATCTATAACCTCCCTCAAGTCAATGTCCTTCCAGATTTAATTCACAGATGCAGTGCCAACTATGACCCATGTCAAAGGGCTGTCCTCAATACCTCAGGTGCAGTTTTGTTCGATGTCACCCCTGAGGCTATAAATCAAATGCTAAACTTCCACTCTGCAAAGCCATTGACTCCTCTTTCCATGATGGAATTTCTAAAGAAAGGAGGCAAGTTTTCTAGTGCCCAAATCATAAATATTAATGAGCTATTCATTGAGTCAGGCTCTGAAACTGTGAGGACCCCTCCTATAGGAAATGTATATTTCAATGAGTTGGGCAAGTTGCTTGTAGATTTGATCAGTTATGTCCTGGGTTACAGATCAGCTGAGGATGCTGATGATACCATTTTGGCCATGATGTCTATTTTCTCCCCTGGAATGCCTCCTTCTGTTCACTATGATTATGCTGCATACATTGCCAACAAGATTCATGAGCAATTGATGAATCTAGAAAGGGAGAAGTTGTTTAGATACACTTCATACATCTACCACCTGTTCCTATTTTATCAACCAGATAGCTTCCCTATTACTCTCAAGAAGCTTGATGCTCAGGGAAACCCAAGGTCTGTGGTATTTTGGACTTCAGTCTTTCATCACCTATCTTATTCACCATACAGTTACTGTGAGTTCATAGACCTCTATATCCATCCAGCTATGTCCTTGCTATTGGATACCCCTCCTCCAAGATTAACAGATGAGATGCAGAGGATTCTCCAGCTCTCAAAGGCCTACAGCATTGGGGACTGGTATTTCTACCAAAACCACACAGTGATCAGGATATATGGCTACGAGCTAGCCCCATATAGATTACCAAGATATGTCCCAATGAGACTCTTTGCCCTAGAGTACTTCAGGCAATTTGGAAATGCGGACATGGTCCATTTCCACAACAAAAACAAGAAGGTACAGCTGAAGGTCAGAAATCAGCTAGTCCCATTCATTTACAACAAAAGAGAAGAGGCATGGAAAGAAGCAGATAAGATCCTAGAGGGCCTCCGATTGCAAACCAGTTTCCTCTGGTCACCCTATGACCCCAATCACTTCATTAGTCTTAGAAGGGTCAAGTATAAATTGGCTAGTTATGATCATGTAAGGCTGCCCCACATTGAAAAATATGCTAATCTGTTAGAATGGAAAGAGGGCACTTTAGAGGAAGCAAGTCCTAGAGAGGAAATACTACAAAGAGAAGCTAAGAATCTTGAGAAAGAAGCTGACTTGGAAACTTGTGGACAGGTTCCCTCCTCTTATCAAAGGCAACTTGGAGAAGCTGCCTCATCCTCTACAGCTCACCAGCAAGCAGCTAAAACTACTCATCAGGCAGCCGTCAAAGGTAAAGAAAAGGAGATGGAGCAGGAACAGCCACCCCCTACAGCAGAACAACAAAAAGAGCAGCCAAAGCAGCAAGAAAAAACAGCTGAGGCCCCAATTTCCACAGAGCAGCAGGCTCAACAAAATGTGCCTCCAAGGCAAGAAACAATAGTGGATACCTCAGTGCTCCAAACTCCACTCAATGAAGAACGAAGCAGGAAGAGGGATAGAGAACAGGAAACTCCCCTCACCACATCCACAAATCAAGGGGAGAAAAGGCAGAGACTAAATCCTCTTTCTGATGAGGAGATGCCTATTGGGCAATCCTTGGGCATGGGCCCTCCTAGCATGGAGGCATCTGCCAGTTCCTTTCCGCAGGAACAAGAACAAACCCTTGGAGGAGAGGTCAGCTCCTCAAGTCAGCAAAGGAGAGCTGAATCAGGCATTAAGCAGCAGTTTATCGACATCAAAAAGAGAAATGAGCCAGTCAGGCTCCAACTCTATAATCACCTGATTAAAATGGCCCCTACAAACCAACAGAGGCTTATGTAAGCATATGACATAAACGAGGGGAAAATGACCATGAGTCATTTCATGCCTACCATGCTACAGCCACAGTCAGCTGCAGATTATATAAGGACCAACCTTGAGGTTCTTGCCAAAGACATCCACCCTATGGACCAGATAGAGCTTCACAAGCAAACAGGTGAGATGGTCTATTCAACACTTGCAGACAAGACCTTCCTGGCACATAAGTTGCAAAACAGTCTGCATAATACAAATTCTCAACTTGAGTTGGATAAAGCATCCTCGCAGGCCAAAGACAACAGGATCAGGTCTTTGGAAGACATCATTATAGAGCTTGGGCATGACCCAAAGGATCCCAAAGCTATACTGGCGCTGCTAAAGATAAGAGATGCAGACATTGCAGCTTTGAGAAAAATGATAAAGATCCAAGCAACCCTTCACCCTCAAACGGAAGAGGTTGCTCAACAGAGAAAAGACCAGGATGTAGCAGCCATGCTACTAACACTACATAAGCAACTGGTACAGACAGAAGGAAAGCTGGTAGAGACAGAGGCTGCACTTTAGGAGGCATTGAAGCAGAAAGGGGAAGTCCCAAAATCTCAGCCCCCTCCACTAGTGATAAATCTTGAGGAGCCCCCTCAAACTATCACTCCTCCCACAGGGCAGACAGTTGAAACAAGCCCATCAACAACAACGCCAGCAATGACATCAGAACAAGCTCAAAGCCTTGACATGCAGAAGATGATGAAAGAAATGCAGGTTCTAGAGGCACAAATGGCAGAGCTGAATGAAGCCAAGGAGAAATTGGCCACACTTAATGAAAAATATGACAAATCAAAGCAAAGTGTAGCTGAAAAGGCAAGAGAGGTGAAAGCTCTTAAGGAGAAAATAAAAGAGCTAGAGAAAGAACTCACCCTTGAGAAAATAGTGGCCGAGATCAAGAAAGTCCTATGGGCCAATATTGTCCAATCAATAACAGATCAATGGCAGTACATAGAGACCATTCATGAGCACATGGAGCTCATAAGCAGAGCACACAAGGAAAGCCAAAGAGCAAGGGCATCTCTAGGCAATATGCCTGAGATAGCCAATAGAATGATAAATGTCCTGAATAACCGCACAGGCCCTCAGCTGGCAGCAATAGGGATCACCAATAGAAATGACACCGTCTTGATAATTAAGAGGGTCCTCACTTTGAGAAATCTGCTGCAGACATTGGATAGAAGGTGCCAAGAGATGCAAACAGAGGTGAACAAATTTGCTAGTAAATTCACAGCATTGCACAACCGAGGCCTTCCTAGCTTACTGAACAGCGCAGGAAGGATCCTATCACATGAAAATTATGCTAAAAGGGTAAACACATTCGCCACCAGTCAGATCACTGCAGGATCAAGCACCCCAGAAGAAGCAGGGCCTGCATCTGGGCAGAGCCTTTATGAGAAAATAGAAAATTTGTTTTTTATTATGAATGAAATCAGACATTTGTTTGAAGTACCTCCAAATTACTTCAAATATATAGAGGCAGATGAAACATTAGGCGCAATTTTGAGGCATTAGTTGCCTACACAGGAATGGTGGACCAGCACGATACAGCTATTACTGTGAACCAGCAGGTGTTCACCAAATTTTTGCATAAAAGATATAAAATCAGCAGGTTCAGAGAGTTAATGCATTCAGTATGACTGAAAAAGACTGGGATGATCCAACTCAGCAAAGTAATTCGGCCACGGAAGCAACAGTGACAAGTGCAGTTGACAGGGCCGAGAAATCTATAGCACGACAGAGCCATAAAAAATATCATTTAGAATTAATGAAGAGCGCTCAACCGAATCAGTGGCCTCCAAAGGTCAAAATATTTCTGACAGAAGTAAAGGATATTCATAAGAAATTTAAGACAACAATAACTTTAATATCTTCTATTTTGAAAGTTGGTGAACGCATTTATTTCATCAAATGACTTAGCAATTCAGATAACCGATTGTATATATCTCCCCTCGCATAAGCTTTCAGGGGTTGTTGATTTTCTCTTCAAAAGAGCCTATGTTGTAAATTTCAGAGTTTGATACAGGGAGCTAATGGAATTTCCAAATTTCTGTGTTTTCTGATGCGTTGTGATGTGTTTGTTGATTGCTACATGTTATAGACATTTTTGTGCCTTACAACATTGAGCATGAAATGTCCATAATCCAAGGGATCCAAAGTCCCTAAAAGAGTTGTTCCTGCCCCTAAAGGAACAAGGTCAACCAATGACAGCTTCTCCCAGAAGTTCTCCACCAAAAACCACTCAGAAATAGTCAATTCAGGATCAATTCAGAGGCTCCACTAGATGTCTGCGTTGAAATGCAGAGGTTACATTGGCTAGGTGCACTGCAATGCAGGTGGAAGCACTACCAGGGTGCGCTGAGCGGGAAATGACAAATGTAAGCCCTGATGATGGATCCCAGTTGGGATTTGAAACATTGGAATAAAAATGTTCATACTGTGGATTCTCCGGAAACTGAATCAAAAGATACAAACCACAGATCCCTTAAATCCGAGGTGGAAAGACCCTGGAAGCTTCCAGAATCTTCTCCAATGACACTTGCCTCAATGAATTCGACTAGTGATGAGTAAGAGGTTCTCAACCTCCAAGTGGAAGCACAAACTGACAGAGAGAAGCCACAAGTCAAAACATAAGCTGACTCATCCTCTCTGCTTACATCTATATATGGATCTCTCACCCAGAGGTTCAGGAGGCTGGAATTTTGTACTTTGCAGAGAATTGCTGTTGGTTTGAGATTGAGATTAGTACATTGGGTGATTTATGCTTTGTTGGAGGAGAGGAAGGGATTCCTTTGCTGGGAGGTAGATGCTGGATCGGGACTCACTTGGTTGTATCTCCTCTTGAACTTTGTTATCATATAAATAAAGCTATTTGAGTTTCTCCTATATGCTTGTATCTCAATGATGTTTTGTTATATTTGCATATTTAGTTTATATTTGATCCTAAACTAGTTATGAATGTAAATCCATGTCTTTTGTGTAGTTTTCCTCTCTTGTGATCTTGCAGGGACTTGGTGAAGCTGGACCAGTGAAAGAGCAGGAAGCGGGGAGCGAACAAAAGAGAGAGTGATTGGATCGACAAACTAACGGAAGACACCGGTTAGTTACATCCTTCTTTCTCTATTTACATCTCATAAAGAAGAACACTCAGATAGTTTTCCTTGTTTGTTGCTAAGGCACTATCACACCTTAGAGTGGGATAGGGGCATTCCGAATTGGATACTTTTCCCAACAACAAATTGGCGACTCCGCTGGGGAAAGTATCTTGTTAGTTTATTTGTGTTTCTATTTCTATTCATTTCATAAACTCAAGAGTGCCGAATCGAACTGCATTTTCCATTTACAAATGCAAAGTAGAGATCTACTACTCTAGTCCATTCGCTGGGCCTGTTTATGATCTGAACAGCTGATCCACAAGTGCTCTAACAACCCTTTGTGATAGATCTTAGTCCTCCTTTAAATCATCCTTCTAATTGTACCTAATTGATAGATTTTATCTGGCCAAGAACCGTAGATTAAACTGCAAACCGTGACCCAGAACCCAGAAACAACTCTCGTTTCTGCTTCACCGCAGACTTTGTGAAGAGGTTATGCATTTCAATGCAGGTCTCGTGAAGGCTACCTACACTGAAGTTCAGTTTCTCTGTGCTGAGGGTGCACTGATCAGTCTTTGCCTTGTGCAGTTGTGGTTCTCTGTTTCTTTTGGCTCAGTTTTCTCTCTGTTTTTTACAGCCTGTTATCAGTCAGTGTACCTATCTAAAACCCCTTTTCTTTGCCTCAATTCTGCCTCGTTTGTATAAAGAAACTGCATTTGTTCTTTGTGTATTCGTTACATCATTTGCAGTTTCCCATTACAAAAGTAAACTAGTCATACTGTCGCCCCTAAATCTAGACCTGTCGTAAGTGTCGTTTTGATCTTAGGAGTGAGTTTGTTTGCTATTCACAGTTGATTTAGCTTTTACTTTTGTCTTTTGGTTTGAATTTATGCATTTCAAGTGTCGAAACAAGTAAATCATAAAGTGTCGTAATCGTATTTTTGATTTCGAAAAAGGAACTTGTTTGTGTTTTTCACTTGAAATCGAATTCAAATTTGTACAACAGCTTTCTTTTTAGGCATCAATATTAAGAAAGTGAAAACAAATACATGCATATGTGCATTTGCATTTTGACAGTTTGTATGTTGATCTAGGGAAAAGTGCATTACTGTGTGCTCTATGCTCTTTGAGAAAATATGGTGTCTTTCTTTTCCCCTTGTAGCTAGGATTTTCATTGTTGAAAAGATATAAAAGCTTGCTTATCATCTTTAGACTGCATTTAGGAATTGTATCATACATATCATGGTGATCCAAAAAGGCAAACTTCTAAGAAATATCAACCTAAAATAAATTGAATGAACTTAACAACGCTTTGTAACATAATGCACAACATAGAGGTCTAGGCTAGAGACGTGTTCCGGTGTCATAAAACCTGGTCACTGGTCGCCTCACTGATGGTTGGGTGATTCCTCCTGAGAGACAATAAGTTCCAGTACGGATTGTGCTCCCACGTACCGTCGAGTATATATTGGGAGACCCCTATAGGAATAAAACCTTTATCCATAGGAAGCCGTGTCGGCCGCCTTACTGATCGCAATGCACTGAACACAGCATTCGGGAAGATTGACCGCCCGTACCCTAAAAAGTATTCTGCGGTTTTGCGAAAATTTTGGCACACCCTCTACCTAGAACTCCAGAGCAGTTCCTTTTGGCCTTTTTCAGACTCTATAACAGAAAAAGTCCATCCGAGCATTTGTCACTTCGAGCTCGTTAAAACATCGAAGGAGACTAGAGTCATCTTTAGCTTTTTCTCGACTCTTTAAAATTGAAAAAGCAAGTTGTGTCTAAGCGTCGTTAAAATTTATTTTAAACGGAACAATCACCCCTTTTCCTGCATTGATCTTTAGGTTGAGAAAATGGAGCCCACCAACCAAGGAATTCCCCTTGGTGGAAATCCTAGTCCCTTCTCCTCTTGGGGAGATGTTGGTGCGCCCCATATGGCCACATTGTTGCTACCAGGACTGACAATTGGCCTGCCGGTCTGGCTGTTCTCAACCAATGTCATTCAGAACACCACTATTCTTGAACAGTCGAATCAACAATTAGACGAGTCCAGAATTTCCCACCAACCTTCTACTTCCTATAATTCTTCCTCTCCTCCTTCCTCTTCGCGTGATGGGACTGGTAAAACTAAAAACTAAGTTCCTAAGGAGAAGAAGGAAAAGAAGAAGAAAGAGAAAAAGAAGGAGCCAAAGGCAAATAAGGGAAAACAAGTGTCGTCTGATGAAAATCCACACACAGCACTGACCAGGCCTAAATCTCCATGTGTCATCTGCAAGGGAGACCACTTTCATAGAGATTGTCCATGCATCCCTCGGATACTAAAGGATTGGTCTCGCCGTTTGCACAATCCGGTGTCATCAACCTCTGATAGCCATGTTGAAAGTACACCGTCAACTAGCGAAAGTGAAGTTCCAGGACAAAAAGAGAGAACTAGACCTCCCTGTAGACTGTGCGAAGGCGACCATGCCCTCCACCGTTGTCCCTTCTTAGACGAGGCGAAAAGAGTCTTGGAAGATCGTCCGCTTTCATCGTTACGACTTCCTCCTAGATATAAAAAACTCTTGCCAAGTCCTTCGTTAGTTGAGAATCCAGTTGGCCCGCTCAAGTGGTCAGCTGAAGCATCTATCATTGAGGATAAACCGACTGAATCCATACCAGACGAAAGTCAAAAGGTCGAGGTGGCAGTTGACCCGGTCTTGCCTTCAGAGGATTTATCTTCGAATGATACAGTCACTGAAGAGGATAAGGATGACACCATCCAGATTATTTTCATCAACACAGACTCCGACGAACACGGGGGCAATGCAACCATTCCTTTATCGCTGGAAGGAAGTTTTTCAGGGTGATATCCGGCCATCTACTCGGTCCCACCACCAAGCAACCTAGTTGTATCCTTCGACTGGAACCAACTAGGCAGACCCCAGTTGCCAGCCAGCATACCATTCAGAATTATCGTTCAAATATACAGAATGGTAATGGCTGGCACCATCATTGATGAGGGGGCATCTGTGAGTATCCTTTCCTCTATTGCTTGGAAAGCGCTTGGTTCGCCAATGCTTTTGCCTGAAA
Organism: Pinus tabuliformis; assembly: GCA_031772625.1. Classification (NCBI taxonomy): domain Eukaryota; kingdom Viridiplantae; phylum Streptophyta; class Pinopsida; order Pinales; family Pinaceae; genus Pinus; species Pinus tabuliformis. The sequence continues at coordinate 1,047,958,802 of CM062819.1, read as the reverse complement.
TGAGAAATCTGACAGGCTTCGATAAAGGAACCAGTCAACCTTTAGGGATCCTCCCCAATGTGCCTATCACATTGAAAGGGAAGACCGTTCAAATGAATGTGATGGTCGTTCAAGGACCCTTGGATTATAACCTACTCCTTGGACGAGACTATATATATTGCATGGGAGCCATCGTCTCCTCACTCTTTAGAGTAATGTGTTTTCCACACGAAGTAAGAGTGGTCAAGCTCGTGGACCAGCTTTCATTTCCCGGATCACGCATCGCAAATAGTCATATACCATCCCTAAATGGTCTCTTCACGCAAGAAATGTCTCAACCCACAGTCCGTCCTCCCGATGAGCACGAGTGATTCGGAAGGATATGACTGGAACCCAGGGGGCATGCGTCCTGGTCTGCTTCGGCAGGAAAACTTTGGGTATAGGGTAGGTTTCCGCGGGAGAATATGACTAGTCCGTACCCCGTCCGTGATTGGAAGATGGGTTGTTCTAGAATAACATTCTTTTGTCAAAGTTATGTGAATCGGCGGGCGTCGTCATTCACCTTTGTTTATCTCGGTAGACATCGCCGAAGAAGTGTTTTGTTTGCTGTGCAAATGAGACAATCTTTGGGTAACCTGAAAGAGGTAGGCCTTTCCTGGTAGAACAAATGTTTTATCTGCAAATTGAGGGGTAACCTTGAAATCGTACTTTATACCTGGGGGCATGCAAACCTTTTGGAGTGCAAGCAAGGGGCGACTATTTATTTTTTAAATTTTTAGGTCCTCCCTTTAAACCTGTAGGTCTAACCCTTTAAACTTGTAGGATTAGTCGTTTCCGAACTTGCATAAAGAAAGGATTCCGGGGCAAAGCTTTATGAGGTGCAAGCCCCATAAAAAATGGCATCTTAAATGAGAAATTCTTATCATATGACTGGAATCGAGCAGTTTTAGCACATAGTTCATGCTCGTTAAAAAATAAACATAAGATCGAGCAAGTGTTTCAATCCACGTTTATGCTCGTTAAAAAAATGAACTATCCTCCGGTAAATAACCACTGCGAATGTATATTTATCAGCTATTAAAGCCTTGGTCGTGTTTGCACCATCACCTCCACTTTTCAATTGGCCGATCATTCACCTCCATTTGATTGTTTACCCATTTTGAGGAACAGCTGCGAAGAGTGATTTCACTAGCCATCCTTGTGACACTGCCGTGATTGGAAAATTCCAACCCTTACCTGGAATCAGCTGCTACCCGTTTTATCACTCGTTCCTCAAAAGATGAGTCTTCTTTAAGCTCTTTTCATCTGACTCGTAAAATATGAAAAGATTGCCGAGTTTTGGCCTTCCAGCTCGTTAAATCTACCAGAAGTGCTATCCCTCCTCTAGATTTTAATCTTTTTGGACCTGAGGGATTATTGCACAAAAAGATTGAGCGCTTGTTTTGTTCGGCTCGTTAAAACTATCGAAAACTCATCCCTTCTGTATTGTTTTATACTTTTTCGGACTTAAGGGATTAGATGACGAAAAAGGAACTTTGGAGTTATCTTTACATACCTTTTTAGACTCTCTAAAATTGAAAAGGACCGAGTTATCTTTGTCGTTAGACTCGTTAAAAAACACTAATAGCGACAAACTTGTCTTTAGACGAGAACGAGTTTCACTATCGCTAGGCTTGTTAAAACATAGCGATGGGTTTGCCCGAAGGGAAAATTATAGAACAAGCATATGTTATCCTCCTCAAGCTTGACAAAAATAAAGAGGTACTGGTCAGAAATGACTAGGGAAAATTAGGAAGAAACTCAAAGAACTTTTATTGGTAGCAAGTCGCTCTTGAACATGACACTTCCACTCCATGCCTGAGACGGGTTGGGTTGTTTCTTTCACCGGTCACATCACCATGGTCTCACCATACCATCCACCTTTGGGGTAAATGCTACCAATCCATCACATAAGTGTCGCCGATATTTTCAAGAGAAGTCATCCAGAGAAGTCAACCGTGTCCCACCCACCACCATACATTATCCTTCATCCTTTCATGATCGCCACCCTGAACCATATATCATCAGATCGTTTTCACCTCCATCAAAATCATTTGCTCCATTCTGTGTCATTGATGTGGGATACATTAAGGCCCTCCTTTGACGGACCGCTTCTTGTCGACATCAGCTCATTATCCAAGAAGTTGATCTAGGAACACCCCCTTTAGTACTTTGAAGCTTGCATGCCTCAATGGCAAGTTTCTCACTTCCGGTGACAGGTATACATCAATGACCTTCGACCGAAAGATTTTGCGTGGTGTTTGACGCCAAGACCTTTATTCACACCACGTGAATTGTACTGCAGTACCTTGAGGGTCATTATCATTATCGGTGATTCCTCTCGCACTTGTTAACAGTTTACATCATTGACTGGTAATCAAGCGATGTCTTTCCATGTTCGACTTCAGAACATTTCTCACATGGATCGACTTGTACTTAGAGTGAAGATCGGACGAGATTGAAGACCTCGGATCTAGTTTCATCCATCTGGGCTGCGATATATATTCAGGGAAAATAAAGACATTGACATGTACAACATTACAGTAGATAATCATCCTACCAAAAGGATGATGATTTCATCAAAATCATCAGTCTACCATCAGACGATTGTCTGTTCTATGTACAGAAAAATGAATTTATAAAGCTGAGCATGAGAATGCCTGCCTCAGCTAGATCATGAAAGCAGTATGAAAAATAATGTATTGTATTGTATCTTATTACAGGTCTCCTCCCCGCATTGGAATAACTTCAGATCCTCCTAATAAAGCATTTCACCCGATAAACGACCTCATACTTTAGGGGGCAACTGTTATAGACATTTTTGTGCCTTACAGCATTGAGCATGAAATGTCCATAATCCAAGGGATCCAAAGTCCATAAAAGAGTTGTTCCTGCCCCTAAAGGAACAAGGTCAACCAATGATAGCTTCTCCCAGAAGTTCTCCACCAAAAACCACAGTGAAACGGTCAATTCAGGATCAATTCAGAGGCTCCACTAGCTGCCTGCGTTGAAATGCAGAGGTTACACTGGCTAGGTGCACTGCAACGCAGGTGGAAGCACTACCAGGGTGCGCTAAGCGGGAAATGACAAATGGCAAGCTCATTCAACGAGGTGGAAAGACCCTGGAAGCTTCCAGAATCTTCTCCAATGACACTTGCCTCAATTAATTCGACTAGTGATGAGTAAGAGGTTCTCAACCTCCAAGTGGAAGCAAGAACTGATAGAGAGAAGCCACAAGTCAAAACATAAGCTGACTCATCCTCTCTGCTTACATATATATACGGATCTCTCACCCAGAGGTTCAGGAGGCTGGAATTTTGTACTTTGTAGAGAATTGCTGTTGGTTTGAGATTGAGATTAGTACATTGGGTGATTTATGCTTTGTTGGAGGAGAGGAAGGGATTCCTTTGCTGGGAGGTATATGCTGGATCAGGACTCACTTGGTTGTATCTCCTCTTGAACTTTGTTATCATATCAATAAAGCTATTTGAGTTTCTCCTATATGCTTGTATCTCAATGATGTTTTTTTATATTTGCATATTTAGTTTATATCTGATCCTAAACTAGTTATGAATGTAAATCCATGTCTTTTGTGTAGTTTTCCTCTCTTGTGATCTTGCAGGGACTTGGTGAAGCTGGACCAGTGAAAGAGCAGGAAGCGGGGAGTGAACAAAAGAGAGAGTGATTGGATCGACAAACTAACGGAAGACACCGGTTAGTTACATCCTTCTTTCTCTATTTACATCTCATAAAGAAGAACACTCAGATAGTTTTCCTTGTTTGTTGCTAAGGCACTATCACACCTTAGAGTGGGATAGGGGCATTCCGAATTGGATACTTTTCCCAACAACACTACAGGATTCCTGCATATTTCATGGCATAATAAGTTTTCCTAACTTTCTTGTTATGTATCTCGTTCTTTCATAATCCCTTACGCTCTATGTTTCACAGTTTAATGGCACAAAAAAAGAATAGTTTCAGGATTTATTCATTGAATACCCTAAACTCAATCTATGCTGTTATGAATGTTTTTCTTCAGTTATAGTTGTGAAAGTGAAATTCTTAATTGCTGCACCTTTAGACTAAAACTTTTCACAGAGACTATTATTCAGGAATTCAAATCTGCTCCTGGATGATATGCCCCTTTCTCAAGTCACCAGCTTAGTGAAAAACTCTTAATTGCCTTTCACTGGATAATCCATTTCATTATCCTAATTTTACATTTGTTTCATGACATATCCAAAGGCCCTGCAGTTCCAGGCAATTTCACTCAACACCTCAAACAACCCACAATTACAGACTCCATTGCCCAATGGACTGAAACTAGCTGAAGATCTCATCCTACGCACTGAAAGACATCATTCAACCAAAAATTTAAATCAAAACTCATGCCTCACAACTAGCCTAAAATCCTCAGGAAGAAAGTAAAAACTAAAAGAGAGAGCCCTCTCTAATTACAGGTTGGCTAGAACCTGTAATCCAAAGCTTGGTTAGTGGTTACCCTGGCCGTATTCCCTCAGGAGTCAAAGGGAACAACCTGGGTGTTAACATATAGATAGGTGTTCTAAAAAAACAATATTTGAAAGGAATCCACATTATCGTTACCTTGACTCTAGGGTGTTGTATTTTAAAAATTTAGCAAGGTCTTGAAAGCTTTGTTGTTGACTGAATGATATTGTTTGTCTTTAATTTTGGATATTGGTTTATTTATCATATTGTTGAAACGTTCAAGAACAATCATGTCAATATATCCACATAAGAGAATGTTGTAAACCACACTCCAAACCTTATGCCATAGAAAGACAGTGGAATTCATGCCATTAGGCTCCTAGTTGCCTTTCCAGAATCCATTGTGTTGGGTGTGGAGCCTGATTATCTTCTATAGTACCGGCATATTGGACCCCAGTTCAAAATGGGGCGGCAACGCCGCCCGTAAAATAATCGCTGCCGTGGGGGGTCCAGGGGGGGCGGCAGCGACTTTTGGGAGCCCCCCCCTGGCGGGGGGTTTCGGGGGCAGCGCCCCCGAAGCTAAAAACAACTGTAAAATTGCCTTGTAAAAGTATAGTAATTTCTAGTCAATCTGGGCTGTTCATTAGGCGGATGATCTGACGGTAGAACTTATGTTTAGTTTAGGGTTTTTCGCCCTAGAAGGCAACCCCTCTCTTTATCTGAGGGCATTATATTTGAGGCTGTGATATAGATGTGTATTCGGTGAGAGAGAAACATAGAGGTGAGACTGTGAGAGAAAACAGAGAATATTACAGCGGTTTTGCTGTAGGTTGTATCTCTTCATTTTGCTGGATAATAGAAAGGAAGGACTGGCTGTTCGGGGTGGACGTAGCCCAAACTGGGTGAACCACGTATATCTGTGTCTCTCTTGTTTTGTGCGTTTTCTGTGTTTATATTTCTGCAATATTTTATGTGTTCCATTGCTCCGTAATATATAATTTTCTAACAACTGGTATCAGAGACGAAGGTCTATTTGGCTGATAAACTCGCAGGAAAGAAGGGTTCCTGGTTCGAGTGGGAGCAATGGCGGAAGATGGTAAGTTTAGGGTCGAGAAATTTAATGGCCAAAACTTCTCACTGTGGAAGATGTAGATGGAAGATTATCTGTATCAGAAAGATCTATACCTACCATTGGGTGGAAAAACAAAGATGCCGACGGGTATGAAAGACGAAGAATGGAACCTTCTCGATAGAAAGGCACTCGGAACAATACGGCTGTGCCTTGCTACGTCAGTCACTTTCAACATTTCGAAGGAAACCACGACAGCAGGTTTGATGGAGGCGTTTTCGAAACTATATGAAAAACCCTTGGCCTCGAACAAGGTATTTCTTATGAAATAGTTATTTAATATGAAGATGTCGGAAGGTGGATCTGTTGCAGACTATTTAAATGATTTTAATACAGTTACAAGTCAGTTAAGTTCTGTAGGGGTAAACTTTGATGATGAAATTAGAGCTCTGTTATTCTTATGCTCGTTACCAGAAAGCTGGAATGGTTTGGTAATGGCCATCAGTAACTCTGTTTCTGGATCTAGTACTTAAAAGTTTGATGATGTTGTCGGTGCTATCCTTAGTGAGGAAATGCGATGGAAAAGCTCCGGTGAGACATCGGGAAATGCTTTGAGTGCAGAGTCTAGAGGAAGAAAAATGGAAAGAGGAAAGAGCTCAGGATATCGGAGTAAATCAAGGAAAGGCAGATCCAAGTCCAGATCGGGGGTAGTGTGCTGGAAATGTGGAAAGAAAGGACACCTAAAGAAAGACTGTAGATCTCGGAAGGGAAAAGAAGGAGATGCACAACAAGAAAATAGTCATGAAGCAAATGTGACAGGTGAGGTGTTACAAGATGCTTTGATTCTTTCTTTCGAAAATATTACTGATTCCTGGGTGGTAGATTCAGGGGCTTCATTCCATGCTACACCTGATAAGAAATACTTTCATGACTATGTTCAAGGAGATTTTGGACAAGTTCGTCTAGGTGATGATAAACCCTGTAAAATCGTTGGAATGGGTAAGGTTCTTGTAAAACAGCAGAATGGAAACCAATGGCTACTAAAGGAGGTAAGGCATGTTCCAGATCTAAAGAAAAATATGATTTCAATAGGGCAGTTAGCCAGTGAAGGTTGTGTGACAACTTTCACAGATAAAGCTTGGAAGGTCACTAAAGGAGCCCTGGTAATAGCAAAAGGTGAAAAGGTTGGTACATTGTATTTATGCAATGGTATTTCTAACTCTGTTAATGCTTTAACTTCCAGAGGAGTAGATGCAACATTATGGCATCATAGGCTCGGACACATGAGTGAAAAAGGGATGAAGATTCTTCACTCAAGGAATTTGTTGCCAGGTTTGAAGAATGTTGATTTGGATTTTTGTGAGAACTGCATTTATGGAAAACAGAAGAGAGTCGGATTTCTCAGAGTTGGGAAAGAAAAGAAGAACGAAAAATTAGAGCTTGTGCATACAGACGTATGGGGACCTGCTCAGGTATCATCTCTCGGTGGCTCTCGTTATTATGTTACTTTTATTGATGATGCAACTAGAAAAGCTTGGATTTATTGTATTAAGAATAAATCTGATGTATTTGATACTTTTAAGAAATGGAAAGCTTTGGTTGAGATTGAGACAGGAAAGAAATTGAAGTGTCTTAGATCAGACAATGGAGGTGAATATTGCAGCAAAGAGTTTGATAGGTACTGTTCAGAGCATGGAATTCGCAGAGAGAAGACAGTTCCAAGAACACCACAAGAAAATGGTGTGTCAGAAAGGATGAACAGAACAATCATGGATCGTGCAAGGTGCATGAGATTTCATGCAGGATTGCCTTTACAGTTTTGGGCAGATGCTGTAGATACTGCTGTTTATTTAATAAACAGAGGACCTTCAAGTTCCTTGGATGGTGGTGTTCTAGAGGAAGCATGGACAGGGAAAAAGGTAAACTACTCTATTTTAAAACCTTTTGGTTGTGAGGCCTTTGTCCATATTGATAAAGAAAATAGAACAAAGCTTGAGGCAAAGTCAAAGAAATGTACCTTTATTGGATATGGTGTTAATGATTTTGGTTATCGCTTATATGATTATGAAAATCACAAAATCATTAGGAGCAGAGATGTAATATTCAATGAAAAGGTCTTGTATAAGAATCCGTTGCAGGAAAAGAAACAAGAAAAAGAAAACAAGGAATACGCAGTTCTTGATGCAATTACTGAAAAAGTAAAGGTGCCTGAAAATAATAATAATCAGCAACCATCACAACAACAACAGGCACCCCAAACACCTGAAAGTGGTGTTAGAAGATCTACCAGGACAAGTAGACCTCCTGAACGATACTCTCCTTCATTATATTATTTATTGTTGACTGATTCTGGTGAACCTGAATTTTATGAAGAAGCAATGTAGGTTGAAAGCAAGAAGAAGTGGGAGGTAGCCATGGAAGAAGAGATGGACTCCTTAATGCATAACCAGACTTGGGATTTAGTCAGGTTGCCTGCAGGAAAAACTACATTGAAGAATAAATGGGTTTATAGGCTGAAGGAAGAAGATGGAGGAAAGCAAAGGTACAAAGCTAGACTTGTGGTGAAGGGGTTTGCACAGAAGAAAGGTATTGATTTTGATGAAATATTTTCTCCTGTTGTTAAAATGACTTCAATCAGAACTATTTTAAGTCTTGTAGCAGCTGAAGATTTGCATCTTGAGCAGTTAGATGTAAAGACAACCTTTCTCCATGGGGATTTGGAGGAAGAGATATATATGCAGCAGCCACAAGGATATGAGGTGAAAGGGAAGGAGAAACTTGTGTGCAGGTTGAAGAAGAGCTTGTATGGTTTAAAACAGGCTCCAAGGCAGTGGTATCTAAAATTTGACAAGTTTATGTATGAACAAGGTTATACTAGATGTCACTCTGATCATTGTGTTTATCTGAAAAAGCAAAATGATGGCAGCTATATTATATTGTTATTGTATGTAGATGACATGCTTGTTGCAAGATCTAACATGCAGGAAATAAATGTGCTCAAAAGAAAATTGGCAAATTCATTTGCAATGAAGGATTTGGGTGCTGCAAAACAAATCCTTGGTATGAGAATAACTAGAGACAGGAAAAATAGAAAATTAACATTGTCTCAGAATGAGTACATACAAAAGGTGTTGAAAAGATTTAACATGCAAAATGCAAAACCAGTTAGTACACCTTTTGCTAGCCATTTCAAACTTAGCAAAGAAATGTGCCCAAAGACCCAAGAAGACATGGATTATATGTCTAAAGTTCCATATGCATCAGCAGTTGGAAGTTTAATGTATGCAATGGTCTGCACAAGGCCTGATATTGCACATGCAGTGGGAGTTGTAAGCAGGTACATGAACAATCCAGGAAAGGAACATTGGATGGCAGTGAAATGGATTCTCAGATATTTGAGAGGTACCACAAATTAGGCATTATGCTTTGGTGGTTCAAACATATCCCTACAAGGATATGTTGATGCAGATATGGCAGGTGGCAGAGATAATAGGAGGAGCACTACAGGATATGTATTTACTGTCGGAGGAACAGCTGTCAGTTGGGTTTCAAAAATCCAAAGTGTTGTTGCACTTTGAACAACAGAAGCAGAGTATGTTGCTGCTACAGAGGCTAGTAAAGAAATTATTTGGTTACAAAGGTTTATGGTTGAATTGGGTAAGGAGCATGATATGGGCATGTTATACAGTGATAGTCAAAGTGCCATTCATCTTGCAAAGAACTCAGCATTTCATTCCAGGACAAAACACATACAGCTCAAGTACCATTTCATACGATCAGTGTTGGAAGATGGAGAGTTGAAGCTGTAAAAGATACACACTAGCCAGAACCCTGCAGATATGCTAACAAAAGTTGTAACCAGGGAGAAACTGAGAATATGCTCAGTTTCAGTTGGTCTTCAAGGATGACGATGAAGATGAGAAACAACCAGGTCCAAAGAGGAGTCATTGTCCAGCAAATGGAGTAGTGGTGGAGTTGCTACAATCAGTCTCCAAGTGGGAGATTGTTGGGTGTGGAGCCTGATTATCTTCTATAGTACCGGCATATTGGACCCCAGTTCAAAATGGGGCGGCAACACCGCCCGTAAAATAATCGCTGCCGCCCCCTGGCGGGGGGTTTCGGGGGCAGCGCCCCCGAAGCTAAAAATAGCTGTAAAATTGCCTTGTAAAAGTATAGTAATTTCTAGTCAATCTGGGCCGTTCATTAGGCGGATGATCTGACGGTAGAACTTATGTTTAGTTTAGGGTTTTTTTCCCTAGAAGGCAACCCCTCTCTTTATATGAGGGCATTGTATTTGAGGCTGTGATATAGATGTGTATTCGGTGAGAGAGAAACATAGAGGTGAGACTGTGAGAGAAAACAGAGAATATTACAGCGGTTTTGCTGTAGGTTGTATCTCTTCATTTTGCTGGATAATAGAAAGGAAGGACTGGCTGTTCGGGGTGGACGTAGCCCAAACTGGGTGAACCACGTATATCTGTGTCTCTCTTGTTTTGTGCGTTTTCTGTGTTTATATTTCTGCAATATTTTATGTGTTCCATTGCTCCGTAATATATAATTTTCTAACACATTGGAGACACCGGAATAAAACTCAACTAGGACCTACATATAAATGATGTTTGATTAGAGGGATTCCACCCAATACCATGCATCAGAAAATGTTGAAATCCTAAGGATGATACTCAACCAAGATTTTCATATAAATGATGTTTGATCGGATAGATTCCATAAATTATCATGCATTAGACAATGGGTAAATCCAAAGGTTGTTGTAAGGTTTACACCCCATCTTCAAGGTTTTCATGTATAGAATGAGAAGATCACTAAATACTCAGATTGAGAGATCCAAAATGTTTTTTGGTAAAGTCAAAGTGGCTAGGCAGATTGAAGCCTCTTTTGACTAAGGTTTAATGCTATTACACTAAACCCATGATACCACATGTTTGAATGATAAAGCTATAGCAGAGAAGAGATGTGGAGGGTAGTCAAAACTATCATTAGTAGCACACTTCACCTTGTACATCTCCCTAGAATCATAGTTACCTATTTTTTGTTCATGTTTGAACATGAAATTCAAAAAAAATTCACCCCATACAAAAATTAAATAAAATTCACCATTAAATTCAAATATATCTATATAAAAAACATACATGATTTTTTCAATACAACATATATCAAATAATAAATATATTAGATTTAACATTTATAAAACATGATGCATATAACTTAATAATTAAAAAGAAAATATTGACAAGCTTTATTTATTATAGATTCAAGGATGGTTTAGGTCAAAGAATTTACGGATATAAATTCACTAAATATAATAAGTGTTATGAAACTAGCTCAAGAAAAGATAGAAAATATAGATCAATGCCTTATAATTCAGCCTCTTCGAGGGGGCAAACTCCTTTACATTACATAAATGAACAATTATTTTATGATTCAAATGACAAAACCTCCTTTCTATATATAGGAGTCTAAGGAGTCACAATATAATCGAGCCGACATAACAATAATAATACAAAGCCACAAAAATAACAATAGAGGGATTCTATGGGGCACAGTAATAAAAATATGGGGGTGTAGGAATTTACAGGGTAAGTTCCTCAGACAGAACACCAAAGGACACCGCTCACAAATAGATCACAGATCAATACACCAATATTTTGACGTGGTTAAAACCCTCAAAGAGGGAAACAGTCCACGGCCTGAGCCAACGCGACCACTTCAAGCAATTTATTAATAAAAGAATGAAAATTTACATATGCTTCTCTCATAGACGAATTACCCTACAAATGACCCTCCATGCTCTTTAAATAGAGATCATGGACCAATCGGGTGTTAAGACACAGATCAAGTGTCGGTAATACCAAGGAGAGAATGAACCGTCGGATCACTACATATCGTGACCGTCGGATTGTAAGTTACAAAATGTACATAGTAAAGAAACACACTTTACCTAACTCTATACCTAACTCTATACTAGACCAAGTTGTACTTAACTATTTCCTATGTGTCGGAATATCATAACATCCCCCCTTAAGAACAACTTGGGATAGGATTGAAGGATTTACAAATATGACACAATAGGAGAAGGAAGGAGGCACTAGAGCCTATCCCCCCTGTTATCTCAAAATCAGATCCTGATAGGCTGCTGGTTAGGTTGACTCTGAGTAACTATTTCAACCTACTTTAGGCTGAGGCTTAGCCTCCTCAACCTGAGAGGGCTCTCTCTTGATGGATTAATGATTTTGATTAAAGATAAGATGGCTAACTCTTATAGAACAACTGTGAAAAATATGAATGGTGGAAACACATTAAACAAAACTATCCATTGGGCTTATGGAGTCAACAACACCTCAATATAACAATGAACTCAACCCTACATGGAAGTCAGGGCATTCAGCATTTAAACATTCAGAACATAAACTCATATGGGACCACACAGTTTATAAATGTATACAGGAAGTCAGAGCACATTCAGTGAATTCTGAGTGATTATACATCCATACCACTGTAAGAATTAAGAAAAGGACAACATCACATATTCTGAACATAAAAAATCCTTCATGAATCCTGAGAAGTAAGGTCAAGCATGTATTACTGAAAATGAGTCTTACATAGGCCAAATACAAGCTTTTCCATAAAATTTTCCAACCCCTATTACATTGCTGTTTCAGCTATATATAGAGCTCTTATTCTAACTGATCGAGATTCCTCCTCAAGCATGAGGGGAATTCGAAAACTACTTCTATTACTGACAACTCTTAAACTCTAACTACTTAATAAATACAACAAAGTGTTGACTGGAGTTTTTTAGAGATCTAAATCAACTATGATTCTAACTCCATATTACATGCATGGTGGCTTTAATTAAGATGATTCCTTTCTATGACATCTGGTTCTCTTTCAATTTGGCTGAGATGGGTGTTTAATGATCCATGTTAACCTTGGATGCTGTATCTTCTTCACTGTCCAGAAAAATTAGGAGACTATCCTTGCTTCTCGGCTGTATGATCCTCGAATCTTCATAAGTCGGTTTTTTAATTGTTGTCCCTCAAAATATGATGGTGGCCACGTTTTGATGTGCTGTCCGCTATTATGAAACCTGATTTGATGATGTGTCATCCACTGTTTCGAAAACAAAAAGGAAAACGTATTCAAGCTGTCTGATACATGCTTCAATTTCCTTATGATATGACAAAATGCCACTTTTTGATTCAAACTATTTATTTCCACTTGTGCTAGTCTGATTGGCTATTGTAACTTCAGGTGTTCTCATTGTATACAACTGTCCTTCAAAATTTTCCCGCTTCAACTTCAAAACTGCTTTATTTATGTTGAAATCATCACTTTCAGCAGTTTCGCAGCGCGCTACGAAACTGCTGAGTTATTTAAAACAACTTGTTTTTAACCTGAGACCTTTATTAACCGAGTGCTTGATTGCCAAAAACTTCTTTAGACTTTCCAAAGGCCGAATAGGGATTTAGATTTCTTCAGAAAGATAAGATCAAGCAAACTTATCAAAATTTTGAAATAGAATCTTACTTGAAATGAAAACTCATTTAGCAGGTCCTTTAAGTTGGCTTAACTGTGCCTTCAGATCTTCAATTTGTTTCTTCATAACCTTATTCCCAGCTCTCAGTTGCATATTGATCCTTCTGATGTACTTGGCTTCTTTGATTGCTGGTACTGTCCAGGTGTGAAATTGTGAATGGCCATCAACCATTGAATTCAACTGGGCTTCTACAGTTGCATTCCCTTTCCATAGAGTTTTATAATAGTTTGCTTGTATGATTGCATGTCTTCTAGCAGATTTCTTCAATTTGGCGATCTCATGCTTAGTTGATTCTAATTGGCTCTTCAGGTCTGCTATATTATCTTCTTTAGATGTGATGACTGTTTTGCCTGTGTTTTTCTTTTGCCAACGTTGTGTCCCTTCCCCTGTTTCCTCTGTTCTTGACAATGCTTCCTGTACTTGCTGGAATCTCCTTGTCATAGGTCTTCTAGGTTTAAAAACAAACTCTTCAGCTGGCTCATCAAATTTAAGCCTTTTTGAGGCCTTGGCTTTCTTGGTGCTTTCTTGTTCTGACTGTATCAACTCAATTTGAACTGGTAGAGACTGCTCAAAGTCAATAGCCTGTAATAAGGCATTTAAACTTCCCTTGGACACTGGACTTTCTTCGACTGCTACAGCTTTACCTTTTTCCTTATTCATCTAGCTTCTTGTTCTTATCCTTGAGACTACTTCAGATGTGCTTGTTTCAGGTACAGTCTTTTTACCATGAGCTTTTTCCTTAGTTGATTACTGAGGTTGATCTTGGATGATGAGTGGCTTCACTTGTTTTCTTACTTGTGAATTTGGAACTCTTTTAGCTCTTGCTTCTGTTTGGAGCTCAGCTATTGTAGAATCTCTAGCAGGTAGAGGAGTGAGGCCAGTCTGGCTTTTGAAGCCAGCCATAAAAATGAATGAATTCCAATCTCTGTCTACCTTTTGGAGCCCATCTAAAACTAGTAGTTTGATCAAACCATGATGAAACAAAGAGGTTTCACAATCCTCTTTCCTCAGCTGTACCTTATCACACATCTTACTCAAACTACGGAAAAGATAAAAAGGTAAGTCTATAGAGACCTTCCCGGTGAAATGCAAAAGGAGTTTAAAATGGTAAGAGTAAACCTTGTTATACCTTCCTTCACAAGTCAGATATTTCTGTATGCAGGTGAGTAAATGAGCATAATATTCTTTGACATAACTCCTGGGCACTGCCTTACTTAAATCTTCATTTACAAATTCATCCTTCAAAAACTCCTTGCAAGGATTCATGTCAAACTTGAAATTTTTAAACCATTGCTCTTGTCCTCGTGGGATCTCTGTCACAGTAGACATCACTTCTGGCGAAACCTGCAATTCTATCATGGCTATTTTTGAATTCAAGCCTGTGAAGTTAAGTGCAAATTCTTTAGTTACCTGTGCGTGCCCTCCTTGTAACTTTTTGCAAAAATTCCAGCACCCGGCCTTTTTAAATGCTTTCTCCACCTCTTTATTTCTCAGCGTTATATCTAAGCCTTCAGGCTCAGTCCTTAGACATTTGCCGGATCTGTGCTCCTTTTTCTCCATTGATTCTTCCAAATCTTCGCAAACAATAACTACCAGCTCCGGTTGGAATTGTGATTCAACTTCTATTTGAATTCAACCTCGCTTGATTATCAGCCTCGCTTGATTATCTTTGCAGTTGAATTTTAAATTTTGCCGTTTAAAATCTTTCAAGTTGTAATCTTGCAGATTTGTCATTTCATGCAAGACTTACGACCATCATTAAGTTTTATGCACGGTGGTCTTTCTTGGAAATGATGATTCATGTGTATCAACAGATCTAGTGGTGGTGATAGTGGCAATGAGTGGTGAAATGTGATAAGAGGGGTACATGAGCTGACATGAGAAGACATGGCCTATGACTCACCTAACGGATTTGACATTTCGGGAAATATTCGCTACGAAATGTACGAATCCATGATTTCACAGCGCTGTCAGTTTTAAATTTGAATGATGCGCTGCGAAACTGCCTAATCAGGATTGCGCTGCGAAACTGCCTAATCAGGATTGCACTGCAAAATTACAAAAAGGCACGGTGACTGACATAAGATAATAGGTGGCTATAAAACAATGGTAGATGGAGGGGAACCAATGGGAGCTGAGAATAACTTGACTCAAAAACTCTTCAAAACTTCAGATTCTAAGGGAAGAAAATTAAAACAAAAATAAACTAGCACTGACCTTTGTCATCGGGCTAGGATGAAAAGTTACATATATCAATTTTAGTTCTAAGTGATAACACCCCCTTAGTGACAACTTCCTGAACTCCAACCATAAATCGAAGTTTAGTGAACTTCGCCTTTGTGAGAGCCTTTGTAAAGATGTCTGCAACTTGATCATCTATTGAACAATATTGCACTTCAAGAACATGGTCATGAATGAGCTTTCTAATGAAGTGCATGTGTAGTTCAATGTGTTTGCTGCGCTGATGTTGGACTGGATCTTTGCATAGCTGAATGACACTTTGATTATCACGCCAAAGTGTAGTCGGATGTTGATGCTGAAAGCCAAACTCTGACAGGATCGGATGAAGCCACAAGGATTCTTTACTAGCTTCTACGGCACCACGATATTATGCTTCTGCTGAAGAAAGAGAAATGGAACCTTGTTTCTTGCAAGCCCATGTAATAGGTCCTGAACCAAGAGTGAACACATAACTTGCAGTAGACTTCCGATCATCAGGGTCACCAGCCCAATCGGAATCAGTGAAACCAACCAATAGAGGAGATGCTTCGGCACTGTAATGAATCCCAAACTGAACTGTACCTCGAACATAACTAAGTATTCTTTTAGTTGCTTTCCAATGACTTTCACGTGGGTTTTGCATAAACCGAGCAACAAGGCCAACAACAAAGGAAAGGTCAGGACGAGTATGGGTTAGATACAAAAGTTTTCCTACAAGTTGACGGTATAAGGTAGCATCAACTTCTGGAGAAGTACAAGTGACTAAAAGTTTGACTCCAGACTAAAAGGGAGAAGGGGCTGGATTACAGTCTTCCATGTGAAAGTGGCTTAGAATATCACAGGCATACTTGGACTGACAAAGGGAAATACCTTCCTTGGATTTCAAGACTTGAAGACTGAGAAAATAATGTAAGTGTCCTAAGTCTGTAATTTCAAACTTCCTTTTAAGGCTAGACTTCACATGGTTTATAAGGTTGGGATCACTACCAGTCAGGATAAGATCATCAACATAAAGAACAAGAATGATAAGAGACTTGCCCACTTTCTTGGTGTAGACAGTATTGTCAGAATGACACCTAGAGAAGCCAGATTCTAAAAGAAAGTTATCCATTTTTTCATACCAAGCTCGAGGAGCTTACTTAAGACCATAAAGGGATTTCTTAAGCCGACATACAAGCCTGGAGTCTGTTTGTATAAAGCCAATAGGTTGTTCCATATAGATTTATTCATGCAAGTCCCCATGCAAGAAGGCGGATTTAACATCCATCTGATGGACTTCCCATTTGAAAGAGGCAGCAAGGGAAAGAACAAGGCGGATAGAGTTCTTTTTGGCAACAGGGGAGAAGGTTTTAGTATAGTCAATTCCTTCAACTTGTGAAAAACCCTTAGCAACAAGGCGAGCTTTATGTTTATCAACTTTCCGATCTCGTCCATACTTGATTTTGTAAACCCATTTGCATCTAACAAGTTTTCGTCCCTTTGGTAGAGGAACAAGATCCCATGTATCATTTGCCAATAATGAATGATATTCTTCATTCATAGCTGCTTCCCAATCTGGATGGCCTGAAGCTTCTGCAAAGGTGTCAAGATCATAATTCACTGAAGCTTGAGCCAGTAGAGAAGAGGCTCTCTCAAACTGAGAACGTGTACGTCGCTGATCTGTAGGATCACTGGCAATATCACCTGCTGCATCCCGAGTAGCACGGACCCATTTTGGAAGCTGAGGAGCTGAAGGAGGATCCTAAGAAGGTGGGGGAGGATTTTCATCCTCGCTTTCATCATCTGAAGAAGAAATATTTTCAAAAGTAGAAGAGATAGGGAGAGGTGGCACATCCGCCGAACTAGGCTCGCAGGCCAATATATTTTCATCAAACTTTACATCTCTTCTAATGATAACATTTTTGGACTTAAGTGGAATTAGTCTATATCCTTTGACATCTTCAGAATATCCAACAAAAATACATTTTTCACTCTTTGGTTTTAAAGCTTTATGTTTCTCATCTGGAATATGGTCCCATGCTTCACTTCCAAAAACACGAAAGTGACTTACATCTGGTTTGTTTGAGCTCTATGCTTCTTCTGGAGTGATATTCTTTAAAACCTTAATAGGAGCGTGATTTATTATGTAATTTGCATAGTTAATTGCTTTTGACCAATAATTAAGACTAAGTCCTTTAGATTGAATCATACAATTAGCCATTTCCTTTAAGGTGCGATTCTTCCTTTCAGCTACACCATTTTGTTGTGGAGTATATGGAACAGTATGTTGCATTTGAATTCCATTCTCAGTGCTAAAGTTGATGAATGTGTTTTGAACATATTCTCCACCATTATCAGATCTTAGCTTAAGAATTTGATGTCTAGATTGTTTTTCAACAAAGGCCTTAAAGGCCAAGAACATGTTAAATACTTCACTCTTGAGTTTTAAGAAGTATACCCAAGTGCGTCTGGAGAAATCATCAATGAAAGTTAAGAAATAATTGTAGCCAGAGAATGATAAAACTGGAAGTGGACCACATAAATCACTATGCACAAGCTGTAAAGGGGCTGAGGCGTGCCAAGAGGCATGTTTTTCAAAACTGTCCTGATGATGTTTTCCGAGTACACATCCGGAACAAACACCATCTCTGCAAGATACCATGGGAAGACCTATCACCATATTTTCTTTACATAGATTCTGAAGAGAGTGATAGTTTAAGTGAACAAATCGCTCATGCCAAAGTTTGCTCACTTCATCATTATGAGCAACAAATACTGAGGGAAGATTTGATGACCCAAAGTTGTGAAACTTATACAACCTTGTAGAACCATCAGCAATTCCAGTAGCTAAAATCTGTCTAGGATCTCTTAAGTCCTTAATTACAACATCGTGAGGTGAAAATTCAATGATTTTACCTTCACCTGAATGGGTTATCTGATATACAGATAGAAGGTTGCAGGATAAGGTTGGAACACATAATACATCATTAAACTGACCATTGTCTAGATGAACAGTTCCAGTCCCTATAACACTAAGAGATCTATCATCACCAACATATATATTTTTGGTGTTACAATCATTTAAAGAAGAAAACATGGCTTTGTTTTTGGCCATGTGATAAGAAGCTCCATAATCAATGAGCCACTCATGAGAATGAGAAGGAGAAGATACATTTAGTGCATAGCCGGACTGAGATGCTTGACAACCACATGCAGAAAGTGCCATTCCTGAAGATGAAGTTGAAGTTGAAGATTGCTCCAAATGGATGTTATGCTTCTTCATTGCTACTTCCAAGGCTTCCATCTTCTTAAAGCATTTGGATTCTAAGTGGCCATCTCGATTACAAAAGTTGCAATGTCTATCAGTCTTCTTCCCTTTGTTTTTATTTGTCTTATCATTTTGTTGAAATGATTTTTCATTTTGAGGCTGAAATTGCTTAGGACCCTTGTTGGGTTTAGGACCATTCTTTTTAGGATACAACTTCTTAGGATTCTTTGGATTTAGTTGCTGCTGGGGGGCTAACGCTTTCTTAGAAGAGTTTCCAAGATGAAGAAGACCAAGGTGTAAGAGTTTTTATTGTTCTCTTATTAAAGAATCACAAAAGGAATCAAAGGAAGGGGACTTGTAGGTTTGTCCTTGAGAAATGAAGGCTTCTCTTGTAGAATGGAAGGTGGAAACAAACACAGAATAGGCTGGTCCCAACTTAGTAAGAATGGAGTAGATAAGGCTACTATCTTCTTTCTTAACACCTTCCAAGAGAAGTCTAAGGGTCTTGAACTTGGACAAAAAATCTTCAATGCAAGAAAATTTATTGGGGTCCAACGTAAGCAATTCATTTTCAAGTTGATGGGCTTTAAGTTCATTTTTAATTCCAAAGACTTTAGTAATTTGTTGCAGTGCTTCATCAGGAGTATCAAGTTCTGCAATATGGAATCTAATATCTGGAGAAATAGACATCGCTATCAACCCACGTGCTTGGTCTTGCCTATTTTCCATTTAGCTGCCTTATCTTCATCTTTTGGTTTGGTCTCTTGGCCTGTGGCTATTCTGTAAAGACCTTTACTTCTAAGTAAATCCAAAATGTAGGACCACCATTGGAAGTGGTTAGTGCTATCAAGAATGACTTGGCATGGACTTTCCATTTTTAATAGAAACTAAAGCTATAGATGCTGAAACTAAGTGTACCAATGGAAAGATCTCGAAAAATTAGGCCGTTTAAAAAAAAAACGGTTTTGAAAACGACTTTCAGATGAAGAAGTTATGGCTTTTTGAAAAAAAATTGACGAAGCCGCTGACGAAGTACGGAAATGTGCGGAAATGAAAAGATCTGTCCCCACAAAATGGAGACTTGAACCCAAGACCTCTACTCTCATAAATTAGCTTTGCACCAAGTGAGCTATACAAAAAGTTTGAGAGAGAGAGGGGGGGGGGGTGCTTTGGGTTGTGTGCTTGCTTTGAGAAAGCTCTTTTTCCCTACAAAACAAAAAACACAAAACCCAACACAGACATACAAAAAAAAACGAACCTTGCAGCTCAAAGTTACCTTTAGCCGGAAACTAAATATTTTCCTCAATGTTTCTGATTTTCCGAGATCACACTAAGGCGCAGCGGAAAAGAGCATGCGCATGAGAAAAATCCTTCCTTTTTGTTTCTGATTTGCCCAGATCGCACAGAGTCACAGGGTAAAGAGCATACGTAGAAATGAAAGGTATAGATCCGGTAATAAAAAAAGTTAAATAAAACGAAACCAAAATAAACAGAGAGAAAATAACTCTAAACTGCAAATAAACATTGTATACCTCCAGATCTTAAAAATGACGCAGCTAGGGATACCGAAAACCTTTTCGCATGAAACGAAAGGGGTTCCTCACTGGAACAGATGCTCCCAACACAATAGAGTAGTCCTCTCGGCCCGAAGGCAATCATAAATAGTAGATCTAGGAAACGAAAGTCGGATGCAGTTCTACCGGCCAGATTTGGATCACCAACGAACGCGACCCTCAAATAGCTCTGATACCATGTAGGAATTTACAGGGTAAGTTCCTCAGACATAAAACCAAAGGACACTGCTCACAAACAGATCACAGATCAATACACCAGTATTTTGACGTGGTTAAAACCCTCAAAGAGAGAAACAGTCCACGGCCTGAGCCAACGTGGCCACTCCAGGAAATTTATTAATAAAAGAATGAAAATTTACACATGCTTCTCTCATAGACGGATTACCCTACAAATGACCCTCCATGCTCTTTAAATAGAGATCATCGACCAATCGGGTGTTAAGCCATGAATCAAGTGTCGGTAATACCGAGGAGAGAATGAACCGTTGGATCACTACATATCGTGACCGTCAGATTGTAAGTTACAAAATGTACATAGTAAAGAAACACACTTTACCTAACTCTATACCTAACTCTATACTAGACCAAGTTGTACTTAACTATTTCCTATGTGTCGGAATATCCTAATAGGGGGCAATAGGGGCACAACAATATTAATAACGGGTATAACTACAATAGTAATGGGGTAATCACTAGTATTATAGGGACCCAACATGCCCCTCTCCAAAAAAGTGTTGTCCTCAATGCTTGAGTAGTTCTGGATACTTTTGCATAAAATTCTCATCCTCCCATGTGGAATCATCAGCAGATAAGTTCTTCCACTTGATAAGATACTCTGAAATTGATCGATTTCGTAGCTGTTGAGTTCTTGTTTCTGTGACTGCTTCCGGTTCCAATATAATTTTTCCTTCCTCGTCAAGTTCTGGCAATATTGTTTGAATTGGGAGCTTGTCGCCTATAACCTTCTTTAAACATGAAACATGGAAAACTGGGTGCAATCGAGAAGCTGCAGGAAGCTCCAATTTGTATGCCATAATACCAATCTTTTGCAACACCTTGTATGGACCATAATACTTTGGTGATAATTTATTATCCTTCTTAGCTTGCTTGAGGTACATTTGCTTATATAGTTGTAGCTGTAGGAATAACCAATCACCTACATCAAAACTTCTTTCACTGCGATGTTGATCTGCCTGTTGTTTCATTCTATTCTGTGCCAACACGCGGTTATCCTTTAAGAGTTGGAGGACTTGTTGTTGATGTTCGATGTGATGTTCCACTGCTTGAACCTTAGAATTTTCTCTTAAATATGATGTGATGGATGGTGGTTTATACCCATAAAGTGCCATAAATGGGGTCATTTTTGTTGTTGTATGGAAGGAAGTGTTATACCACCATTTAGCTAGAGGCAACCATTTGACCCATTGTGTCTGTTTATCAGATACAAAGCAACGAAGATATTCTTCCAAACATTTGTTTACTATCTCAGTTTGCCCATCAAATTGAGGATGATAAGATGAGCTATGAGCTAACTGAGTACCAAGACAAGAAAATAATTCTGTCCAAAAATTTCCAGTGAAAATGGGATCTCTGTCACTTACAATAATTTTGGGTTTCCATGTAGCTTTTGAATTGTTTCCATAAATGTAGTAGAAATTGTACTGGCTTTAAATGGATGTGATAATGCACAAAAGTGTGCATACTTGGTAAGTCTATCAACTACCACCATGTTGACACTCTTTCCCTCAGACTTGGGTATACCTGTGATAAAATCCATTCAAACATCCTCCCAACGTTGGCTTGGAATGGATAAAGGTTGTAATAGACCCGGTGTCTTAATTGTTTCAACTTTATTTTGTATCGAGCTCCTACAAAGTGAAAAAAGGTGTGTAGATTTTCTTAAATTTTTGCTTAAGCTTGGTTTGAAAATTTATTTTGAAGGAATTCAAAGGGTACTAAAGGAAACTCATGATGAGAACAAAAGAAATGTTAATCATGATTCCATAGACTCTAATGTTGGATCGAAGACTCACCATGTTCCAAAAATCGATATGAGGAAGTTGAATTAAGGGGTATTACAGGGAAACCAGGAAAGATAATGAGCTCTGATACCAAATGTTATGAAACCAACTCAAGAAAAGATAGAAAAGATAGATCAACGCCTTAGAATTCAGCCTCTTTGAGGGGGAAACCTCCTTTACATTACATAAATGAACAATTCTTTTATGATTCAAATGACAAAACCTCCTTTCTATATATAGGAGTCTAAGGAGTCACAATATAATCCAGCCGAACTAACAATAATAATATAAAGCGACAAAAATAACAATAGAGGGATTCTATGGGGCACAATAATAACAATATGGGGGAATAGGGGCACAACAATATTAATAAGGGGTATAACTACAATAGTAATGGGGTAATAACTAGTATTATAGGGACCCAACATGCCCCTCTCCTTCAAAAAAGTGTTGTCCTCAACGCTTGAGTAGTTCTGGATACTTATGCATAAAATTCTCATCCTCCCATGTGGAATCTTCAGTGGATAAGTTCTTCCACTTGATAAGATACTTTGAAATTGATCGATTTCGTAGCTGTCGAGTTCTTGTTTATGTGACTGCTTCCGGTTCCAATATAATTTTTCCTTCCTCGTCAAGTTCTGGCAATATTGTTTGAACTGGGAGCTTGTCGCCTATAACGTTCTTTAAACATGAAACATGGAAAATTGGGTGCAATCGAGAAGCTGCAGGAAGATCCAATTTGTATGCCATAGTACCAATATTTTGCAACACCTTGTACGGACCATAATGCTTTGGTGATAATTTATTATCCTTCTTAGCTTGCTTGAGGGACATTTTCTTATATGGTTGTAGCTGTAGGAATACCCAATCACCTACATCTAAACTTCTTTCACTGCGATGTTGATCTACCTGTTGTTTCATTCTATTCTGTGCCAACACGAGGTTATCCTTTAAGAGTTGGAGGACTTGTTGTTGATGTTCGATGTGATGTTCCACTTCTTGAACCTTAGGATTTTCTCTTAAATATGATGTGATGGATGGTGGTTGATACCCATAAAGTGCCATAAATGGGGTCATTTTTGTTGTTGTATGGAAGTAAGTGTTATACCACCATTTAGCTAGAGGCAACCATTTGACCCATTGTGTCTGTTTATCAGATACAAAGAAACGAATATATCCTTCCAAACATTTGTTTACTATCTCAGTTTTCCCATCAGATTGAGGATGATAAGATGAGCTATGAGCTAACTGAGTACCAAGACAAGAAAATAATTCTGTCCAAAAATTTCTAGTGAAAATGGGACCTCTGTCACTTACAATAATATTTGGGTTTCCATGTAGCTTTTGAATTGTTTCCATAAATGTAGTAGAAATTGTACTGGCTTTAAATGGATGTGATAATGCACAAAAGTGTGCGTACTTGGTAAGTCTGTCAACTACCACCATGACGACACTCTTTCCCTCAGACTTGGGTATACCTGTGATAAAATCCATTGAAACCTCCTCCCAACATTGGCTTGGAATGGATAAAGGTTGTAATAGACTCGTTGTCTTAATTGTTTCAACTTTATTTTGTATCAAGCTCCTACAAAGTGAAAAAAGGTGTGTAGATTTTCTTAAATTTTTGCTTAAGCTTGGTTTGAAAATTTATTTTGAAGGAATTCAAAGGGTACTAAAGAAAACTCATGATGAGAACAAAAGAAATGTTAATCATGATTCCACAGACTCTAATGTTGGATCGAAGACTCACTATGTTCCAAAAATCGATATGAGGAAGTTCAATTAAGGGGTATTGTAGGGAAACCAGGAAAGATAATCAACTCTGATACCAAATTTTATGAAACCAACTCAAGAAAATATAGAAAAGATAGATCAATGCCTTAGAATTCAGCCTCTTCGAGGGGGCAACCTCCTTTACATTACATAAATGAACAATTCTTTTATGATTCAAATGACAAAACCTCCTTTCTATATATAGGAGTCTAAGGAGTCACAATATAATCCAGCCGACCTAACAATAATAATATAAATCCACAAAAATAACAATAGAGGGATTCTATGGGGCACAGTAATAACAATATGGGGGCAATAGGGGCACAACAATATTAATAAGGGGTATACCTAAAATAATAATGGGGTAATCACTAGTATTATAGGGACCCAAAAATCAGTCAAGAAGATTCTGTTGAAAGAACAGGAACCAAATGCAAAAAGGTGAGTCCCAATGTATAGCACAAGGTTTCAATAAGTGACACAAATACAACGCAATTCATAATCTTGCAAACTGGAGGAGCAAGTTAATGGACTTGTCTCACATCATCCCCAATGCAAATCTTTCAAGAAACAAGAAGAACAACCCCTCTTTGACAATAGATCTATAATAGCATGCCAAAGAAATGATAACCTATCACATGGAATCAACCTCAAAGAAGAACCCCCTATTGAATGGTATCAAAGGAAAGCTACAATAATTCAATGATGAATACTACTTGTTGAAAGCCCTCCAAGGTTTAGAGCTTGCTCCAAAAGCTAGGGATGAGAGACAAAGGGAAGACTATGATGCTGAAGAAGAAATCCACCATTCCATTTCCTTGAAGTGAATGAATAACATGAAGAATCTTAGGTCCCCCTCTCTATGAGGGTTTAATTTATATATTTTATTTCTATTGTTCTAATAGCATAGGGTTTAGTGGCTAGTAGACAGGCTATATACAACACTGGCATGTCTTGCTTCTATTATATTTAGTGGACAACAACCCAACTATACTTAGTATTATTTTCTTTTGAGTATATTACGAGACAATGGACAAGGCACCAACACTATTGTTCTAAAACTTGGTCTGAATTGGCTCAATGGGCCAGTTTGGTACCAAATAAGACCTACTCAGCTAAGTAGATGCATGATGACCCCATACAAAATCCAAGAAAAAAAGTCTATAAAGAGATATCCCACCCCTTTATTTGTCTCACACCTGTCTCACAAAGCATTTGTGAGCATTTCAAGTTTTGTAGCAGAGCTGAAATCTTGAAGAGCAATGTGACGCTTGAGCTTGGTGCTAGTTTGGCATTTGTTTGAGGTTGTTTGCAATGGATTTAGGTAGCTTAATCAAAAGGATATAATGTATCTTGAAGCGTGGAGGAGTTTTGGACCAAATTCTTGTGCCCACTACCCATTATTTTCATTTCCAGGCATGTTTTCCCTATCTTAAAATTGCAAATGTATATGCTTTGAAATCTGTCACTATTTTTAATCTTTTTCTCTTCAAAATTCAAATACGTGCCTATTTAAATTACAAATGCAAATCATCTGAAATCTTTCCCTATTTTTAATTTGACGAGACAATGGAAAACGTCCCAATACTAGTGCTCTAAAACTTGGTCTGACTTGGCTCGATGGGATGATTTGGTACCAAATAAGCCCAACTTAGCCAAGAAGATGCATCATGACCCCATACAGAATCCAAGAAAAAATTAGTATTAAATTAAAAAACTCAAAAAGAAAAGCATTAAATTGAGAAAATTACCATAAAGAGATCTCCCACCCCTCTATTTGTCTCACACCTTTCTCACATAACATTTGTGAGCATTTGGAGTTTCGGAGCAAAGCTGAAATCTTGAAGAGCAATGTAAAGAAAAACCGCCCCTCTCAAGTAACTACATTTCCATGGAATGTGACTTTGTAATTTGTACACAACTAAAGAACCACCTGAATTGTAACTATTGGAAGGTGTAGTTGCAAATATTTGCAAGATATAATCAATACTCTATTGTTCATATGTTTCCATGTATCCCAAAGGATTTTCCAAAACCTTCATGAATGGACTATTTCCTTTAATGTTGTCATCCAGGGAACACTTTTTACTGTTATCTACAACAACTACAACAACTAAAGTTGTATCTTCAGAATAAGAGATAAGTGAAGTTCCTCTCATAGAACTAGTGTTCTGGGAATCTATAGTCATCTAAAGTTTGTATTGCAACATATGGTCAAGTATGAGAAATAACTTAGTCACCCACTTGGGAACTGAAACTTTTTCCCCTGTCGGGCTATTTGGCATAAAAAAATTCAATAAGTCTAATGAATACCAACAAGTCCTTTCTTGGCTCCTATATATCTAGTATTATTGTCTTCACTCAAAACTAATGCCAAAATACGAGAAATAGTTGATAATGGACTAGTGCCTTTTTAAGATCCATCCACATTACAAAGCTTTAGTTGTTGAATAAGAAGGGAAACAAATCTCAGAAGGTATTGGCCTTTGTTTCAATTGCAAAAGGTCACAATCAAATTAGTCATGGAAAAAGCAATCACATCTGTACTTTGCAACATATTCATACATGCAATTAAGATATCCTCAATTGGAGTATTTTCTAGAGGATTTTCTTCATAAGAAACATCTCCATTTTTCATTGGCATTGCCTTTGGGAACCTCAAAATTACCCATTGACAAGGCAAGAGCTTGATCAAGTTCATCACCTTCTTGTGTTGGCTCCTCAGGGTGGCTAAAGAGCCACTACATAGCTAGTTCAACACTATTTGTTTCAACATGCCTCAATGCTTCCTCTGCCCTGGACCTTGGAAATCCCATTTCAACCATCATAGAAATGGAAGCCTCATTAGGTGGATGACATCTAAATCGTTGACCTGTGCTTCTAGGAATACTATTTCTACTTCCTTTAACATCACCTATGGCAGTGTATACATGGGTAATAATGGAAACAACAAAGGTAATCAAAGATGGATTACAACGACAAAACATTGGATTGCTCCAGATAGCTAGAACACCATTGAACAGTGATAGAGCCTCCAACAAATGGTTGCACTAACTATGATGCAGAGGGCATAGTTAACAGTGAAGAAGAATTCACAAGGTACTCCAAAAGCCTGCAATAGCTTTGTAATGCCTCTAACAACCAAGGTACATGCTCTAGCTTGTCATTTTTTGTTTCCATTCCTTGCTGTGACATAAATGGTACTGTCCACAGAGAATGACCTGTTGTTGCTTCAAAAGTAGTCAAAAGACTTTTAATTGTACCATGAGCATAGAAATAATTCACCACTGCTGTATTGCACATTCGCTTATGGTTGTCATATATAACTGTTGTCATGTCATCCACAACTTTCCTAGGGTAGTGACACTTTGAAGAAAGTGATGACTCAAACTCAAATGAGCTACAGTTCTCATCCACATCAAGACTTTGGATCCCTTGGAATAGTGACAGAGCCTCCAACAAATGGTTGCACTAACTATGATGCAGAGGGCACAGTTAACAACGAAGAAGAATTCACAAGGTACTCCAAAAGCTTGCAATAGCTTTGTAATGCCTCTAACAACCAAGGTACATGCTCTAGCTTGTCATTTTCTGTCTCCATTCCTTGCTGTGACATAAATGGTATTGTCCACAGAGAATGAACTGTTGTTGTTTCAAAAGTAGTCAAAATACTTTTAACTGTACCATGAGCATAGAAATAATTCACCACTACTGTATTGCACATTCGCTTATGGTTTTCATATATAACTATTGTCATGTCATCCAAAACTTTCCTAGGGTAGTGACACTTTGAAGAAAGTGATGACTCAAACTCAGATGAGCTACAGTTCTCATCCACATCAAGACTGTCATGATTTTTTTTACAAAAGTAACCACCACACTTCAAGCTTCAAGCATGCTATGGTGCTATCCAAGCCTCCTAAATCCCTAAAGGAGGTTTCAGTAGGAATCTGTCCATGACCTCTATGCTAAGAACAAGGGTGAGTGGTAGTCCCTTTATGCCATATGTGGAGAGAAATGGGATGAAGTGGTTTCATGATATCTCATGTTGATGGCCTCTGTTTCAATAATTTGTCATTGTCCATGCTAGTGACACCCTGTATCCAGTCTCTTCATTCTTTCGATGTTTGAGAGGTGGAGTTGTCAACCAAGTAGGCCTTGAAGGTCCTTGTAGGGCACATTGTCTATTAGTAACTACAACTTTCATTATTGGGGTAAGCATCTATGGTTTTGGTTTTAAAAAAAAAGTTGCAAGGGACTTGCTAGAGTCTCTATAGAATCAATGCAATCTCCCTAGTATCTTGTATTAGATGGGGCACTTGAAACATGAAGTGCTCTTTAGTCTCCACCTCCTAGAAGGAGGAGTGTCAACAAATCTTGTCCTCTTAGGGAATCTAATGATACATATCTTGACACGTAAATGGTGGTAACATGATCTTAGTTGATGTTGAGTCCATGGGATTAGTGCCTTCATATGTAGTTGGACAAACAATTTACTGTTAAGTTGCAAAAAACGCTTAGCATAAAATGCTAGCTTAGATCTAAGACATTGTCAGGGAGAAAACTAGGTGATTAGAATGTACTGCCATTAGATGTCCTCCTTGATTGATTCATTATTCTATGCCTTGGGGGGGATAATTCAAGGGAACCTATAAAGTAGGGAGTCAATAAATGGAGATAATGGAAAAATGAAGGAAAAAAGTGGCCTCAAAATCTCAATATTTCCTTCGACCAGAATGACTCAAGGAGACCAAATCTTTATAGGAAAGGAATGGAGAGACATATATGGATCTCTCTCCCAACTCAAGGTAGAGTCTCAAAGGGCCCAAAATATAACCTCTACACCAAATTCTTTTGTGGGTTGTTCCCTAGTATTAGAAATAAGCTAGAGTTTATTGTGTTTCCTCCTCAAAGCATTTTATGCAAAATTGCAAATTGGTTCTAATATCGAAGCCAAGTTACATAAGGCCATTCAATTCTTTTAGATGAAGGGAATTTTTTACTCATTTTCTTTCTACTAATTACTCATCCAAACAATATTGGGTAGAACAAAGGAGAAACTAATTTCGTATCCTCTATCCACTATGGGAAGAAGATATATGGCACCTATCATAGGAAGCTTGCCCATTCCAATGAGGAATGTCAAACATTTAGGCCAAAGAGCTCTGAAAATAAAAATACTTCCTTTCTAAGCATTATTGAGAAGTTGGAGACTTAGAGGTTGATGTCAACAATCCCAACTACATTGATCCAAACTTGATGCTAATGCCCAAAGATAGCCTTACCAGCAACAAGGAAGCTCTTTGTACATAGAACTATCAAATCAAACAAAAACTAGAATATATGGTAATTGATAATGGCAGCCAAAATAACCTTCTCTTGCTTCATTTTGAAAAGGAACTCAAGTTACCAACCTCAACTCATCCCAACACACATTAGATTGGATGGGTCAAAGATGCACATTAGCTTGTGCTAATCATTTGACAATAGATCAAACTGTTGCTAGAAGATGGAAAGATTTTTCCCAATATCGTATATGTTATTACAAACAAAGATGAGAAGACTTATGAAAGTAAGATGATGATAACAAGTGCGACTAATTGCTCCTTGTTAGGTCCTTATACTATTGGTGTAACCTCTTATTGTTATTAGCACAACCCCCTTATTATATTGTTGTTCCCATGTAGTCCCCATATTGTTATTATTGTGCCCCATAGAAGCCCACTATTGTTATTATTGTGCCCTTACATTATTATTGTTATGTCAGATCTGATTATATTATGACCCCTTAGACTCTTATATATAGAAAGGAGGTCTTGTCATTTGTATCATCTAAGAATTGTTCATTTGTGTAATGTAAAAGAGGTTTCCCCCTCGAAGAGGCTTATTTCCAAGGCATTGATCTATCATTTCTATGTTTTTGTGAGTTGGTTTCATAACACTCATTTTCCTTGAAGTAATATAGGTGGCATTTAAAAAATAAAAGGAAGACTACAAAAGAGGAATGCCACAAATGTAGATATATTGTATTACATAAAATCCAAAATATAATGAAGTCAATTAATGGAATAATTGATGGAGAAATCAACATGGTCATTGGTGGTTGTTTGTCTCCTAAACATAGGAGTTACAATTAGATGTTTACAAATATGCTGATACATTCCCACTTGCCACTTGTCACCTAGTATTATGCTCACCTCTTCCTCCTTTCTTGCAAGGAATTGATCCCTAAATTAGCAAATGGAAACTATTATGTCTTCCCTCACAAGGAAGCCACATGTTTGCCATTGAAATGGGTGGCTGTGATATTTCTTTGGGTGATGAATGGGTAAGAACACTAGGGCCTATCACCATGGATTTCTTGGAATTATACATGAGTTTTCAAGAGAATGGAAATTTCTAAATGGGTGGCTGTGATATTTCTTTGGATGTTGAATGGGAAAGAACATTAGGACCTATCACCATTGATTTCTTGGAATTATACATGAGTTTTCAAGAGAATGGAAATTCCTACATGCTCAAAGGTTTCAAAGAAACCACTACATAAATCTTGTCTTTGAGGTTTCTGCGAGTTACATCATTGTTTAGATTCTCTTCCGGATCCATCGCATAAGGATTCTTTTCCATCGACGTTTCGAACCAGCAACGATGGTTCATCTTCAGGATGTGAGAAATTATTGAAAGACTGGTCTTATTTTTTTCTATATATATAGAGATGCTTAGCCGACAAATATGATTAATTTAATAATAATTATTATTATTTATCTATTTAATCTATTTAATTAATTTTTCATTATATTTGTTTTCAATTTTTTTTTAATTGTTATTTTTTTTAATTCGTTTTAATTTTAGTTATTATAATTATTAATTGTAATTTTGATTATATAATTATTTTAGTTGTTTAATTTTTAATTGTTATAATTATATAGATTTCATAATTGTTTTATGCAAATTTTAATTATTTGTTTATTTTAATTGCTCTTTTAATTAATTATAATTGTATTGGTTGTATTTATTATGATTATTTATTTATTTTAATTATTATTTTCATTAATTATTAATTTTTAATTGTTAATTGTTAATTGTTATAATCATATTGGTTCTAGTTTATTTATTAATTGTAATTTTTAGTTTTAATTATTATTGTTAATTGAAATTTAATTTTAATTATTCTTTATTTTAATTATAATTATTCTTTATATTAATTTTAACTATTTCTTATTTTAATTATAATTATTTTTAATTATTAATTGTAATTAAATTTTAATTATTCCTTATTTTAATTATAATTATTTTTTGTTTTAATTATAATTCTTTTAACTAATAATCTTAATATTAATTTTTATTTATTTTAATTGATTTTAATTTAAGTTATTATAACTATTTTAATTATTAATTATTAATTCTTTTAATTAATAATCTTAATATTAATTGTTATTTATTTTAATTGCTTTTAATTTTAGTTATTATAACTATTTTAATTATTAATTATTAATTATTAATTATTAATTATTATAAGATTTTAATTAATATTAATTGTATTTATTATGATTATTTATTTATTTTAATTAATTATTCTCATTAATTATTAATTATTAATTATTAATTGTTAATTGTTATAATTATATTGGTTCTAGTTTATTTATTAATTGTAATTTTAATTTTAATTATTATCATTAATTGAAATTTAATTTTAATTATTCTTTATTTTAATTATAATTATTCCTTATATTAATATTAACTATTTCTTATTTTAATTATAATTATTTTTAATTATTAATTGTAATTAAATTTTAATTATTCCTTATTTTAATTGTAATTATTTCTTATTTTAATCATAATTCTTTTAATTAATAATCTTAATATTAATTGTTATTTATTTTAATTTCAGTTATTATAACTATTTTAATTATTAATTATTATAATTTTTATTTTATTTTTTATTTTTTAATGGTTTATAATTATATTGATTTCATAATTGTTTTATGCAAAATATTTTTAATTATATGTTTATTTTAATTGTTATTTTAATTAATAGTAATTGTATTGATTATATTTACCTTGATTATTTATTTATTTTAACTACTATTGAATCGAAAAGCTTTTGAAAAAGGGCCATTGGTTTGAAAATGGGAGATATGTGAAACGTGAGGGAAGACATTGGTTTCCATTTTTCTAATTGACTAGGCGAAAGACTCAACTATTTTCTGTACTTCCTCATGGCTGACATGCTATGGGTTTTTATCATGGGACCATTGGGTCCATCAAAGGGGTCAGCCAAATTTTATCCCAACATAATGAGTGTACCAAAAGAAATTTGTTGAGAGGGGCCACAAGTAATGGTATGAGATGGTCCACAAAAAATGAAAAATTAGAAAAGTGACACCACAACAATCAATGTTGCACAAGGATTTTGTTGAGCTAGGTCTCCTATAACAGTATTGGCAGGCCCTAGACATATTTTTTCAATTTTAGGGGAGTATTACTGCAGTGATGAAATTCCAAAACTCTTGATACTACAAAATGTGTAGGAACTTTGTTACCTATGTTGTAAAAGCTATGGTATAGAGGAAGAGGCTAGGATTTGTAGGGTCCTAAGGATAGAGGAGTGTCAAGTTCTATAGATCTTAATATACCTATGGTTTCCATCAATAGTAATCAACCAAATCTTTCATTGCACCAACTAATGGTGATAGATTATACCCTTAGTCATACTACCCAATTCCCTAGTATGTGAGAGTTATCTCCCAAGTGTTATTCTCCATGTACTCATGGCAATAGGATGAATAATAGGGTTAAGTAAGGTTAGTTTCAAGTGTACCGAGGGGGATTTTGATATACTTGAAGGAACATGGAAGATAATTCCATATGTAGGTGTTATTTGATACAGTGCTACACAAAGGGGTGCCAACAGATGTCACAAAGGTGTTCAATAAGGTAATGCCTCTATTATTTTCTACATGTATTCTTCCCCAATTATAGGCTTTCCCATTGAATGATAGATATTTGTGTTGTTTAAAGATGTTGAAACACATATCTAACCTAAATAATGTTTTTCTAAAATTGGAACATGCGTTGTTGGCATGAGAAAGTGCTCTGGAACACTTGTATTTGTGGTGTTTCTTGTCAGTTGAAATAGAATATTTAGAGAAAAAAGGTCATAATATAAATTCAGGAAGAAATTAAATAAGATACATAGAATGCAACTGTTGAAAGAAAATAATAGAACTAAAATTGTAAAATAACACTTTAAGTAATCCTTTATTGATATTCCAAACTAAATGCAATGTTCACTTGCCTTTTGTAGGGGGAAATATTCAACATGAGGAGCTCCAAATACTACAATATTGATTGATAACCCATTACATAGCTTCTACTACTATATATATAGTTTCTAATTGACAAAAACTGTAACCACCTAATGGACATCCATTAATGAGGCCTCAACCACTAACTAATGGACCTTCTTTAACAAGTTCACTTACATTTATTGATTTCACACTATACTATTGTGTAGATCCTTATTTAATAAATATGGTTGTCAATACATTAACAATCTATTCCACTAACTATGGAAATTAAGGTGGTTGTGGAACCCTAACAACAATGCAATGTTGTCACACTCAAACTTGACAAAGGCTCAACTAGCCTAGGACTCAAAAAAACTCAATGACTTGACATGAATCAGTGACTTGGGAAAGACTCAACAAATACAAATGAACCTCAAAATACAATAAATTCAGTGCCCAAAAATATGGCGAGTCTCGATGAGCATGGAAATTTTATGGTGAGTATAGGAAGTGGTGAGTTTTTTAGTGAGTGTGGGGGCTAGATAAGACTCCACAAGACTCAACAAAAGACTCTTGGATGAGTCAAACTACATTGGTACAATGTGTATAGTTTCAAAAATTCTTATCTTGCATTTTATTGTTATGTGAGTGTTCTCTCATTGTTGTCTTTTGTGCACATATCAGATTTGCAGGTTTAGAAGCTTCTAGCTATCCAGAGCTCTAGATTTTTGCATTGGTCAATTCATTTCAGTACTGTTTTGGATTGGTGTTCAAAATTCTTAGTTCTATGAATATAAAATACTATGGTAGGGGTTTCTCTATTTTGATTTTTGAGTTACAAGAAAACAAACTAGTTGTTTTGAAAGTCGGGCCATCTTAATTGTGGAAGGAAAACCTCAATTGAAACCATGGCATACAAATTTCAAATTTCAATCCTTTCATAAAAAAATTGAAACTATGTAATTTTGAGTTTGACTCCTAAATTTTTTTAAACAATTTTGGTATGAATCATCCTGGAAGATTATTGGAAATTATCTAAGAAAGTACCTGAAAATGCAGCCTCCCATTGTTGGTCACATGACTTGTACTATTATTTTTGGAAATAAATCTTCATACAGGTCTTCCTTTGAAATTCAATGTTTTTACCTAGAAACAAGGTTTAGATTATGAAAAGGTTACCCTTCAGTGTCAGCCTTGCCATGAATATGGCATATAGCCCTACTATTTCCCTCTCCATTGTTGATTTTTGTGTAGCTTGGGAGGTACTCCAAGCCCTAGGGTTTGGGGTTTGGAGGGTAAAGTGCCACAAGTAGGCTTGTGGGCTTGGAACCCAAGCATGGGGTTTTGCACCTGTTAGCTACCTATACCAATAGGTTTCATTTTTCATGATTGGCAGGGGAAGTGCCAAATATGCTCTACTTTGGTGATGCAAAGATCTCATATTTTTGTGGAAAACACCTATCTACAGTTGATTGATACTGTCCTACTTCTAAATGGGTGATCCAACAGTCTAAACTGGGTCATGCCATATTTCAATTTTTGTTGTAGATTAGAGAAAGAAATCTGTCCAAACTGTTCAATCTTGGCAGATTAGTAGTTAGGTAGAGAATGAAGGTTCCCAACTGCTTAATATGGGGCCTTGGAAGCAATAAGGATAGTTTTAGATAGAAAATCAAAAGAAAATGGAAAAAGAAAAGAAAAAGAGCAATTGAGGGTTTGCTAGTCTAAGTGCACCCTCCCTGAAGTAATAAAAAATGCTAGGTAATAAGATGGGTAGGTAGATGGGGTTGCAAAAGCATGATTTCTTTCATATCACTGGCCTAAGCAAAGGAAACACATGGTGGCCAGTGCAGGTCTTCCTATTCAGCTTTTCTGTGGCAGCAAAGTGAAGCATGTCTAACTTCCCAATCATTCCCTGTCAAACTTCTTTCTAACATCCCACTATCACCTTTGTTCATAACAGAAATCAAACTTATTTGTTGATTCTTGTTATATAGAAGAGCCACATTTCTTGTATAAAAATCTTTTCATTTTGATCTACTCTCCTAACTAAGTTTGTTCCCTAAAAACTTAGTGTTTGCTTCCTCTCTTCCATATCTCCCACCCAATACTAACTACTAACTCTATCATTACTTAACTCCCTACGTTCCCCTTTTCCCTATTATTATATCACTTTAATGTGAAAAACCCCAAAAATATGTATATTCCCCCCTAGGCAATATAGCCTTAAGTCCCAAAGGGTCGGAGCACAAAGAAGTTTAGCGCTAAGGAAAAAGCGTGCTAAATGGTCTATTTCGGGATTAAATCAACATCTGGTTGATTTAACAGCCCAAGCACATTTCACCAACAAATACATGAAAACCCATTTGTTCTAAAAAACATTGCAAAACCCGCAAATCCTCCGTTGTCCTAAGTTTTGTTCCTGGCGCGCCTTTCCAGAAATATCAATTGTTTATTATCCACTCCCCGTCGTATTGTCCGATCAGATCTGCTCCCCGTCGACCGTCGGATCTGGGCCCTCCCATCCGACGGTCCTCTGCAATATCGAGCTGCCTCTGGTGGTGGTATTTTAGCACCCGAAAATGTCAGAATGATGACGTAGGGCATTGGACACGCGTCACAATTTAATTGCATCGGCCGGCCTCCTGCCAAAACCGCGCCCGTACGTTAAGCGGTCCGAAATTACCGCTTACTGCCTTCTGTTTACCACCCGCCAAGTCGCCTTTACATCACCTCCACGCCATTGCCCAGTCAGCACTACATCAGTGCCCAACCCGCCATCGCTCCGAGCTGTCTGCCATGTCCCGCATCCACGTGGACCACTTACAGACCGCCACGTCATCATTCCATACCATGACCCCACCTATGACGTCATGCTGACATCATCCAACAAAAGCGCGCCAAAAGCCAAATTTTCTATATTTTTACCCAAAATCACGTTTTTTCGCACTTTTCACCAAAAAACTACTGTGCCTCCTGCATGAAATTTCACGACGTTCTCACCACCAACCTGCAGAAACTGATTCAAAGCCGTGGCTGCCCACAATTCGGCTTGGATAAGCCTCCACCCATCGCGCCGTGACCAAGTATTTACCAATTCTTCCTGCACCTGGTTCAGTTTGTTCTTCACTGTAAAAAACGCCTGGAACTGCCATTTTCTCCTGAAACTCAAGCTTCCTTGTCCTGCAAGTGACTCAACTTCTCCCAAGAGTGACCAATTGTGCCCCTTTTATGCCAGAGCTGCCCTGTTTTCGCTGTAAATCCTTTTTACCTCAATTCGTCGCGCATAGTCACATTTGCCTACATTCCTAAGTGAAATTCTACTTGAAGAGCACCAAACACATGGAGACACCAGTAGCTCTAAACATTGCACCTTTAAATGCCCCACACAGAGAGAATGGCTGCCCCTAGCTGATACAGACTACCAGATGGCAGAGGTAATCCCAGATTACATCAAATACCATATTCATTTAATCAATGCGCTAAAAGCCAAACATCTCAGTGGAACTGATATTCTAGGGATTTGGGACTCCTATTTTCCCATTTTCAATCTTCCTCAAGTCAATGTTCTCCCAGATTTAATCCATCGATGCAGTGCCAACTACGACCCATGTCAGAGAGCTGTCCTCAGTCCCTTAGGCTCAGTCTTGTTCTATGTCACCCCTGAGGCTATAAATCAAATGCTGCACTTTCATACTACAAAGCCATTGACTCCTCTATCCATGATGCACTTGATAGACCAAGGAGGCAAGCTGTCCAGTGCCCAAATCGTAGAGATTAATCAACTATTCATTCAATTAGGCTCTCAAACTTTGAGGTCTCCTCCTATTGGAAATGTATATCTCAATGAGTTGGGTAGGATTCTTGTGGACACGATCAGTTATATCCTGGGTTACAAGTCAACTGAGGATGTTTATGAAACCATTCTGGTTATGATGTCTGTCTTCTCCCCTCGAAAGCCTCCTTCGGTTCACTATGATTATGCTACATTCATTGCCAACAAAATTCATGAGCAATTGATGAATTTAGAGAGGGAAAGGATGTTTAGATACACTTCTTACATCTATCACTTGTTCCTATTTAATCATCCTGACAGTTTCCCTATTACTCTCAAGAAGTTTGATGCCCAGGGGAACCAAAGGTCTGTGGTATTTTGGTCTTCAATCTTTCATCACACATCCTTTTCACCATATAGCTACTGTGAATTCATAGACCTTTTCATCCATCCAGCCATGTCCTTGCTATTGAGTTCTCCTCCTCCAAGATTGACAGATGAGATGCAAAGAATCCTCCAGCTCTCAAAGGCCTACAACATTGGGCATTGGTACTTTTACCAACACCATACAGTGATCAGGATATATGGTTGTGAGTTAGCCCCATACAGGCTACCAAGATATGTCCCTATGAGACTTTTTTCCTTAGAATATTTCAGACAGTTTGGAAATGCAGACATGATCCATTTCCACAGCAAAAATAAAAAGGCACAGCTCAAAGTAAAAAACCAGCTAGGCCCATTTATTTATAACAAAAGAGAAGAGGCATGGCAAGAAGCAGATAAGATCCTGAAGTGCCTCGAGTTGCAAACCAGTTTCCTCTGGTTACCCTATGACCCCAATCACTTCATTAGTCTTAGAAGGGTCAAATATAAATTGGCTAGCTATGATCATCTCAGGTTACCACATATTGAAAAATATGCAAATCAATTAGAATGGAAAGAGGGCACCCTAGAAGAGGCAAGTTCTAAAGAGGAAATAACACAAAAAGCAACAAAGAAACTTGAGAAGGAAGCTGACTTGGAATATTGTGGACAGGTTTCTTCTTTTCATCTTACTCAACTTGGAGCAGCTGCCTCATCTTCTACATCTCCCCAGCAAGCAGCTCAAACCACTACTCAAGCAACTAGCACAGATAAGGGGAAAGAAATGGAGCAGGATCAAACACTCCCAATAGCAGAACAGCAGAAAGAACAGACAGAACAACAAGAAGAAATGGTTGAGGCCCCTGTATCCACAGAGCAATAGGTTCAAGAAAGTGTGCCTCCAAGGCAGGAAATAGCAGTGGAGACCTCGGTGCTCCAAACCCCGATGAATGAAGAGAGAGCCAGGAAGAGGGACAGACAGCAAGAAACTCCCCTTACTACATCAGCAATTCAACAAGGGGAAAAAAGGAAAATAGTAAACCGTTTTTCTGAAGAAGAGATGCCTATTGGACCATCCATGGGTATGGGCCCCCCTAGTATGGAAGCATCAGCCAATTCCTTCCAGCAGGAACAAGAGAGACTACTTGGAGGAGAGGTCAGCTCCTCAAACCAGCAAAGAAGGGCAGAGTCTGGAATCAAAAAACAATTTATGGATATAAAAGCTAAGAATGAGCCAGTCAGAATCCAGCTTTACAATCGTTTGCTCAAGATGGCTCCCACCAATCAATAGAGGCTCATGTCAGTATATGACATTGCAGAGGGGAAGATGACTATGAGCCATTTTATGCTTGCCATGCTGCAGCCACAGTCAGCTGCAGATTACGTCAGAACCAACCTAGAAGTGTTTGCAAAAGACATCCACCCAATGGACCAAACAGAGCTACATAAGCAAATGGGTGAGATGGTCTACTCTACTCTTGCAAATAAAACACTTCTAGCACACAAACTACAAAATTCTCTCCATAATACTACTGCCCAACTAGAATTGGAGAAAGCTTCTTCTCAAGCCAAAGACAATAGGATTAAGTCTTTGGAAGATATCATCATAGAGCTTGGGCATGACCCAAGTGATCCCAAAGCTGTGCAGGCGCTAATGAAGAAAAAAGATGAAGATATATCAGCCTTGAGGAAGATGGTCAAACTTCCAGCAACCCTTCACCCCCAAACAAAAGATGTTGCTCAGCAGAGAAAGGATCAAGATGTAGCAGCCATGCTGTTGACATTACACAAACAATTGGTAGAAACAGAAGGACGATTGGTAGCAACAGAGGGTGCATTAGAGGCAGCCCTGAAACAAAAACAAGGAGAGCAGATACCTCAGCCCTCTCAGCCAGTAATAAATCTTGAGGAGCCTCCTCAAATTATAAGTCCTCCCCTGGTGCAAACAACAGAAGCAAGTGCCTCAATTGTTGGGCCTCAAGCCACAGAAAAGGAAGCAGCAGCAGAGAAAGTCCCAGGCCTCGGTATGTGAGATATGATGAAGGAGCTACAAGCTCTTGAAACCCAAATGATTGAGCTGAAGGATGCCAAAGAAAAGCTGGCCCAGCTGGACGAGAAATATGACAAATCTAAGCAGCAAGTGGCAAAAAAAACTAGGGAAGTTAGGACACTAGAAAGAAGGATCAAGGAGCTTGAAAAGGAGCTCAGTATGAGAAAGGTTATAACTAAGGTCAAGAAGATCCTGTGGGCTAAGATTGGCCAGTCAATCACAAATCAGTGGCAATACATAGAGACAATTCATGAGCAAATGGATCTGCTGAACAGGGCTCATGCTGAAACTCAAAGGGCCAGAGCCTCTCTGGGAAGTATGCCTGATATTGCTACCAGGATGGTCAATGTCCTGAATAATAGAACTGGGCTTCAATTGGCAACAATGGGTATCAGGGATAGGACTGATACAATTTTGTTAATCAAAAGGGTGCTCACCCTCAGGAACTATGTACAGACATTAGAAAGAAAGTGCCAAGATATTCATGTAGAGATCAATGCTTTTGCCACCAAAATCACAGCATTGCATGGCAGAGGGCTTCCCAGCCTAGTGACCAGTGCAGGAAGACTGTTGTCCCATGAACAGTATGCTAAAAGGGTCAACAATTATGCAGCTAATCAGTTGACAGCTACAGCAAGCAGTCCAGAAGGAGCTGGGCCACCATCAGGGCAAGAGATTTATGATAAATTAGAGAATTTATTCTTCATTGAACATGAAATTAAGCACCTTTTTGAAGTGCCCCCTAATTATTATAAGTATACAGAGGCAGATGAGACCTAATCAAGATGCAGAGACATCAAATGCCCACTGAAGAGTGGTGGACGAATATGATTAAAACTTTGCTGTAAAATCAAGTTTAAATTTTGGTCTAAAAGTTTTTCACAACAACAGGAAAACAGTTGAATGAGGAGGACAGTGGCTATGCACAGCTTGAGCATCACAGATGAGCTGTCCGAATAGAGCAGTGCCCTGACGCAGTAGCATAAAGGCAAAGGCAATCGAAATCGCCGCAAGGAGCTCAGATGGCCCATAAACCCAAAAGTCAAGAATTTCTGACAAACAACAAACAACTGTTGTATGTTTATTTAAGTAGCTTTTAATTTTGCAAGAAATATCTTAGAGAGTTGGTACGAGCAGTTATTGTGCAATAACTCATTGTTGAGATATTTTTGTGATATTTTGTATATATGCACCCCCGCATAGCTTATTGGGGGTTGTTGTTTCTCAGTTGGAAAAGAGAACTCGGTTGTATATCCTCTGAAAGATATAATGCAAAGGAGCTATTGGTTTCCAAAAGAATGAATTTGGCTTGGACGTGATGTGATGAAACTATTGACTGCTGCAGGATTCTCGTGTTATGGCGTGATACAATAAGTGTTTTCTAACTGTATTTGTGTTTCATACCTTGCATAATCTATCTGTGATGTATGGTGATTAGTCTTGGTAGAAAAGAAAAAGAATAGTTTAGGATTTGTCCACTAAGAACACCCTAAACTCAATCTTTACTACTAAATATGTTTTCTCCAGGATTAGCTGCAACTATGGAATTCTTAAATGCTCCTATTTGCTCTAATCAAATGATAAGTCTTTATTCAGTAATTCTCATTTGCTCCTGATTACGATTTGTCTGTTGTTCCCTGTTGCACATTGAAAGAACTCTTAATTGCCTTTTACTGGTGTAATGTATACTTTTTCTTGTCTAAAAATCAAAGTTTGTATCATGAATACCCATCTGGCCCTGCAGTGAACCTCTCTTTATCACACATATCAAATTCTATTCATTTCTGGACTCCACATGCCCAATGGATTGAACTCTCTTTGATACTTGCTTGCCCTTCTTTGAACAATAGTCGACAACCAAAATTCAAACAAAACTCTCACCTCATAACTAGCCTAAAATCTTCAAAAAACAAAGTTAAAACTAAAAAAAAAAGCCCTCTCTGATTACAGGTAGGCTAGAACCTGTAATCCAAAGCTTGGTTAGTGGTTACCCCGACCGTATTCCCTCAGGAGTCAAAGGGAACAACCTGGGTGTTAACATAAATGGCGACTCCACTGGGGAGAAACC
Source organism: Pinus tabuliformis (assembly GCA_031772625.1). NCBI lineage: Eukaryota > Viridiplantae > Streptophyta > Pinopsida > Pinales > Pinaceae > Pinus > Pinus tabuliformis. Next base: position 1,047,917,327 of record CM062819.1, on the reverse strand, counting down.
CAATTCCTAAACCCCTGTCTGATTCTTAATACTGTAGATAAAGCCTAAGTGCCAGCCAGACAGCCTTAGAAACTGCCTCTGCTTTGCATTTGCAGGAGTATATAAAAGCTGCCTCAGTCAATCTTTATTCAGTCTTAAGTTCCATACAGTTGTGCTATACTTGATCAGACCTTTTCAAAGATTAATATTTCTTAGAAAATTCTCCCAAAGGAAATCATAGAAGCTGGCTCCTAAGAAGAAAACTTGCTATACAAGATCTAACCCGGATCCGGATCCATCACCTGAGTTCCAAAATCCAAACCTGATTCCAAGAATCCTTAAGAAACAAAAATCGGAAGAGACTTTATCAGATTCAAGTTTCGAGGCAGGATTTCAAACTAATATCCCAACTCCTGCTAAGGTTTCTTTACATCCTCATACCACCATTCCACACTCTCCTAGTTCTTCATCCACTTCACAAGGTGTCCTTTCAACTCCTCCATCAACTGAACATACCCTTCTCATCCTCTTTCCTCCACTTGTCCCATTCGTTCCTGTTATCCCTATTGTCCCACCAAACATGGCTAATAGATATGCTCCACTGCAGTTACCTGCCAATCCAGGGCCTATGCCTCAAGATTATCAAACCAAGATATCATATTTTGATGGTACTGGCTCTTATTCAGCCCTTCAACATACTAAGAAAATGCAGGATTATTTTGAAAATTATGAGATAGATGATGATGGGGTTAGAATGAAATTTTTTGTGCAAAGTCTAACCGGAGATGTAAGATCATGGTTCAGGTCACTCCCAGTAAACTCCATAGCTGACCCCGAAGCCCTGTATCAAACCTTTATCAACAGATGGGAGAAGAAAAAGGATCCACTCCATATTTTATCTGAATACAATGCTATCAAAATAGGTCCCCAAGAAACTGTCTTGGACTATTGTGCTCGATTCAACAATGTGTACAATGCTATTCCCCAAAATCTGAGACCCCCACCTGATCTGGCCCTATACACCTTTCCTGATGGGTTTGATTCAGATATGGCATACCAATTGAGAGAAAGAGCTCCCCGAACTTTAGCTGAGATGCAAGATATAGCAGTTAGTGTAGAAGCCAACCTGATAGCTAAGAGAAATAGGACCAGAACTGAAAGAAAGACTACCTTCAAAGAAGAGCCTTCAGGCTGGGATCAGAAATTAGATGCAATAATCTCTGGTATGCACAGATTAGGTGACAGAGTAGAATCAGTTGAGAGGAAATCATCATGGGAGGCACCACAGAATAACCCTATAAGGAATCCCAATTTTAGAAGAAATCAAAATCCTAATGTTGGCAAGACCAGCCCTGAACCAGAGATTAGACCTCCGTTCCAAGAAAACTATGTTGAAGCATCCACTTCTAGTGAGCAGATAGATGATACCCACATTAATTTGATGGGCCTGAACGATGATCAACAAGTTTTTTTGAGTCAAGAAGATCATAAGGATGATGACATTAGTCAGTTCCAAACTAAATCAGGTGAATCATTTGATTTCAGACAAGGCTATGACACAGATTTTTTGAAGTTCATAAACAATACAAATTAAGAAGCAAAACTATAAACGTGACACAGCCTGAGAAAACAAAAGATAGCCCACAGCCCAAGAAGGTTATTATCACAGAGCCAATTAACGAAATTGATTCAATTACAAATGAAGTAACAGTTGAATAGGTAACCGAAGCATATCCCTCAAATCAACAGCCATTGGCTACACCGCCTTTACAGCGCAATCCAAGTAACACTTTTCAAAAGGTGAGAAAAAAGGATAAACCTCAAGATCAGATTGGAAGTCAAGAAGAAACCTCTAAAAAGTCAATTGACAAAGAAAAAGTTGTTAACCAGAACACCAAGATCCAATCTGAAAAACCTTTTGACTTAGAAACTGAAATTGGTAAATTAAAGATAGCCATTCCTCTTTCAGAGCTAGCTAAACATAACATTTACAAACAAAAAATCAAGAAGTGCCTTCAACTGACCCACAATAAGGATGATGTCAATGTGTTGGATGATACCCCAGAATTGCTCTTCGGTCCAGAAGTTGATGGAAAGACAGGAGGTACTGGAATCTTACCTTTTTATGTTAGCTTGCATATTCATGATAAAATATTACACAATGCAATGTTTGATTCAAGCGCCTCTCATAACCTTATGCCTAAGTCAGTAATGGAGAGATTGAATCTAGACATCACAAGACCATATAAGGACCTATTTTCATTTGACTCCAGCCAAGTTAAGTGTCTAGGCTTGATAAAAGATCTATGTGTTTCCCTTGTCCAATACCCAAATAAAACAATTTTGATGGATGTTGTGGTTGCCGATATCCCACCTAAATATGGAATGTTGTTATCAAGATCATGGGGAGCTAAACTCCAAGGTTCCCTACAATTGGACATGTCATATGCCACCATCTCTGTCTTTGGGCAACCAAAGAGGCTATACAGAGAATCACTCATGAAGTACATGGTGAGAAGTGAAGAAAAACCTCAAAATTTCCCTATTTATGCAGTCCATTCTGACATGGATTCCTTCATTCTGTTCAATGATGATATAAGTCCAATAAGTGATGACAAATCTGTCATACTTGAACAAGATTTGCATATGAATGAGCAATCAAGTTCCCAAGAAATCGAGGTTGAGCAATCAATTGATGAGACCATTCTAGAACACAAACCAGATGAAAAACAAGACCTCCAGCTTTTAATCCCAAGTCATAGAGAGGTTGTTAAACCTCCCCTAAATCAAGAAATCCTTTGGTTTGTTGAGTTTGATGGATCAGTCAACAAATTAGGGGCAGGAGCTGGAGTGTGGATTCATAACAAACAAAGCAATCATGCAGAAGGTCGAGCCTATAGGCTTAATTTCAGATGTATTAATAATGTGGCAGAGTATGAAGCTCTTTTGCTAGGCCTCAAACTGGTAAAATCCTTACAGGCCACAAAAGTTTCAATCTTGGGAGACTCAGACCTCATTATTCAACAAGTAAAAGGCAATTTTGTCACCAATGACAAAATACTAAGATCATACAGGTCTGCTGCTATTGAAGTACTCAAGACCTTCACTGAATTTCAAATGACCAAAATATCTAGAACCCACAACCTTCATGCACATAGTTTAGCTACATTTTCCAGTACATGCAAATTGCTTTTTGAACCCAACCATTGTTTCACAACTGAGATAAAACACAGACCTTCTATCCCAAACAATGTCAAAGATTGGCAAGTATTTGAGGATGACACACAGATAAATAGTTTCTTGGCCTTGCAGCATGAATTTTTAGGTTTAAACATTGATGTTGACTCTAGGAAAGACACAAAACCACTAAGTGAATAGGACCAAGCAACTATATCCACCAAAACAGCAAATCAAATACTTTGTCCGACAACCTTTGACAAGGAAAATATACAAGAACTCAAACAATTACATTTTGATGAAATAGTTGGTGCAGAGGCTGAGGTCATATAGCTAAAAGACAATTTTCTACCAACAGGCCTGACTCCGTTGGAGGACATTTTTGACTCAAATGATGTTCCCAAGAAACCAAAAATGCAACCCCTTAATGTTGCCATTGAAGAATGCAACATTGGAACTATTGAAAAACCCAAGATAATAAAATTGTCTACATCTTTGCCTCCCGACCAGAAGCCCAAATACGTTGATCTCTTTAAAGAGTTCCAAGATGTGTTTGCATGGAGTTATGAGGATTTGAAATCCTATGACACCTTTGTTATTCAACACACCATCCCTCTCAAGCCTAATCAAAATCCATTCAAGCAAAAATTAAGAAGAATCAATCCTATGCTTCTCCCTTCAATTGAGAAAGAGGTACAAAAAATGTTTAAAGCCGGTATCATAGCACCAATCAGGTTTTCAGACTCGATTTCAAATTTGGTCCCCACAAGAAAGAAAACTGGTGAGATTAGGCTTTGTGTTGATCTGAGGAATTTGAATCAAGTGTCCCTCAAAGACCATTATCCCTTATCCAAAATGGATCACATTCTCGAAAGAGTGGTGGGGGCTTCAAGAATTTCATTACTTGATGGATTTTCAGGCTTTAATCAGATCCTAGTCCACCCTAATGATCAGGATAAAACATCATTCACAACCCCATGGGGAACTTTCAAGTATGTCAAAATGCCTTTTGGGTTGAAAAATGCTGGAGCTACATTTCAGAGAGCAATGGATATTGCTTTTGCTAAAGAGATTCGTGATTTCCTTGTTATTTACTTAGATGACCTCACACCTTTTTCAAAGTCTGAAAGAACATCTGAAACACTTGAGACAAATATTCATAACATGTAGGAAATATGGAATTTCATTAAATCCCAAGAAGCCTCTATTTGGTTTGGAAGAAGGTAAGCTATTGGGTCATATTATTTCAAAGGATGGCATTAGAATTGATCCAGACGGAATACAGGCCATCTTGCAAATGCCCCATCCAAGAAATATTAAAGAATTACAAGCCTTCTTGGGAAAGATCAACTTTTTAAGGAGATTTATCCCAAACTTAGCAGAATTGATCAAATTACTAAACAACATGCTAAAAAAGGATTCAAAGGTGAAGTGGACAGTAGAAGCAAATCAAGCTTTTGAAGGTATTAAATTGGCCCTTACCCAAACCCCAGTCTTAACAAATCCTCAATTTGACAGAGAATTTATCATTTTCTCTTTTGCTTCCCAGCATACCATTGCTGCTGTCTTATTGCAGAAAGATGATCAAGGGAATGAAAAACTGATTGCTTTCTTCAGTAGAGCCCTTAGAGATGCACCTCTGAAATATCAGATCATGGAAAAGCAAGCTTATGCTTTGGTCAAGGCCATCAAAGACTTTAGGATTTACATCCTATACTCCCATGTTATTGCTTATGTACCAAATGCCATTGTGAAAGACATATTGACTCAAGAAAGTTTAGAGGGCAGAAGAGGAAAATGGATTGCTAACATTTTAGAATTTGACATTGAAATAAGACCTACAAAACTGATAAAAGGGCAAGGTTTGGCTAAATTGATGTCTGAAGCAAACTTCCAAGCCTTGGATATTAACCAACTGGACAATGAACCGGAGCTGGCGACTCCAAAGATCAATGCAGCCTTTGAACAATCCCTTTGGTATTCTCATATCTATTATATATTGCAAAACCTGTGTGCTCCCCCAGGATTGTCCAGAACCAAATCTAGATTTTTAAAAATGAAAGCTTCAAGATTTTCTGTTATAGATGGTAATTTACTATGGAAAAATCATGAAGGTATATTGTTGAATTGTTTAAATATGGATGAGACTAACAATGTGATGAAAGAATTTCATGCAGGTGATTGTGGTGGACATTTGTACTGGAAGTCCACTGTGGATAAGATATTAAGGGCAGGTTACTATTGGCCCACTCTGTTCTCTGATGTTAAAAATTTTACCACTTCATGTCACAAGTGTCAAATGTTTGAGGGAAAAAGAAAGTTACTACCACTTCCCTTAAAGCCTATTGCAACAGAAAGGCCCTTTCAGCAATGGGGCTTGGACTTCATTGGGGAAATTCATCCCTCATCTTCAGGCCAACATAAATGGATCCTAACAGCCACAGATTATTTTACTAAATGGATTGAGGCTGTTCCATGCAGACAAGCAAATGATTCTACTATCATTCAGTTCCTGGAAACTAATATTCTTTCCAGATTTGGTTGTCCGGACAAGATTATAACAGACAATGTTGCTGCTTTCAGATCCAAGAAGATGGCGAACTTTTTCCACAAATTCCATATCACTTTGGGTCATTCTACTGCATACTACCCTCAAGGCAATGGTTTAGCTGAATCATCTAATAAAATCCTTATCAACATCATAAAGAAGATATTGGAAGAGAATAAGAAAAATTGGCATAAGAAGCTTGTAAATGCCTTATAGGCAGACAGGCTAACAACCAAAAGATCTATTGGGGTCAGCCCATTTGAGTTGGCTTATGGAATGGAAGCCAAATTCCCTTCATCATTAGGGGTCCCTGTCATGAAGCTACTTCAAGAAAGTCAGGCTAAACCAAATAACATGCAAAGAAGAATCAACCAGATAATTTGTTTACAGCAAACCAGAGATCAAGTGTACATCAGAGTTCAAGTCCTACAAGAGAAGCTGAAGAAAGCCTTTGATAGAAGATCAAAGGCCGAAGATTTTTTCATTGGTGATAAAGTGCTTAAATTGGATTCAAGAAGAGAAGACAAGGGAAAGCATGGCAATTTTGACTCCCTTTGGAGGGGACCCTTTGTAATTCAAGGAGTACAAGGAAATAACACTTATTTCTTGGATGATACTGAAGTAGAAGAGGGCCCTGTGAATGGCTGGATGTTAAAGCGTTATTTTGACTACTTTCCATGTATATAGCATGGCTTTGCCTTGTACATTATCAGTTGTATATAGTATTTTCTTTCAGCATATAGATAGTTCAGCTTCAAAAGTTTTGTAAATAAGCAGGAAAAGGCTTTTTACTTCAGAAGTTCCACAATGGTGGAAGATTCCAGTTTTGAAATCCAAGGAGAAAACCTTCAAGTTTTGATAAGAAGTCAAGAGCCAAGGCATTCTGACCTGCTGTTCTTGGTCTTTCGAGTAGAAAAACCATCCCCAAGTGGAGCCACTGTTAGCTACCTATACCAATAGGTTTCATTTTTCATGATTGGTAGGGGAAGTGCCGAATATGCTCTACTTTGGTGATGCAAAGATCTCATATTTTTGTGGAAAACACCTATCTACAGTTGATTGATACTGTCCTACTTCTAAATGGGTGATCCAACAGTCTAAACTGGGTCATGCCATATTTCAATTTTTGTTGTAGATTAGAGAAAGAAATCTGTCCAAACTATTCAATCTTGGCAGATTAGTATTTAGGTAGAGAATGAAGGTTCCCAACTGCTTAATCTGGGGCCTTGGAAGCAATAAGGATAGTTTTAGATAGAAAATCAAAAGAAAATGGAGAAAGAAAAGAAAAAGAGCAATTGAGGGTTTGCTAGTCTAAGTGCACCCTCCCTGAAGTAATAAAAAATGCTAGGTAATAAGATGGGTAGGTAGATGGGGTTGCAGAAGCATGATTTCTTTCATATCACTGGCCTAAGCAAAGGAAACACATGGTGGCCAGTGCAGGTCTTCCTATTCAGCTTTTTTGTGGCAGCAAAGTGAAGCATGTCTAACTTCCCAATCATTTCCTGTCAAACTTCTTTCTAACATCCCACTATCACCTTTGTTCATAATAGAAATCAAACTTATTTGTTGATTCTTGTTATATAGAAGAGCCACATTTCTTGTATAAAAATCTTTTCATTTTGATCTACTCTCCTAACTAAGTTTGTTCCCTAAAAACTTAGTGTTTTCTTCCTCTCTTCCATATCTCCCACCCAATACTAACTACTAACTCTATCATTACTTAACTCCCTACGTTCCCCTTTTCCCTATTATTATATCACTTTAATGTGAAAAACCCCAAAAATATGTATATTCCCCCCTAGGCAATATAGCCTTAAGTCCCAAAGGGTCGGAGCACAAAGAAGTTTAGCGCTAAGGCAAAAGTGTGCTAAATGGTCTATTTCAGGATTAAATCAACATCTGGTTGATTTAACAACCCAAGCGCATTTCACCAACAAATACATGAAAACCCATTTGTTCTAAAAAACATTGCAAAACCCGCAAATCCGCCGTTGTCCTAAGTTTTGTTCCTGGCGCGCCTTTCCAGAAATATAATTGTTTATTACCCGCTCCCCGCCGTATTGTCCGATCACATCTGCTCCCCGTCGACCGTCGGATTTGGGCCCTCCCATCCGACGGTCCTCTGCAATATCGGGCTGCCTCCGGTGGTGGTACTTTAGCGCCCGAAAATGTCAGAATGATGACGTGGACACGCGTCACAATTTAATTGCATCGGGCGGCCTCCTGTCAAAACCACGCCCGTACGTTAAGCGGTCCGAAATTACCGCTTACCGCCTTCTGTTTACCGCTCGCCAAGTCGCCTTTATGCCACCTCCACGCCATTTCCCAGTCAACACCACATCAGCACCCGACCCGCCATCGCTCCGAGTTGTCTGCCATGTCCCTCGTCCACGTGGACCACTTACAGACCGCCACATCATCATTTCGTACCATGACCCCACCTATGACGTCATGCTGACGTCATCCGACAAAAGCGCGCCAAAAGCCAAATTTTCTATATTTTTACCCAAAATCACGTTTTTTCGCACTTTTCACCAAAAAACTATTGTGCCTCTTGCATGAAATTTCACGACGTTCTCGCCGCCAACCTGCAGAAACTGATTCAAAGCCGTGGCCGCCCACAATTCGGCTTGGATAAGCCTCCACCCATCGCGCCGTGACCAGGTATTTACCAATTCTTCCTGCACCTGGTTCAGTTTGTTCTTCACTGTAAAAAAACGCCCGAAACTGCCATTTTCTCCTAAAACTCAAGCTTCCTTATCCTGCAAGTGACTCAACTTCTCCCAAGAGTGACCAATTGTGCCCCTTTTACACCAGAGCTGCCCTGTTTTCGCTGTAAATCCTTTTTACCTCAATTCGCCGCGCATAGTCGCATTTGCCTACATTCCTAAGTGAAATTCTGCTTGAAGAGCACCAAACACATGGAGACACCAGTAGCTCTAAACATTGCACCTTTAAATGCCCCACACAGAGAGCTAGAATGGCTGCCCATGGCTGATAGAGACTACCAGATGGCAGAGGTAATCCCAGATTACAACAGATACCATATTCATTTAATCAATGAGCTAAAAGCCAAACATATCAGTGGAACTGATATTCTAGGGATTTGGGACTCCTATTTGCCCATTTTCAATCTTCCTCAAGTCAATGTTCTCCCAGATTTAATCCATCAATGCAGTGCCAACTACGACCCATGTCAGAGAGCTGTCCTCAGTCCCTCAGGCTCAATCTTGTTCTATGTCACCCCTGAGGCTATAAATCAAATGTTGCACTTTCATACTACAAAGCCATTGACTCCTCTATCCATGATGCACTTGATAGACCAAGGAGGCAAGCTGTCCAGTGCCCAAATCGTAAAGATTAATCAACTATTCATTCAATCAGGCTCTCAAACTGTGAGGTCTCCTCCTATTGGAAATGTATATCTCAATGAGTTGGGCAGGATTCTTGTGGACATGATCAGTTATATCCTGGGTTACAAGTCAACTGAGGATGTTGATGAAACCATTCTGGTTATGATGTTTGTCTTCTCCCCTGGAAAGCCTCCTTCAGTTCACTATGATTATGCTACATTCATTGCCAACAAAATTCACAAGCAATTGATGAATTTAGAGAGGGAAAGGATGTTTAGATACACTTCTTACATCTATCACTTGTTCCTATTTAATCAGCCTGACAGTTTCCCTATTACTCTCAAGAAGTTTGATGCCCAGGGGAACCAAAGGTCTGTGGTATTTTGGTCTTCAATCTTTCATCACACATCCTTTTCACCATATAGCTACTGTGAATTCATAGACCTTTTCATCCATCCAGCCATGTCCTTGCTATTGAGTTCTCCTCCTCCAAGATTGACAGATGAGATGCAAAGAATCCTCCAGCTCTCAAAGGCCTACAGCATTGGGGATTGGTACTTTTACCAACACCATACAGTGATCAGGATATATGGTTGTGAGTTAGCCCCATACAGGCTACCAAGATATGTCCCGATGAGACTTTTTGCCTTAGAATATTTTAGACAGTTTGGAAATGCAGACATGATCCATTTCCACAGAAAAAATAAAAAGGCACAGCTCAAAGTAAAAAACCAGCTAGGCCCATTTATTTATAACAAAAGAGAAGAGGCATGGCAAGAAGCAGATAAGATCCTGAAGTGCCTCGAGTTGCAAACCAGTTTCCTCTGGTTACCCTATGACCCCAATCACTTCATTAGTCTTAGAAGGGTCAAATATAAATTGGCTAGCTATGATCATCTCAGGTTACCACATATTGAAAAATATGCAAATCAATTAGAATGGAAAGAGGGCACCCTAGAAGAGGAAAGTTCTAAAGAGGAAATAGCACAAAAAGCAGCAAAGTAACTTGAGAAGGAAGCTGACTTGGAATATTGTGGACATGTTTCTTCTTTTCATCTTACTCAACTTGGAGCAGCTGCCTCATCTTCTACAGCTCCCCAGCAAGCAGCTCAAACCACTACTCAAGCAACTAGCACAGATAAGGGGAAAGAAATGGAGCAGGATCAAACACTCCCAACAACAGAACAATAGAAAGAACAGACAGAACAACAAGAAGAAATGGCTGAGGCCCCTGTATCCACAGAGCAACAGGTTCAAGAAAGTGTGCCTCCAAGGCAGGAAATAGCAGTGGAGACCTCGGTGCTCCAAACCCCGATGAATGAAGAGAGAGCCAGGAAGAGGGACAAATAGCAAGAAACTCCCCTTACTACATCAGCAAGTCAACAAGGGGAGAAAGGCAAAGACTAAACCCTTTTTTGAAGAAGAGATTCCTATTGGACCATCCATGGGTATGGGCCCCCCTAGTATGGAAGCATCAACCAGTTCCTTCCAGCAGGAACAAGAGAGACCACTTGGAGGAGAGGTCAGCTCCTCAAGCCAGCAAAGAAGGGCAGAGTTTGGAATCAAAAAACAATTTATGGATATAAAAGCTAGGAATGAGCCAGTCAGAATCCACCTTTACAATCATTTGCTCAAGATGGCTCCCACCAATCAACAGAGGCTCATGTCAGCATATGACATTGCAGAGGGGAAGATGACTATGAGCCATTTTATGCCTGCCATGCTGCAGCCACAGTCAGCTGCAGATTACATCAGAACCAACCTAGAAGTGTTTGCAAAAGACATCCACCCAATGGACCAAATAGAGCTACATAAGCAAACGGGTGAGATGGTCTACTCTACTCTTGCAAATAAAACACTTCTAGCACACAAACTGCAAATTCTCTCCATAATACTACTGCCCAACTAGAATTAGAGAAAGCTTCTTCTCAAGCCAAAGACAATAGGATTAAGTCTTTGGAAGATATCATCATAGAGCTTGGGCATGACCCAAGTGATCCCAAAGCTGTGCATGCGCTAATGAAGAAAAAAGATGAAGATATATCAGCCTTGAGGAAGATGGTCAAACTTCCAGCAACCCTTCACCCCCAAACAAAAGATGTTGCTCAGCAGAGAAAGGATCAAGATGTAGCGGCCATGTTGTTGACATTACACAAACAATTGGTAGAAACAGAAGGATGATTGGTAGCAACAGAGGGTGCATTAGAGGCAGCCCTGAAACAAAAACAAGGAGAGCAAATACCTCAGCCCTCTTAGCCAGTAATAAATCTTGAGGAGCCTCCTCAAATTATAAGTCCTCCCCTGGTACAAACAACAGAAGCAAGTGCCTCAATTGCTGGGCCTCAAGCCACAGAAAAGGAAGCAGTAGCAGAGCAAGTCCTAGGCCTCGGTATGCGAGATATGATGAAGGAGCTGCAAGCTCTTGAAACCCAAATGATTGAGCTGAAGAATGCCAAAGAAAAGCTGGCCCAGCTGGACGAGAAATATGACAAATCTAAGCAGCAAGTGGCAGAAAAAACTTGGGAAGTTAGGACACTAGAAAGAAGGATCAAGGAGCTTGAAAAGGAGCTCAGTATGAGCAAGGTTATAACTGAGGTCAAGAAGATCATGTGGGCTAAGATTGGCCAGTCAATTACAGATCAGTGGCAGTACATAGAGACAATTCATGAGCAAATGGATCTGCTGAAAAGGGTTCATGTTGAAACTCAAAGGGCTAGAGCCTCTCTGGGAAGTATGCCTGATATTGCTACCAGGATGATCAATGTCCTGAATAATAGAACTTGCCTTCAATTGGAAACAATGGGTATCAGGGATAGGACTGATACAATTTTGTTAATCAAAAGGGTGCTCACCCTCAGGAACTATGTGCAGACATTAGAAAGAAAGTGCCAAGATATTCGAGTAGAGATCAATGCTTTTGCCACCAAAATCACAACATTGCATGGCAGAGGGTTTCCCAGCCTAGTGACCAGTGCAAGAAGACTGTTGTCCCATGAATAGTATGCTAAAAGGGTCAACAATTATGCAGCTAATCAGTTGACAGCTACAACAAGCAGTCCAGAAGGAGTTGGGCCACCATCAGGGCAAGAGATTTATGATAAATTAGAGAATTTATTCTTCATTGAACATGAAATTAAGCACCTTTTTGAAGTGCCCCCTAATTATTATAAGTATACAGAGGCAGATGAGACCCTAATCAAGATGGAGAGACATCAAATGCCCACTGAAGAGTGGTGGACGAATATGATTAAAACTTTGCTGTAAAATCAAGTTTAAATTCTGGTCTAAAAGTTTTTCACAACAACAGGAAAACAGTTGAATGAGGAGGACAGTGGCTATGCACAGCTTGAGCATCACAGATGAGCTGTCCGAATACAGCAGTGCCCTGATGTGGTAGCATAAAGGCAAAGGCAATCGAAATCGCCGCAAGGAGCTCAGATGGCCCATAAACCCAAAAGTCAAGAATTTATGACAAACAGCTAACAACTGTTGTATGTTTATTTAAGTAGATTTTAATTTTGCAAGAAATATATTAGAGAGTTGGTAAGAGCAGTTATTGTGCAATAACTCATTGTTGAGATATTTTTGTGATATTTTGTATATATGCACCCCCGCATAGCTTATTGGGGGTTGTTTTTGCTCAGTTGGGAAAGAGAACTCAGCTGTATATCCTCTGAAAGATATAATGCAAAGGAGCTGTTGGTTTCCAAAAGAATGAATTTGGCTTGGATGTGATGTGATGAAACTATTTATTGCTGCATGATTCTTGTGTTATGGCGTGATACAATAAGTGTTTTCTAACTGTATTTGTGTTTCATACCTTGCATAATCTATCTGTGATGTATGGTGATTAGTCTTGGTAGAAAAGAAAAAGAATAGTTCAGGATTTGTCCACTAAGAACACCCTAAACTCAATCTTTACTACTAAATATGTTTTCTCCAGGGTTAGCTGCAACTATGGAATTCTTAAATGCTCCTATTTGCTCTAATCAAATGACAAGTCTTTATTAAGTAATTCTCATTTGCTCTGATTACGATTTGTCTGTTGTTCCCTGTTGCACAGTGAAAGAACTCTTAATTTCCTTTTACTGGTGTAATGTATACTGTTTCTTGTCTAAAAATCAAAGTTTGTATCATGAATACCCATCTGGCCCTGCAGTGAACCTCTCTTTATCACATATATCAAATGCTATTCATTTCTGGACTCCACATGCCCAATGGATTGAACTCTCTTTGATACTTGCTTGCCCTTCTTTGAACAATAGCCAACAACCAAAATTCAAACAAAACTCTCACCTCATAACTAGCCTAAAATCTTCAAAAAACAAAGTTAAAACTAAAAAGAGAGAGCCCTCTCTGATTACAGGCAGGCTAAAACCTGTAATCCAAAGCTTGGTTAGTGGTTACCCCGCCCGTATTCCCTCAAGAGTCAAAGGGAACAACCTGGGTGTTAACAACACCCATCAGGATTTAGGCCAAAACCATCAAGAATTTGAGCATATGAAAATTTGAGGTGATAGGGCTTGGTGTACTAATTCCTGTTAGCTTTGCTATGCAAAAGGATCAAAAAAGGATTCAAAATGCTCTCAAAGGCTGCAAAAATGCTTATGATCATGCCCAAAATCCATGTTTGCTATTCAAATCATCAAATTATGACAAAAAGTTGCCCACCGATCAAAGAAGTTGCAAGAGAAAAGCCCTTTGGAGGGCAGAATTACACTATCGGGAGGCGGAAATACCCAAAAAACCATATAAAATTCAAAAGCGTAGGCTGGAGGATCAGCATTAATCTCAGCCGTTGGATCTGGCCGATCAACGGTCCAGATCGCGTCGGCATATCGTAGATCAGGGGATGGCAGTGGCAACGACATGATATACTCGCCGATGAGCGATCGCCGATATCGCATCGGCGTATCGCTATCGACATTGTCAAAGGGGCAAGTGCAATGGCGATGGGCCGGACCCGACGGCCATACAACGCTACATTCTATATTATTTTGGGTCCGCAGCAATCGCCGATATCACATCGACACTTTCAAAGGGGGCAGGCCTTTTTCACATATTTATGCCTCTGATCCGATGAGCTGGACCTGACGGGTATTCAACATTGTATTTCATGTTATTTCAAGTCCGCCAAAAGCAATTTTCCCATGTTTGCAGCAGTGTTATGTGTTTCCAATTATAAGGAAAACCGCCAACCTTATCGGACCTCTTTTGCTCGGCAAAGTGGTTTTCGTACAAGCGAGCCCGATGCAATAGAATAGTGCCACGCATCCTCTGTACGGTTCCAAAACAGCCTCTCTATCGGGACGTAAAGGACAGTTAGGAAAGGGCTCCCGATATGCACCTCAATCGTTCAATTTCTTGAGGGCAGATCAATGGTTGACGGACAGCAACCGACGTGTAGCAAATAAATGTCATGTGGAGTAAAAGTTTGGTTGACCAGCGTAACAGAGTGATGGGCGGGAATGAACTGAGTGGCAGCATTTCACTGTTTTAAAGCCAACCAGTCATGATTGAGCAGTCTTAATGATTCAGTAGCCACCATTAATCAAAAGTATGGTCGAGGAGGAAGCGGGACATCGTTTATCTGATCAGTGCATTCAATGGTTATGGTTCCTTTGGTATTTCACGCCACCTGCTCAAAGGAGGACTGCAGAGCAACAGAGGGGTCAAATCCATTTACAACACAACCAGATTTGTATCAACAACCCCATTTCTGAATGTAAATGTGGTTGGTGGCCATTTATGGGCTCCTCCACGCATAGCTAACAGAGAGATGGTGTAATGAGACACCATATATACTGAAAAAACAGTTTTAATTAGTTTGATGAGTGTTTGATGAATGAAAGCTTATTGTAGCCTTTCAACTTCTGGAGACTGTTAATACTATGAGACCTGTAGCTTCTGGTCTTGATTTCCATTAATACAAGCTTCTTTTGCTATCACCTACTCGCTTTTCACTTCTTCTATGTTCTAGGCTCTGCCCGCTTTGCATTTAGTTGATGTGCTGTGAATATTTGGCATTTGAGGGGCTGCCATCCCACCTCTATGTTAAAATTAGTGGTTCATTGAAAATTGATTGTAGGTTACTGTTGTTCTAGTACCAGAGAGCTGTCATCCTCTCTGTATATGGAATAGTAGTCTTGCAGACCTTCTAACTGGTTGCAGATGGCCATCACAAAGCCTTGTGCATCTGCTGGTGCAATCCGTCTTCTTCATCATCATTTTTACTTATAGCTGTGAATAGTTGGTGGTTGAAAGCCTTGTAGTTTGGGGGTCTTCACCCATGTCTGGGGTAAATCACAGTAGGAGTGGTTATCTAGATTAAACGTGTTGCACATCTTCCATTTATCCATCATTTTATCCAACAAAATTGTTGAATTTTTAATGTTCCTGAGCATCACTGATATACAACCTAGGTGAGTTTCTTGGGGTGTTAACAATTCCAACTATTTGAAGATCACCCAAATTGGAGCTATAGAACTTGAGATATGAATCTTTGAAGGTCATGAGTGGGTTTACACCATATGTGTTGAGGTTGGCTTGAGTTAAATAAGCCTCTTGACAAGTTGGACGGCCCTAGAATGACATTGGAAGAATCCCTCTTGTTTAGTATAAATAAGAGGTTATATGTGATCATTTAATCATTCATTTTGTGCAACATAAGGACAACAAAAGGATATCGTAGAAGGGGAAGAGGCCATTGATTAGTTGCAGGAGACTAGGGAAAAACAATGAGGAGTAGAAGGGTCGTTTTGGAGCCCCTTATGACTGCATTGAGGATTATCCCATGTTGCAGCTAGGCCAGGGGTGTTAAAGGCTAAACATAGGACTGATATGGCAACAACAAGGTGATTTAAACCCTATTTTGTGTGGGTTGTAGGCATTAGAGATTAACTGTGGTAGGCCACAGACCATTCCACCATAGGAAGGCATCTACGCAAGGTTGTTTGTGATGGTATATGCCCAGAACAACAACACAATAGGTGGGCATGAACCCATGGTTAGGCCACATTGATTGGAGGTTGTTTGGGTGGTATATTGCGGGTTGTTGCAACATACAAGTTCCCTAACTAGGGACAACATAGATATATCAAAATTGAAGTTGAGTTTGCCTTATGTTGGGTCAAAGTTTTGACCAGTATTTGGATCAATCTACATTATAGTTTGTTGGGAGCCATTTGTTGGAGTTGCCTTGGGCATGAAGGAACTCCAACTAGGAGTAGATCCCGCTATGGAGTGATGTAGGTGTACTAGTGTGGACAGAGTCATTACAGCCTGTGGAAGCCAAGGATGTAGGGCTCACGTGGCATGTTAGAATCCCTAACCAATGGCCAGTTTCACAGTGAAGCTTGGAGCCTAGATTTGTGCAATAGCTCCTTTATTGTAGAGAAAAGGGCAGATGTGGAGAAGTTTGTGGGCAGTTGTGTGTAAGGATCTCCTATGTGTGGTGATGCCCTAACTAGGTGCAGATGCTACATCATGGACTTGGTCACTTGTGGATTGTTGGAGGGCAGCGTGAGGGTGGACTAAGTGTGAACGTGGATTGAGAACTTATGGTCTTCTCGAGGACAACGTGATAGTGTCCAAGTTGGAGTCCACTGAGCAAAACCTTGATGGGCAAAGGAAGTTGTGAGAGAGGCAATTGCTAAGCTCAAGGGTCTGATCAACCAAGAGTAGTTGTGGAGCCTGATACTTGTGTGTGGAAAAGGACTTCTACAACATATGATGGGTAGTCCTCCTAAGCCATGTTCATTTTGGGAGATGGACATCTTGCAGTGATAGGTGGTAGTCCTTCATGCCCTATGTTGGTCTTCATTGATGTAGTGCAGGAAGACCATAGTGAGTTGAAGTCCTTGACTAGCTCATGAGAAACAATTCGTTTCGTAAGGAAGTTGCTATTGACTCATTTTATTAATTAGAACCAAGAGATCTCATAGGAAAGATGGCCGAGCGGTTGAAGGCATAGCATTGGAACTGCTATGTAGGCTTCTGCTTACTGAGGGTTCGAATCCCTCTCTTTCAGTATCTTCGCCCTACTATCTATTTTCTTCTCATCCATTGTTTTTCCAATCTATTGAATCCCAATAGGACTATTTCCTAATTCCAGGATCAATCTACCTCTATTTGTAATAGAGAAAATAGAACGAACATCGGTTCGTGGTATGGGAAAAGTAAAGACTATTTTAAGAAGCAATAAAAAAAAGTATCGCGGAAGAGTTGTTCACAAGTGGAGCTGTGAACAATTCAACAGGAGTCTCAATGTGTTGTGGCCTTGATGGACTAAGGCACAACTAGAGAGCAGATTAACAATCGAGGTTTAGTGGCTAGATGGACTTGGAGCATTGATAGAGGCAGGAGCTGTAGATCGGGAGCCAAAGGACTAGGCAGTTATAGGGTACGATTGAGGGGAGTTGAGAGAGTCGACTACATCAACCAGATGGTTAGAGTATCTTGTTGAGGGTAGATTGGTTGTCGATGGACTAACACAAAGCCCCAATTTGTATCTTGTACTAGTGGATGTATGAGCGCCATTATCCCTGGTACAGGAGCCCTATTGTTGTATTATTTTTTGTTCAATATAATGAAGTTGGGTTAAAATTTGTAAAATGCTGTCTATATTCTGTTGTATAAATTAGTATTGTTAAGATTCTTGGTTTGGTAGCGTAAGAGATTTTAAGATTCTATCCTAGACCCAAAATTGTGGAAATTCAACATGGTATCATAGCGTATCTGAGCTACTTTGAGGGACAATGAATTAGAGTGTGCACAACGAAGCAACTCAGAGGGAGTTGTGGGTGTTTGGATCATGGAGCAAAGGGTTCAGCTGAAGACATGGAGATGTGGTCTTGATAGACTACATGATCTGGGTTGGGAGTTTTGGTGGATAGGTGGTGAACCTGGTGTAGTTCAGTATGCTATGTGGCGGTTTGTAGACTGTGGACTTTATATGTCTTGTCATGGATGGTTGGGACAACTCAAGGGTTTCTTTGGCATGGACATGATTAGGTTGATCGAGATGACTTCATGTGATGGAATATATATTAGCATGCTAGAATATTCATCGAATCATGATGTTGCATATCCAAGATTGGAGGGATTTGCATGATTGGTATTTGATCTAGGAGGATGAGTTCTTATAGGACTGAGCCAATGGAGATTGTCTAGGCTCAGAGGGAGTCTAACCTCAAAAGGAGTAGAAGAGTCATTGTCACTTCGTAAAATACCCTTGTGGGCACTTGTATAAAGAAAAACATAATCTATTTGTATTTTGAAGGGTCCACAGGGCTCCCAAGAACAAGCTGGCAAACCATATAAATTTAGCCTAGAGTGGGCTTAAAGAGCCACTTAGAAGGATATATAAAGGTGGAACTTTGACCTCCTTGGAGACATATCAAGCATCAATTTTTGGTTCAATACGCAATAAGAAGAAGTGTGAAAAATCCTAGAAAAGAAGGAGAAGGCCAACAAAGGAATGAAGAATCTTTAGAATAAATCAAAGGTTTGAAATTTGTCCCTTGCTGACCACATGCGTGAGTGCCCTAGGGTTTATAAGGTCCAGGATTATAGAGAAATTTGTAGGTTTGTTGGGTAAGGATGGAAGGCTGGAAAATGTTGCTTTGCTATCCTCGGAAGAGCCTTGTCTTGTTTTGCAGAAGAAAGCGTGGATCGCTGGATTGGTTTTTGGTGGGAGCCTTGGTCAAGGGTTTGGTCTTGGAAGTCTCTTTTGAAATTCATTATATAAGAAAAGAAGTTCTTTTATGTTTTCCCCTTGGAGGGGATTTCCCTGGCTTGGAGCCTATATCTTGTGTTCATATTATCTTCATTGTTTTTCTTTTGGCATTAATTTGATGATAATAAAATAAGCTCATGATCCAGGTGGATGCTGGTGGCCATCACTATCCCATTTGGACCCCCACAACTGTCTCTTTCAGCTTTTTCAGTTTCCTAAATTGTAGCACAGTTTACTATTTTTAGCAGTTCTTTGGGTCCTAAACTTACGGAGCCGTTTTGAGGCCCTAAACGACGTTTTTTTGGGAATCTGGGGCAACATGGGTCCTCCAAAAGTGGTAGTACTCGGATAGATCTTTCTAACGAGCTATCGTACGTGTCAAACGGAGATCGTATGCCAAAGTTACGACCCCGGGAAATTGATGTACCAGTTTATCCAAACGGGGCCCACAATTTGGTGTTTCATCTTCTAGGGTTAGGTTTTGGAATGTGAAGGGTTTTCCATTTTTGGTTGTAAGCATATTTCAGTATTTTCCATTAATGAAATGAAGTATTATTTTTGCTGCATCTTTGTGTATATGGTTATCTCTGTAATTTGTTGCGTTCCTGTCTAAATCCGGATCAGTGGTATCATAGCGGTCTGCTTTTTCTCTGTTTTTCTTTGCATGTCCCCAATGAGGTCGGGATATAAGGAGTTAGGGCTTGAACTGGTTGAACCTTTGCAAGACCAGCCTCGCAAATCCCAACGGCCTCCCATGGCGGATGAGAAGAAAGACGAGGGGGCAGGAGATCCTATCAAAATATTGCTCGAAGAAGCGCTCGAGCGGCAAAGGAACTCGATGATGGATAACTTTGCGCAGATCCTTCAGCGGATACCCAGAGGCAACGCATCTGCTTCCAACAGCTACTCTGGAATTACCACATCGTTTAAGGTACACGTTAATTATGAAATCCCCATCTTCGAGGGTCAAATAGACGCAGATGCCGTAGATAAATGGTTAAATCTGCTAGATGGGTATTTTTCTGTTCATGAATTTTCAAGTCGGGAAAAGATTGTTTTCGCTCTTCTCAAAGCAGCCCCCCACGTCAAGGACTGGTGGGAAACCTACTGCGAGCAGAAGGATGAAAGTACAGGCTCACTATTTTCAGCCGCACCCACTTGGAATGACTTCCGAGATGCCATCAAGGAGCAGTACTACCCTATCGGAAGCTATGAGGACAAATACATCAAATGGACCACACTGCGGCAGAGACGAGACCAAGATGTGCTGGAGTTCACAAACATTTTTCATACCCTTCGCACACAGTTGGGTATCAAAGATACTGAGCGGCATCTGGTATTCAAATACCGCGGCTGCCTACACCGATACATCCAGGAAGAGATGGGGTTCTTGAACATATCCTCACTCGGCAGCATACCGATACGCTATCAAAATAGAGCAAAAGTTCAAATAGAAGAAGCGAGACTTTGGATCTGCAAATTCGAAGCCCAAAGGACAAAGCCAAGGCGGGGTGACCCAAGACAACCCATCAAAGCCGCAAGAAAAGAACAACACCACGAAGCCGAAGAAGGACACAGGGAAGTAGTGTGAGTTCCACAAGAGTCCCGCTCATAACACAAGTGAGTGTCGGACCAAGCAGGCGTTGGTGGCTGACTTGAAGGCTTCCGAATCAGATGCATGTTCTGACCCTGAGCCAAAACCTGACAAGGGGAATGGCAAAGGGAAGCATATCATTGATGCGGATCCCAACGCCACTATTGCCACTGCCAAGATCCAGAAGAATGAACCTGCAGATCCAAAAGAGGGGGAGCGTCTTTTACACTCACAGATGTGGGTGAATGGTTCGCCGTTGCAATTCATTGTCGACAATGGCAGCCAAAAGAACCTCATTTTAGCAGAGGTCATGAAGCGGTTGGGGTTAACGACTACATCGCACCCGCAACCGTACAATATCGGGTGGCTTCATGAAGGACGAGATCTCAAAGTTTGCCAGCAGTGCCGCCTTCCCTACAGCATCAAGCCCTTCACAGACGAGGTATTGTGTGATGTTACACCTCTGGATGTTTGTGATGTATTACTAGGCCAACCATACTTGTGGAGGCGACATGCTGTGTATGAGTCAAGGCCTTGTGTTGTCATTATTTCTTTGAATAATTCATTATACAGGATACCGGAGGTAGCCCCACCTACCGCCACATCTTTGATCACTACCAAAAAAGGCAGCAAGCTCATATCATAGACCAGGAAATTCATCTGTCTGGTTCACTCGCAAAGTAAGGGGAAGATCGTTGCTACATCCATGACACCTACAAAGGGTTCCTCCACGCAACAACAACAGCAAAGGGATACGGTCATAACAAAACACAGGAACAACTTCTCCTCACCCACATGGGTACCACACAAGTTTTAGGTGGGCAACAAAGTCTGGTTGCATCGACAGAAAGAACGCCTTACCAGAACCCATCAGAAGCTCAGACCACTCCAACATGGTCCTTACAGCAGTACCAAGGCTATGGGGAACAATGCTTTGGAGCACATCATTCCTCCATTCCTTCGCCTGCACCAAATGTTCAATGTGGACCATCGTCGGCCATGCTTCCCACCATCACTGGACACATCAAAGATTGCAGGACAAGTTCAGCAGATGGAGGAACTCAACGCAATGGGGACTATTGCTTCCTAATGGGGGAGGAATGATCTAGGTGGATGTTGGTGGCCACCACCTATCCCATTTGGACCCCCACAACTATCTCTTTCAGCTTTTTCAGTTTCCTAAATTGTAGCACAGTTTACTATTTTTAGCAATTTTTTGGGTCCTGAACTTCCAGAGCCATTTTGAGGCCCTAAACAACGTTTTTTTTGGGAATCTGGGGCAACATGGGTCGGACCCATGTTTCCTCCCAAAGTGGTAGTACTCGGATAGATCTTTCTAACGAGCTATCGTACGCGTCAAACGGAGATCATATGCCAAAGTTACGACCTCGGGAAATTGATGTACCAGTTTACCCAAACGGGGCCCACAATTTGGCGTTTCATCTTCTAGGGTTAGGTTTTGGAATGTGAAGGGTTTTCCATTGTTTCTCAACAATAAATAGGCCTTCGAGCCTCATTGTAACACAATTCAAAACAGTTCACAGGCATGTAGCCGCACATCTCTTCTCAGAGATAAGCTACCATCGCCCTAGCTGGTTTATTTCCATTTCTGGTTGTAAGCATATTTCAGTATTTTCCATTAATGAAATGAAGTATTATTTCCGTTGCATCTTTGTGTATATGGTTATCTCTGTAATTTGTTGCGTTCCTGTCTAAATCCGAATCAGCTCATAAAAAAACGAAGAATAATATAATGTCACAAATAATTTCCAGGCAAGGAAATGTGAATAAGTATGCTTCCCTAATTAATTTTCCAAAAAATCTAGCGCCTCCTTCATCTTTATCCAGTGATCCCTTGAAGCGGATATAAATTTGTTTGTTATACCCGTTTAATCACAATTTTTTCATATTTAAATCTTAGCTATGTAATAGAGTATATGAAATAAGGGAATAGGTTAAAGCAAGGGAAATGACAAAGTGAATAAATAGAAATATTTTCAATATTTGGTAGTAAAATAAAACGCCTAATAATAATAATGAAAAATGGAATGCCAAATATAATGTTACCATTTTGAGCTATTTGCTTCTCACAATTGTTCCATTTCAACATTTGAATTCATACTAGTTGTCCTACACATATTCATGAGACCAATGAGGAAAAATGATCTGAATTGGGGTAGATTAGTAATGTTGTGCTGATTCCCCTCATCAGAATATAAAAATGTGCTTAAGTTTTGACTCCAAAATAGCAAGTAGAAGCATGAATTTTATGTGTTTTTACTTAAGTTAGTTTCATGAAGAAAAATTAAAACATGAAACTAAAAAATTGAATGGAAGCATGTATCAAACAGTGATACACTAGCCATTGATAAAAGAGTTCACCCCACCTGGGCTACATCTCCTTGGATTAGATCTAAATGCATGAATCCTTCTCATTACTATCAATATCAAGAAAAGAAGAGTACATAAGATGCTAAAATGGAATGGCTAGTTTCTCCTTCAAAGAAAAAACTTCCTAGAAAAGTTCTCACTCCATAGACATGTTCACCTATAGTTAAACATGTGAATCTTCAGCAAACATAGGCATATTACACCAAGACCCCATACTCTAACTTCCAAGAATATAAACAATACTACAATCAACTTTAAGTACTTAAACAATTATCTTTCTCCTTACACATATAGACAAGAATAAATAAATCTACAACACTATTGCAATGGCTACTGCAGAAAGCACATGGAGGCTAGAAGAGCCTTGCAAAGTCATCTCCATCTTCATACTACTCCATAAACTAAATCAATACTTTGGTTGACCAAAGCACCCATAGGATTCACTTTGCAAAAATCCTATCCAAAAGTGTTCCTTTGTTACTGAAACTTGTTCCAATGAGTTCAGAATGCCCAAAAATTGCAATCTAGCCTCCTTTTGCAACTCATTTGGTAAAAAATTTCCTTATTTATGACTTCTGCCAGTCTTTCCACAATTTTCTCCTCCAAATCTGTCTTACTACCAGTTAAATTCAATATATGTAGTTAAAACTAGAAGTTGCACCAAAAATAAGTGGTTCTTCCATCATTCCTACCTATCTCGCGGTTAAGGGCTGAGTGGTTACATCTGGAGTGGTGGTCTGGTAGTTAAGGCTATGGTTCCGCATCCCTGTCATGTATCGCAATTGCAATTAGCTATCGATGGAGAGACAAACGTCAACACTCCTTCAAAAACTATGATCATCGATCTAGTAGACCCAATGAGTTATAAACTACAACTCTGAAACATATCGCATTTGGGACTTATCGCTTATCGCAATCGGCTGATAATCCTAAGCCCAAACAACAGGCACTCTATGATACTCAGATCTGCTAGGATTATGAAACAAAACATATATCATATCGCATCCGGTAGTCCTATCACAACCAACACTTTCCCTCTATGGATATCAACATCCATACACTACGATAGTAGTGGACCCACTGGGGGTTATAAATTGGAATCTAAAGTTGCATCACATCTGGGATATCCTATCACTTTTCCCATTAGTGGAGAATTGATGGTAATGAAATGAAGGACTCTCTGTAATTCTGATATGCGATATATCGCATCGCAACCCATCCTGTCGGGGGTCGATTCTACAACACCTTCCCCTTTGCTAATTGAGATCACAATTTGCAATTTCCTTATCACATCGCAATCCTTCCTGCTTGGGGGCCAATTTCTAATTATAGCCTTCCTTTTGCTCCGATATGCAATATTCGGGGGCCAATGACAACTTTCCACTTGGCACTTTCCTATTCACTGAAGGGCTTTGCAACGTCATCCAATCCTGCCATGTAGACAAGTCAAACTTGAACT
Source organism: Pinus tabuliformis (assembly GCA_031772625.1). Lineage (NCBI taxonomy): Eukaryota > Viridiplantae > Streptophyta > Pinopsida > Pinales > Pinaceae > Pinus > Pinus tabuliformis. Next base: position 1,047,893,090 of record CM062819.1, on the reverse strand, counting down.
TTGAATTGCTCCAACTTCTGTATACGAGCTCGGATTTGAGTGATGTTCACACCATTGGATTCAAAATGATGAGCTCTTCGATATGAAGCTAAGATTTTCAAGATTCTAAAACTTTAATTTTTTTTGCAAATTTTGAGCTCCTAATCACTCTTCCCTGCTGAAAAACTTTTGGTCTCCAGAAGTTTAAATAATTTTCCACTACTTTGTACTTTGTCTACACCACAAGTTTCCTATAGCTCATCCTTCCTTCTCCTTCACCTTTGTTCTTTGGAGCCATAAGGGATGAGTCGACACTTGTCCATGCCATTATGGCCATCCACAACAAAATCCTTCCCAAGAAGAATTCCAAGAATATGAGCACCTTGGAATTGCTTATCTACAAAATCCTTATCAAGGATAAGATCCTAAAAGACTTTTCCAAATGAACCCAAACAAGCTTCACATAGTGAATACTTGTATAACTTGAGTGCTACACACATTTGGAACATACTAAATGTGTTGCAACTACTCATACAGCAATTTTGAAATGCCCTTTTTTTTTACAAAATGGGATAATTTTGACTCCCAAATTTTCCATTCAAATTAACTATCTACAAGCCAAAATAGCATTGTAATTTCTTAAAGAAAACACTGTTTCATATAAGTGATTTATTTGTGAACATCAATTTTACAAATTACCCAACTATGGGGATATGAAACTATTGAAAAATTGAAATTTACAAACTTCAGTTGGATAAATAGTCTTCCCATTTCTTACCCAACCATGTAATTGAAACCTCTATTTCAACTTTCTCTTCTTCTGAAGCTATGTTAGGGATGGTTACATCTTGCACCACTTTTTCTTTTGTTGCTTCCTCTTATGGTGCTTGCATGATTTGGTTGCCCTTACCAGGATGAAGTTGTGGAAACAATTTCCAACACTTCTCGACCCAATGCCCACTGATATTGCAGTGAGTACAAAATTTCTTTTGAGCTCCTCTCAGCTCACTTGCCTTTATCCTTGGATGATATTTTCCCCCAGTAGACATAAACATATTCCTGATGATTTCTTTCCTTTTATCGCACTTATCTACACAATGGTTAGATGAAAGGCAAAAGGTGCATGGAAACATTTTCCTCAACATGTTATTCAAATCTGCATGTTGTTTTCCGTCATGAACAACATTTGAATTAACAAAATGGTTATACCTCTGTTTGTTGTCCTTTGACTTATGTTTCTTATGGGAGGAACTTGCGTGGAAAGAAGAACTCAACTTTTATTCTTATTCAACTTTTACATCTCTCTTTGGATACTTTATACATTGTAAGTCCTCCTTACACTTGACGAACCAAGCGGGAATGATTTTGGATACAACTCCCAACGTCTTGCCTCCTCATGTCTTTTCTTATGGAAAAAGGAACACGATATCCATGAACTGTCACTAGAAGATCACTCTTCTATTGAAACATAGCCTAAGCCTTCATATTTAGGCCTCTCCTTGGCCATAATTGGATTTTTAATGCCTTGCTGGTTTATGCCAAGGCCTCCTCCCTTGTAACCCATCTTGGTCAAGAGCTTGGATCTAATGCCTTTACTGTGTTTTTCAAACGCCGCAAATGAATTTACGTCAATAATTTCACACAAGGAAGAAGCATGTAAATTATTACCATTTGCTTCATCTTTCGGTTGACACATGAAGATGTTTTTGATTTCCATTTTGATTCAATATGTGTTCTCTTGGAATCTTCGGCTCTCTTCTTTCAACTCCTTGGATTTGGTTTCTGATATAACCTCATCTTCCACATCATGTGGACAAAAGGTAACAACATTTCCATCTACCTTCTATGAAGGACTTTCTACACTAACATCTTGCATAATAGTTGTAGAAAACATGAAAATTGTGGAGAAGATGGTGGTTTATCACCATTCTTGTTACCTTCTTCCCTTGGAGAACATTCTCCTCTTAGAAGTCTAGAGCTTTCACCTTGCAATTTGGTATTCCTCTCTTCATAGAGGAATTTCACCATTTCTGCCATGTCTAAGAAATCCTTTCTAAAAGCCTTCACATCCTTTGATGTTCTTGGAGGCTCTCCTCCTTGGGACATTCTTTGATTGAAGCTTCTATTACAATTTGTGGTAGAACTTTCTGGTAGAGATTGTAACAATCTTGCTCTCCTTTCCAAAAACTTCTCCTCAATGAGATTCAAAACACATTCACTTGCAAACAACAGTTAATTCCTCCTTGCACAAAGCAAACCATAGCTCTGATACCAACTTGATATGAATTGGGGCATATTAGTAATGCTGTGCTAATTCCCCTCATCAGAATATAAAAATGTGCTTTAGGTTTGACTCCAAATAGCAAGTAGAAGAATGAATTTTATGTGTTTTTAGTTAAGTTAGTTTCATGAAGAAACTTAAAACATGAAACTAAAACACTGAATGGAAGCATGTAACAGATAATAATACACTAGCCATTGATAAATGAGTTCACCCCAACTGGGCTACATCTCCTTGGATCAGCTCTAAATGCATGACCCCTTCTCATTAGTGTCAGTATCAAGAAAAGAAGAGTACATAAGATGTTGAAATGGAATGGCTAGTTTCTCCTTCAAAGAAACAACTTCCTACAAAAGTTCTCACTGCATACACATGTTAACCTATAGTTAAACATGTAAATCTTTAGTAAACATAGTCATCTTACAGCAAGACCCAATACTCCAACTTCCAAGAACATAAATAGTACTGCAATCCACTTGAAGTACTTAAAAAATTCTCTTTCTCCATACACATATAGAGCAAAGAAGAAATAAAGCTACAAAATTGTTGTAATGGCTGCTGTAGAAAGCACATGGAGGCTAGAAGAGCCCTGCAAGGTCATCTCCACCTTCATACTACTCCATAAACTGAATCAACACTCTGGTTTACCAGAGCACCCATAGGCTTCACTTTGCAAAAATCCTATTTGTAAGTGCTCCTTTTCTCCTGAAACCTATTCCAATGAGTTTAGAATGTCCAAAAATAGAAATCTAGCCTCTTTTTGCAACTCATTTGGTCGAAAATTGCCTTAGTTATGACTTATGCCAGTCTTTCCACAATTTTCTCCTCCAAATCTGGTTTATTGCTAGTTAAATTCAATATCTGTAGTTAAAACTAGAAGTTCTGCTGAAATCAACAATTTCACCATCATTCCCACCTATCTCGCAGTTAAGGGCCGAGTGGTCACATGTAGAGTGGTGGTCCGATAGTTAAGGGTATAGTTCCATAGCTTTGTCGGATATTACAATAGCAATTGGCTATCAACAGAGAGACATACATCAACACTCCTTTAGATACTGCGATCGCTGATCTAATGGAATCGACGAGTTATAAACTACAACTCTAAAACATATCGCATCCGAGACTTATCACTTATCACAATCGACAGATAACCTCAAGCCCAAACAACAGGAACCCTTTGATAAACAAATCTGTCGGGATTATGAAACACAACATATAACATATCACATCCGACAATCCTATCGCAATAGGCAGTTTTCGTCGACAGATATCAAAGTCCATACACTGCGATAGCAGTAGACCCACCAGGGTTATAAACTGTAATCTAAAGTCACATCGCATCCGAGATATCATATCATATTTCACATTAGCGGAGAATTGGTGGTAATGTAATGCGAGACTTTGTGCAATTGCGATAAATCGCATCACAGCCCATCTTGCCAAGGGCCAATTCTGCAACACCTTCCCCTTTGCCGATTGCGATCACAATTTGTGATTGCCTTATCGCATCACAATCCTTCCTACTTGGGGTCTGTTTTCTAATGTCAACCTGCATTTTGCCCCGATATGCGATATGCGAGGGCCAATGGCAACCTAACACTTGACACTTTCCCATTCATTGAAGGGCTTTGCAATGTCATCCAATCCTACCATGTAGACAAGTCAAACTTGAACTTTGACTTGCTCCAACTTCTGCATACGAGCTTGGGTTTGAGTGTCGTTCACACTGTTGGATTTAAAATGATGAGCTCTTCAATATGAAGCTAACTTATCAAGGTTCCAACACTTTTACTTTTTTGGCAAATTTTGAGCTCTTGATCACAAACCTAATTAAATTTAATGGCATGAATAAATAATAATTAAAAAGACTTGAGTGCATGAATACCTAAATGGGCTTCTCTATATTTGGAGAACAAATTACTCGAGTAGTTTAATCTTGGAGCAAACCTCCCTTCACTTGATGAAGAAACAACAAGGTCAACAATGAATTTGTTGTTGTTCTGTTGGTCGAAGGTGTTTTGCTCTAATATTATCCAAATCCTAATTTATTATCTACTGAATAGGGCCGACCACATGAAGGTGGAAGCTATCATGGCCCTTGATCCCCCTCACATCACCTTCAATTCCCCAATACCCAATCTATCTACTACAAAATAGTTGAAAGAAATAAATTAAGATACATAAAGAAACAAATTGCAAACATTCATTCATTCGTAGATCCACAAAAAGAATTCATCTCAAAATTTTTTATCATAAAAAATATGTTTACACAATCTGAAACAAGCTTCTATTTATATAGCAAGTATAATAATTTATTATCTGATTTCTTTCTCTTTTTTGGGTGTTTAGTAAGGACGTATTGATCTTGATCCACTTAAGCTATTATGGGCCTTGTATTTATTGCTCCTATGTCTACGTTACTGCAAGGGGGGTGAAGTATCAACTATAATAAGAAAGAAATGCTATATTTATATTTATATTTATTATTATTACAAGTGTTTTATTAATAAAAGGGGTATTGGAGTGTTCTTTAGCTAGTTCGGAAGTGGAGGGAAGAAAAATGCTTTTGGATGTGGCCATACATTCCTCCTCTTATCTAGACTCATCCTGTACATGCTCTGGAGTAGAAACAAGAAAGGTTATAATTAATGCACCATTTGCATTTAAGTATTTTAAATTGTAATCCATACTAGAATTTTCTTATAACACATGAAATACCTCTAGTACTAAGATGAGCATCAATTTAAAGAGGCACTCCACCGTCACTAGGCTCATGTGTTCCATTATTACTTGGGACATTTGTATCTACATTGCTTTTCTACTTTTTACAATCAAACAAATTATTTTATGGTAAAAAACAATAACCATAATAGATTTTACAAGTAATAATTTATAAATGTTGCTTATTGCTTTTATTGACCTGATGTTGTTGGGAAAAGTATCCAATTCGGAATGCCCCTATCCCACTCTAAGATGTGATAGTGCCTTAGCAACAAACAAGGAAAACTATCTGAGTATTCTTCTTTATGAGATGTAAATAGAGAAAGAAGGATGTAACTAACCGGTGTCTTCCGCTAGTTTGTCGATCCAATCACTCTCTCTTTTGTTCGCTTCCCGCTGCCTGCTCTTTCACTGGTCCAGCTTCACCCAGTTCCTGCAAGATCACAAGAGAGGAAAACTACACAAAAGACATAGATTCACATTCATAACTAGTTTAGGATCAGATATAAACTAAATATGCAAATATAACAAAACATCATTGAAATACAAGCATATAGGAGAAACTCAAATAGCTTTATTGATATGATAACAAGGTTCAAGAGGAGATACAACCAAGTGAGTCCCGATCCAGCATCTACCTCCCAGCAAAAGAATCCCTTCCTCTCCTCCAACAAAGCATAAATCACCCAATGTACTAATCTCAATCTCAAACCAACAGCAATTCTCTGCAAAGTACAAAATTCCAGCCTCCTGAACCTCTGGGTGAGAGATCCATATATAGATGTAAGAAGAGAGGATGAGTCAGCTTATGTTTTGACTTTTGGCTTCTCTCTGTTAGTTCTTGCTTCCACTTGGAGGTTGAGAACCTCTTACTCATCACTAGTCGAATTCATTGAGGCAAGTGTCATTGAGGAAGATTTTGGAAGCTTCCAGGGTCTTTCCACCTCGTTGAATGAACTTGCCATTTGTCATTTCCCGCTCAGCGCACCCTGGTAGTGCTTCTACCTGCGTTGCAGTGCACCTAGCCAGTGTAACCTCTGCATTTCAGCACAGACAGCTAGTGGAGCCTCTGAATTGATCCTGAATTGACTGTTTTTGAGTTGTTTTTGGTGAAGAACTTCTGGGAGAAGCTGTCATTGGTTGACCTTGTTCCTTTAGGGGTAGGAACAACTCATTTAGGGACTTTGGATCCCTTGGATTATGGACATTTCATGCTCAATGCAGTAAGGCACAAAAATGTCTATAACAGTTGCCCCCTAAAGTATGAGGCCATTTATCGGGTGAAATGCTTTATTAGGAGGATCCGAAGTTCTTCCAATGCTGGGAGGAGACCTGTAATAAGATACAATACAATACATTATTTTTCATACTGCTTTCATGATCTAGCTGAGGCGGGCATTCCCATGCTCAGCTTTATAAATTCATTTTTCTGTACATAGAACAGACAATCGTCTGATGGTAGACTGATGATTTTGATGAAATCATCATCCTTTTGGTAGGATGATTATCTGTTGCAATGTTGTACATGTCAATGTCTTTATTTTTCCTGAATATATATCGCAGCCCGGATGGATGAAACTAGATCCGGGGTCTTCAATCTCGTTCGATCTTCACTCTAAGTACAAGTCGATCCATGTGAGAGATGTTCTGAAGTCAAACATGGAAAGACATCGCTTGATTACCAGTCAATGATGTAAACTGTTAACAAGCGCGAGAGGAATCACCGATAATTATAATGACCCTCAAGGTACTACAGTACAATTCACGTGGTGTGAATAAGGGACTTGGCGTCGAACACCACGCAAAATATTTCGGTCGAAGGTCATTGATGTATACCTGTCGCCAGAAATGAGAAACTTGCCATTGAGGCATGCAAGCTTCAAAGTACTGAAGGGGGTGTTCCTAGATCAACCTCTTGGATAATGAGCTGATGTCGACAAGAAGCGATCCGTCAAAGGAGGGCCTTAATGTATCCCACATCAGTGACACGGAACGGAGAAAATGATTTTGATGGAGGTGAAAACGATCTGATGATATATGGTTCAGGGTGGCAGTCATGAAAGGATGAAGGATAATGTATGGTAGTGGATGGGACACGGTTGACTTCTCTGGATGACTTCTCTTGAACATATCGGTGAGACTTGTGTGATGGATTGGTAGCATTTACCCCAAATATGGATGGTATGGTGAGACCATGGTGATGTGACCGGTGAATGAAACAACCCAACCCGACTCAGGCACAGAGTGGAAGTGTCATGTTCAAGAGCGACTTGCTACCAATAAAGTTCTTTGAGTTTCTTCCCAATTTTTCCCCAGTCATTTCTGACCAGTACCTCTTTATTTTTGTCAAGCTTGAGGAGGATAACATATGCTTGTTCTATAATTTGCCCTTCGGGCAAACCCATCGCTATGTTTTAACGAGCCTAGCGATAGTGAAACTCGTTCTCGTCTAAAGACAAGTTTGTCGCTATTAATGTTTTTTAACGAGTTTAATGACAAAGATAACTTGGTCCCTTTTCATTTTTAGAGAGTCTAAAAAGGTACGTAAAGATAACTCCAAAGTTCATTTTTCGTCATCTAATCCCTTAAGTCCGAAAAAGTATAAAACAATACAGAAGGGATGAATTTTTGATAGTTTTAACGAGCTGACCAAAACAAGTGCTCGATCTTTTTGTGCAATAATCCCTCAGGTCCAAAAAGATTAAAATCTAGATGAGGGATAGCACTTCCGGTCGCTTTAACGAGCTGGAAGGCCAAAACTCGGAAATCTTTTCATATTTTACGAGTCAGATGAAAAGAGCTTAAAGAAGACTCGTCTTTTGAGGAACGAGTGATAAACGGGTTAGCAGCTGATTCCAGGTAAGGTTTGGAATTTTCCAATCACGACAGTGTTACAAGGATGGCTAGTGAAATCACTCTTCGCAGCTGTTCCTCAAAATGGGTAAACAATCAAATGGAGGTGAATGATCGGCCAATGGAAAAGTGGAGGTGATGGTGCAAACATGACCAAGGCTTTAATGGCTGATAAATCTACATTCGCAGTGGTTATTTACCGAGTAGTTCATTTTTTAACGAGCTTAAACACGGGTTGAAACACTTGCTCGATCTTATGTTTATTTTTTAACGAGCATGAACTATGTGCTAAAACTGCTCAATTTTATGTTTATTTTTTAACGAGCATGAACTATACGCTAAAACTGCTCGATTTTCCAGTCATATGATAAGAATGTCTCATGTAATATGCCATTTTTTATGGGGCTTGCACCTCATAAATCTTTGCCCCGGAATCCTTTCGTTATGCAAGTTCGGAAATGACTAATCCTATGAGTTTAAAGGGTTAGACCTACAGGTTTAAAGGGAGGACCTAAAAATTTAAAAAATAAATAGCCGCCCCTTGCTTGCACTCCAAAAGGTTTGCATGCCCCCAGGTATAAAATAGAGTTTCAAGGTTACCCCTCAATTTGCAGGAAAAACATTTGTTTAACCGGGAGAGGCCTACCTCTTTCAGGTTACCAAAGATTGTCTCATTTGCGCAGCAAACAAAACTCTTCTTCGGTGATGTCTACCGAGATAGACAAAGGTGAGTGACAACGAGCGCCAAACACATAACTTTGATAAAATAATCTTATTCTAGAACAACCCCTCTTCCAATCACGGACGGGGTACGGACTAGTCATATTCTCCCGCGGAAACCTACTCTATACCCAAAGTTTTCCTGCCGAAGCAGACCAGGACGCATGCCCCGTGGGTTCCAGTCATATCCTTCCGAATCACTCGCGCTCATCGGGAGGACGGACCGTGGGTTGAGACATTTCTTGCGTGAAGATACCATTTAGGGATGGTATGTGACTATTTGCGATGCGTGATCCGGGAAATGAAAGCTGGTCCACGAGCTTGACCACTCTTCCTTCGTGCGGAAAACACATTACTCTAAAGAGTGAGGAGACGATTGCTCCCATGCAATATATATAGTCTCGTCCAAGGAGTAGGTTATAATCCAAGGGTCCTTGAATGACCATCACGTTCATTTGAACGGTCTTCCCTTTCAATGTGATAGGCACATTGGGGAGGATCCCTAAAGGTCGACTGGTTCCTTTATCGAAGCCTGTCAGATTTCTCATTTCAGGCAAAAGCGTTGGAAAACCAAGCGCTTTCCAAGCAATAGAGGAAAGGATACTCACAAATGCCCCCTCATCAATGATGGTGCCAACCATTACCATTCTGTATATTTGAACGATAATTCTGAATGGTATGCTGGCTGGCAACTGGGGTCTGCCTAGTTGGTTCCAGTCGAAGGACACAACTAGGTTGCTTGGTGGTGGGACCGAATAGACGGCCGGATATCGCTCTGACGAACTTCCTTCCTATGATAAAGGAATGGGTGTATTGCCCCCATGTTCGTCGGAGTCTGTATTGATGAAAAGAATCTGGATGGTGTCATCCTTATCCTCTTCAGTGACTGTATCATTCGAAGATAAATCCTCTGAAGGCAAGACTGGGTCAACTGCCGCCTCGACCTTTTGACTTTCGTCTGGTATGGATTCAGTCGGTTTATCCCCAATGATAGATGCTTCAGCTGACCACTTGAGCGGGCCAGCTGGATTCTCAACTAACGAAGGACTTGGCAAGAGTTTTTGATATACAGGAGGAAGTCGTAATGGTGAAACCGGACGATCTTCCAAGACTCTTTTAGCCTCGTCTAAGAAGGGACAACGGTGGAGGGCATGGTCGCCTTCGCACAGTCTACAGGGAGGTCTAGCCCTCCCTTTCTGTCCTGGAACTTCACTTTCGCTAGTTGACGGTGTACTTTCAACATGGCTATCAGAGGTTGACGACACTGGATTGTGCAAACGGGGAGACCAGTCCCTTAGTATCCGAGGGATGCAGGGACAATCTCTATGAAAGTGGTCTCCCTTGCAGATGACACATGGCGATTTAGGCCTGGTCAGTGCTGTGTGTGGATTTTCATCAGACGATATTTGTTTTCCCTTATTTACCTTTGGCTCCTTCTTCTTTTTCTCTTTCTTCTTCTTTTCCTTCTTCTCCTTAGGAACTTGGTTTTTAGTCTTACCAGTTCCGTCACGCGAAGAGGAAGGAAGAGAGGAAGAATTATAGGAAGTAGAAGGTTGGTGGGAAATTCTGGACTCGTCTAATTGTTGATTCGACTGTTCAAGAATAGTGGTGTTCTGAACGACATTGGTTGAGAAGAGCCAGACCGACAGGCCAATTGTCAGTCCTGGAAGTGACAATGTGGCCATATGGGGCGCACCAACATCTCCCCATGAGGAGAAGGGACTAGGACTTCCACCAAGGGGAATTCCTTGGTTGCTGGGCTCCATTTTCTCAACCTAAATATCAACGCAGGAAAAAGGGGTGATTGTTCCGTTTAAAATAAATTTTAACGACGCTTAGACACAACATGCTTTTTCAATTTTAAAGAGTCGAGAAAAAGCTAAAGATGACTCTGGTCTCCTTCGATGTTTTAATGAGCCCGAAGTGACAAATGCTCAGATGGACTTTTTTTGTTATAGAGTCTGAAAAAGGCCAAAAGGAACTGCTCTGGTGTTCTAGGTAGAGGGTGTGCCAAACTTTTCGCAAAACCGCAGAATACTTTTTAGGGTACGGGCGGTCAATCTTCCTGAATGCTGTGTTCAGTGCATTGCGATCAGTAGGGCGGCCGACACGGCTTCCTATGGATAAAGGTTTTATTCCTATAGGGGTCTCCCAATATATACGTGACGGTACGTGGGAGCACAATCCGTACTAGCACTTATCGTCTCTCAGGAGGAATCACCCAACCATCAGTGAGGCAACCAGTGACCAGGTTTTACGACGCCGGAACACGTCTCTAGCCTAGACCTCTATGTTGTGCATTATGTTACAAAGCGTTGTTAAGTTCATTCAATTTATTTTAGGTTGATCTTTCTTAGAAGTTTTCCTTTTTGGATCACCACGAGATGTATGATACAATTCCTAAATGCAGTCTAAAGATGATAAGCAAGCTTTTATATCTTTTCAACAATGAAAATCCTAGCTACAAGGGGAAAAGAAAGACACCATCTTTTCTCAAAGAGCATAGAGCACACAATAATGCACTTTTCCCTAAATCAACATACAAACTGTCAAAATGAAAATGCACATATGCATGTATTTTTGTTCACTTTCTTAATATTGATGCCTAAAAAGAAAGTTGTTGTACAAATTTGAATTTGATTTCAAGTGAAAACACAAACAAGTTCCTTTTTCAAAATAAAAAAGACGATTACGACACTTTATGATTTACTTGTTTCGACACTTGAAATGCATAAATTCAAACCAAAAGACAAAAGTAAAAGCTAAATCAACTGTGAACAGCAAACAAACTCACTCCTAAGATCAAAACGACACTTACGACAGGTCTAGATCTAAGGGCGACAATATGACTAGTTTACTTTTGTAATGGGAAACTGCAAATGATGTAACAAATACACAAAGAACAAATACAGTTTCTTTATACAACTGAGGCGGAATTGAGGCAGAGAAAAGGGGTTTCAAATAGGTACACTGATTGATAACAGGCTGCAAAAAACAGAGAGAAAACTGAGCAAAAGGAAGCAGGGAACCACAACTGCACAAGGCAAAGACTGATCAGCGCACCCCCAACATAGAGGATCTGACCTTCATCGCAGGTAGCCTTCACGGGACCTGCGTTGAAATGCAGAACCTCTTCACAGAGTCTGCGCTGAAGCAGAAACGAGAGTTGTTTCTGGGTTCTGGGTTACGGTTTGCAGTTTAATCTACAGTTTTTGGCTGGATAAAAGCTATCAATTAGGTACAATTAGGAGGATGATTTATAGGAGGACTAAGATCTATCACAAAGGGCTGTTAGAGCACTTGTGAATCAGCTGTTCAGATCATAAACAGGCCCAGTGAGTGGACTAGAGTAGTTGATCTCTACTTTGCATTTGTAAATAGCAAATGCAGTTCGATTCGGCACTCTTGAGTTTATGAAATGAATAGAAATAGAAACACAAATAAACTAAAAAGATACTATCCCCAGTGGAGTCACCATTTTGTTGTTGGGAAAAGTATCCAATTCGGAATGCCCCTATCCCACTCTAAGAGGTGATAGTGCCTTAGCAACAAACAAGGAAAACTATCTGAGTATTCTTCTTTATGAGATGTAAATAGAGAAAGAAGGATGTAACTAACCGGTGTCTTCCGCTAGTTTGTCGATCCAAACACTCTCTCTTTTGTTCGCTTCCTGCTGCCTTCTCTTTCACTGGTCCAGCTTCACCCAGTTCCTGCAAGATCACAAGAGAGGAAAACTACACAAAAGACATAGATTTACATTCATAACTAGTTTAGGATCAGATATAAACTAAATATGCAAATATAACAAAACATCATTGAAATACAAGCATATAGGAGAAACTCAAATAGCTTTATTGATATGATAACAAGGTTCAAGAGGAGATACAACCAAGTGAGTCCCGATCCAGCATCTACCTCCTAGCAAAAGAATCCCTTCCTCTCCTCCAACAAAGCATAAATCACCCAATTTACTAATCTCAATCTCAAACCAACAGCAATTCTCTGCAAAGTACAAAATTCCAGCCTCCTGAACCTCTGGGTGAGAGATCCATATATAGATGTAAGCAGAGAGGATGAGTCAACTTATGTTTTGACTTGTGGCTTCTCTTTGTCAGTTCTTGCTTCCACTTGGAGGTTGAGAACCTCTTACTCATCACTAGTCGAATTCATTGAGGCAAGTGTCATTGAGGAAGATTCTAGAAGTTTCCAGGGTCTTTCCACCTCTTTGAATGAACTTGCCATTTGTCATTTCCCACTCAGCGCACCCTGGTAGTGCTTCTACCTGCGTTGCAGTGCACCTAGCCAGTGTAACCTCTGCATTTCAGCGCAGACAGCTAGTGGAGCCTCTGAATTGATCCTGAATTGACTGTTTTTGAGTTGTTTTTGGTGAAGAACTTCTGGGAGAAGCTGTCATTGGTTGACCTTGTTCCTTTAGGGGTAGGAACAACTCATTTAGGGACTTTGGATCCCTTGGATTATGGACATTTCATGCTCAATGCAGTAAGGCACAAAAATGTCTATAACACTTGAGTGTCAATTTGTGTATCGGAAGGTTGTGTAGACCCCAAGCTTGTCCTACATTCAACCACAACTTATTAGCCATTCTTGAAAGCAAGATTGAGGTCTTACTCCATGGGAGCCTCTTTAAATTTTGGCCCCTGCAATTTTGCACGAGAACATGATTTTTTCTTCTTCTGTGATATTAAATTAAAATAGTTAAGAATTTATAATTTGGATGCAATTTTTTTTTAATACTTACAATTTTTGCGACCAATTTTGAGTAACCACCCGGGCCAAGATGTTGTTGCCCATGTTTAGTTATATTAGCCTTCGTGGCTTTGGATGTATCTAAGAGCTTATATTGAAAAAAATGAAAAACTTAATTATATGTCACAATGATGATAAATAATCATAATTACATTATTAAAAGTGCCTCATCCTTCCTAGTCTAGGTAGTGCCATCCCTTCTTTTCGAAGCACCTTCTCAGTTGCATATAACATGATGGATTTCTACTTCCTCTCTAGAGTCACTGGAGGGTTCTCATACAACATGTTCTTTTCTAATTGAATCCTATATTGGTCTCGCAAATGTTTTAAATGTAATCCTTCCTTGGAGGTAACTCCAGTTTCGTTAAAGGTGCCCTCACCGAACATGCCAACCATCTTGTTCATAAGTTGAACCTTCAAATTGGATGTTAGTTTAAATGTTTCTTAAAAGTGTACCAAAAATGCTTCAGTTAAGTCTCTGGTGACAAGTGACCCTAACAACAAGATGTGGCCACTCTCATGCTTTATGTATGCAATAAAAAGTGATAAAACCCTGCAGGAAAATATATGATGCAAGCCCAAAACATATAATGACAATATAGAAAAGTGCAATAACCCAATAGAAGGAATTCAAATGAATATTTTTTTTATTAAAACACCTAATGAGGAAGATTTAAAACATGGGTATGTAGATCCACCTCCATGGGATGGGTCCTTTTGATGTCCTTGTGCTTCAATGATCTTGTTCTTCTCTCTCAAATATGCAGAAAACCCAAAAGCAAGATGGAACTCAAGTGAGAGCTCAAATGTTGTGAGATGATATTTTTGATGGTGGTAATGATCATGTTCAAGAATGAATGGAAAACCCTCTTATTTATAACAAAGTATTGAGCTAAACTAAGAATTGGAAAATAATAAAATATTATTGACCAAATCAAAAGCTAACCATTAGGAATACTTTATTATATTTTTTGGAAAGGGAAAATATATTCAAAATGGTCAAATATCTTTATTTAGAAGATGGTTGAAGTAACTAACGAATAAAATGATTTATTAATAACTTTGTGAGGATTAAGAAAAGTGTGAATTTGAAATAATTATTAAATTATGGTTTAAAAATTACACCAAAAATAAGAATAAGGAATAATAAATCAATAGTGATTTAATTAATTATTCCAAGGTGGTTAAGTCAAATGCGTTAAGAAATAATTATAAAATAAATATTAATAATTATTTTTAGAGAAAATTAAATAAATAATTATTTATTCAATTATTCTTATGGGGTTTTTAAATTTTAACAAGAAATAATTTAATAAAAATGGTTTACTAAATTATTTCCTATGGTGAAAGTGATTTTACTATGGTAAAATTAATCCTACATGGTGTATTTCTATCCACTTAGTTAGAAATGGCTAGGTGATCATTGTTTAGGTAATAACATATTTCCCCCCATCATACGAGCATTAGGATAAAATCATATGACCGAAATACATTGTATGTTACACTTATACAAGACACCAAAGGGGAGTTAAAGAGAGAGAGAGAGATAGCTGAAGCAATACAAGGAAGTATGGAGAAATGGAGGGGGCGAGATCTACTAAACTAATATAAGTCTCCTTTTATCTTGGAATAAATTACCTAAAATGAGGTGGGGGAGGCATACCCATATCCACCGAGATAACTAAGTACAAATAATAATGGTGCACCCAACAATGTGGGATTGAGAAAAAAAGTACATGATGCATGATTTGATGGAACCGATGGGAGATAAAGTGATATAATGATAATGAGTCCCATATACATAATATGTCTAGAAAAACATAGGCCAGGATTGAATATAATAACATCTAAGTACATGAGACATAATGCCTCTCAAGATAGCATAGTGAGGGGGAATCACAACCAAAGAATCCTTGCTGAACAAGAAAGGGTTTTGAAGATCTGAGTGGATCATCTGATTAAGGCATGCATGCTATGGGCGCTACAAGCGGCAGGAACTGAGCTAGTCAAATCTATGAAACTACATCTGAGGCTGGATCATAATCTATTGTCATCCAGGCATGTGGGGGGATACCTGAAGGGCCACCCCCTCATGAGATCTAGAACGTATCACACACACCAGGGAAATGTTGGTACAATCTGCTGGATCACTAGACCATCAAGTATATGATTCTCAATTTTGTGATAACGAGTTGGAGTCGAGCACACGAGAAAAAACCAAGTCAAAGGGAAATGATGATTCCCTTTTCTTGATCTAAGGCACTGAAAAATGATGAATGTTGAAACCAACGTACACCACCCTACAGACCACTCTCTTGGAATAAATGTGCTGAAGTTGACATAAGAGGGCCTGCCAAGGGTGAGGCAATAAGGATTCCTCAATAAAGCACGAGGGTCAAAGTAATGTGACTTCTCAACTGACACCATAGATTATGATGTAAGAACACAAGATGAGAGGCAAACTGATGAATTCCCTTGTTAGAGCATGATATGCATGTTTGACCTGGCAGTGACTGACTCGATTCCATAGGGGATGGTCAATTACTCATACAAAGGCTTTTCAAAGATGGAGGAGTATAGCTGGAGGCGAAATATGAGCACACTAGGATGAATGCGACACAAAGAGGGATGATATACTGTAACATGACTCAAGGGGACTCATAATAGACTCCATGGATGCAAGGGTGACTCATCTCTGATGCTCTAAACAAGGGTGTCTCGATAGTGTTTCCACATGGGAGAGGCCCAAAGGGTACCATGAAAAAATGAGTAAATAATGGTTACTTGTGACGAAAATCGACACATAAGTCAACAAGTGGAAAGGCAAAGTGGCACTAGAGTACATGTGACTCACATGAAGAAATTCGGTTTTGATGGGTGGCAAAGTCAGACCTCATAGAGAAAATGGCTTCTGGTGAAGTTTCAAATTACCAAAAAAAAGAGAGAACCATTATAGATCTCGATGAGATATTTCCAATGTTGTTGACGGTTCGTTAAACCGAGCTACAATTTGGTCGCAATGGGTGATAATATAACTAGGGTTTTTCCTATAAAAGGGATTATTTCCCCCAAATCCAATTCATTTTTATAGCGAGCTGTTGGATAATTTGAGGAGGAGGAGAAGAAACTAAATATTAGGGATATCATAGCAAAAAAACCAACTATCAGATTTTGGATCTGCGACTTTTAGGTAAGTGGCTTTACTTGTCTAAGTATGGTCTTAAAGCTTCTTGGAAGGATGGTTCCTAGTGAAGAATTAAGGTAAGAAAGGATACATGAATGAAATAGTAGAGGATATCTAGAATCATCTATTCTCACCAATTCAAACACGAGGATTGAGTGGTAAGTGTAGAATCAAATATAGTAGAACTTTTCAATGTATGGATTGACTCATCTATGATATGCGATGTGTATATGGCTCACTGGAGAGGCAGTTGGACAAACTATCCAAGGAATGGAAGGATAATTGACCATACCTAGATAACTGGGGTCGAGGTTGATATTTATGTCAATCAAGGGAGAAGGTTGTTATAGACATTTTTGTGCCTTACATCATTGAGCATGAAATGTCCATAATATAAGGGATCCAAAGTCCCTAAACATGTTGTTCCTACCCCTAGAGGAACAAGGCCAACAAACCACAGCAATTCACAGAAAGTTCTCCACCTGAAACTGCTCAAAAACAAGTCAATTCAGGATCATGTCAACTGCTCCACTGAGCATCTGCGCTGAAAGTCAACTGCTACACTGGCTACCTGCGTTGAATGTCAACTCCAACAAAGGCTACCTGCGCTGAGCGAGTTTGGACAAGTGGCAGACTCATTCCTCAAGGTGTCAGTACTCAGGAAGCTTCCAAAATGACACTTGCCTCAGGGAATTCGACTGGTGATGAGTAAGAGGTTCCAAATCTCTAAGTGGAAGCAAGAACCTCCAAGTGGACTCAAGAACTGAGAGAGGGAGAGGACACTAGTCAGATCTCAAGCTGACTCATCCTCTCTCCAAAATAACTATATATAGATCTCTCCTCCATGAGATCTAGAGGCTGGAATTTTGTTATTGCAAAGAATTGCTTTTGGTTTGAGACTGGAAACATTGGGTGCTTAATTCTTTGAAGGGAGCTGAAGAAGGAATTCCATTCTGCTGGGAAGGAGATGCTGGATTGGAGCCCTCTGGGTTGTATCTCTTCCTGAACCTTGTTATCAATCAATAAAGCTATCTTGGTTTTCTCATATATACTAGTGTATTTGTATGATTGCATTAGTGTATTTGATTTATTTCTAATCCTGAATCATTTATGAATATGAATATATGCCTTTGTGTTGTGTTCTTCTCTTGTCGCAAGTAGCTGTTCTCTTGTGATCTCGTGGGAATCAAGTATTTGTTCTCTTGAGCAAGCGAGGAGGCAAGTAGCTGTGAACACCCAAAGAGAAGAGGATCTAGATCGAGGGACAAACGGAAGACAACGGTAAGTCTATCGATCTCCCCTCTTTCACATTTCATAAAGGAAGAAACCAGAATAGTTGTATCTATTTGTTGCTAAGGCACTGTCACACCTTAGGTGGATAGGATCGTCCTGCATAGGCATTTTTCCCCACAACAAATTGGCGACTCCACTGGGGATAATTGTTTTAGTCATTTTATTTGTGTTTACATCATTGTTTGCTTCATAGACTCAACAGCAACAATCGAACTGCTTCTGCAAAGTAGACTGTTGCTGCCTTGATCCTTCACTGGATTTTGTCTATGATCTGAACAATGGACTCACAAATGACTTGATGATCCTTTGTGATAGTATTTAGTACCCTCTCAAAGAATCCCTCTGATTATACCTTGCTTGTGTTTCTGATTTGGCCTGAAACAGTTGATTTTTGAGCATTTTATGACCCGGAACCCAAGAGAAACGAGAGTTTCTCCTTCAGCGCAGACACTGTGAAGACAGTCTGCATTTCAACGCAGGTCCCGTGAAGGCTACCTGCGCTAAATGTCAAACTCACAGTGTTGAGGTTGCGCTGAACCAGTTTGTCCTTGTGCAGCTGGGGTTCTTTGCTGTCTGTTGCCCTGTTTTGATCTCTGTTTTTTGCAGCCTTTAACCAGCATAGGTACCAGTCTGATAACTCCTTTTCTTTGCTTAAATTCCGCCTCCTTTTGTACAAAATGACTGTAAGTGTTTTTATGTGTTTGTGGCGTCATTTACAGTTTTCCTTTGCATGAGTAAAGTAATCATCCTGTAGCCCTTGATTCAGATCTGATTGATTGTGATCTTAGGAGAGAGTTCATTGGCTGTTTACAGTTGATTATACATTTTCTTTTGCTTATTGGTTTGAGTTTTCCTCTTTTAAGTGTCGAAACAAGTATTCATTTCGAAAGTTGCAAAGTGCTGTAATCTCTTCTACCCTTGTTGTTTTCGAAAAAGTGAACTTGTTTGTACTTGTCATTTAAAAGCAAATTCAAAGTTGTACAAAAAGCTTTCTTTGTAGGAATTAATACTAAGAAAGCGGAAAACAAACACCTGCATTGTGCATTTTCATTTTGATAAGATTGCATGATTGATTTAGGAAAGAGTGCATTAGAGTGTGCTGATTGCTCTTTGAGAAAAGATAGTGTCTTTCTTTTCCCTTGGTAGCTAGGATTTTCAAAGTTGTAAAGATTATAAAGCTTGCTTATCATCTTAGACTGCATTTAGGAATTGTACCATACATCTCGTGGTGATCCTGAAAGGCAAACTTCTAAAAAAATCAACTTAAAATAAACTGAATGAACCTAACAACGCTTTGCAACATAACGCACAACATAGAGGTCTAGGCTAGAGACGTGTTCTGGCGTCGTTAAGCCTAGTGACTGTCGATCTCGTGGAAGGTGGGTGATTCCTCCTGAGGGACGATAGCGCTAGTACGGATTGTGCTCCCACGTACCGTCGCGTATATATTGGGAGACCCCTATAGGCATATATCCTTTATCCTTAGGAAGCCGTGTCGGCCGCCCTACTGATCGCAATGCAGTGAACACAACATTCATGAAGATCGACCGCCCGTACCTTAAAAAGTATTCTGCGGTTTTGCAAAAAGTTTGGCACACCCTCTGCCTAGATCTCCAGAGCAGTTTCTTTTGGCCTTTTTCAGACTCTATAACAGAAAAAGTCCATCCGAGCATTTTTCACTTCGGGCTCGTTAAAACATCGAAGGATACTAGAGTCATCTTTAGCTTTTTCTCGACTCTTTAAAAGTGAAAAAGCAAGTTCTGTCTAAAGCGTCTAATAAAATTCATTCAATTCGAAAACACATTTTCCCCTTTTGTATTTTAGTTGATCGAGTAATCCGCAATCATGGAAGAAAGTCAATTGAAACCCCGTCGTTCGCGGAGGCTTGCGAGTCAACCGTCTTTGTCTCCGGAATCGAAAACAGTACGGACAAAGCGAACTCGTTTAACCGGTTCGAAATCTCCTATCAATGTTAGAACAAGTGTTCCGACAACATCTGAGATTCCGGTTACTCCAAACATTTCTGGAAACCCTACCTCTATTGAAGAAGTTCAACAGCCATAAAGGGACAGTGACACTGATCCTAGTCTGAGAACAAATACTTGCGTTACTGAACCAGTTCCATCTGTAACCGGTCCAAAGAGTATTGTTCCTCAAACAACTATCGTTGTCGAAACAAACCCTTCTTCGGCATCAAAATTTTTTTATGGACCTGATGGTCTTCCTCTTCCACCTGGTTTGATTGCGATAGAGGAAATTGTAGAGGATCCGCAAGCAAGTACTCCAACCCATTTTGGAGTAGGGGTCACTCTTTTTCCTTCTACATCAGAAGTTAGTCCATCACCAGTGGAAGTTCCTGTAGAATCGTTAGGCAATCTATCGGATAGACTTAAAATGTCTGAGCAACCGTCGACATCTAGGACTGTGTCGAACGACACAGCGACAGCAGAACCACCTGCCGTCACTCCGACGATGTTTGCCGGTGTACCATCTGTCCCAACTAGCTCGCAAACGCTAGAAGGAGTCCACCCAGGGACTATTTCGACAGTGTGGTCTGTTCCAGTTTGTTCCTCCGGAATAATATCCGGTAACTCTTATGTTGAAACTCGACAGATTGATCCCTATGGAGGTCAATTTGGGCCATCCAGTTCCCAAGGGCAAACAATCCCCTTGAGTTCTGGATTTCTACCGTATGGGGGGCAATATGCCTTTTCATTACCCCCTCCGGGAGGATATCCATACGGCAGTTCTCAACAGTATTCAGGTTATATTGGAGTTACGACAAGTGGTTGGCTACCTATGCTACCCCAACAACCAAGAGTTGTGTATTCTATGCAACACTTTGTACCTATGTCGAACATCCCGACAACACCAGCTATTGTAACAGTGTCACAAGTTCAAACGATGCCTGTTGTATGTCAACCTCAGATTTCTCAGGTTGTAATGCAACAGCCCCTTGACCCTGTGACACAACCACAATCACCAACTAGTGGGGTGACACAGGTCCAAACGGGTACAATTACCCCACATCTTGGTCCGTCGGTTAGTATAGCACAGCAGAGCATGGCTTCACAACCGTGGCTGGTGCAATACCAACAACCACAATTCTAGCAAGTGTACCAAGGTTCTGAGCAGCAGATCTTTGCGAACAGTGGACAACCGTATATTCAAAATGGTCAAAACCAACCCCTTTACAGTGGTCAAGTCCATCAACCGTATCAGTCATACCAACATCAATTACATTATGCTGGTATGCAAAGGCCTACTGTTCAGGCGATTCCATCGTATCCTGGGTACGCCTCACCTAACTTGAATCAACAGTTACCATTCGTGGCAACTTTAGAATTACCGGATTTACACCGATTAACAAATGATCTGATTGCTTACGCCCCTTGGTGGCCAGCGATTCCTCACAAACTTCCATCGGACATTCCTAAATTCAATGGAAATCCAGGCGAAGACCCGTCGAATCACGTGATGACTTTTCATCTGTGGTGTTCGTCGAACACCCTGAACGATGATTCAATAAGGCTTCGCCTTTTTCAGAGGACATTGATAGGTCCAGCGGCTAAATGGTATATTGAATTACCTAGAGCCTCTTTCGACAATTTCAATTCCCTAGCCACGACTTTCTTAACCCATTTTCAATTACCGATAAGGTATGAAACTGGAATAGAAATCTTGACCAACTTTAAGCAGACAACGGCCACACATATATCCGATCATATACATGAGTGGCGTCGTCGTCACAGGATGGTGAAGACTTACGTTCCCGATCAACTATTAGCTGAATGGTTTATAAATTCATTACTTCCTGCCATAACGGAAGATGTGGCCAAGGGGGGAGTAGTAACGGAGGAGCAAGTTATTGCTCGTGCACAGTATCTAGACTTAGTATATACTCAGTCTAGCACGCTCTACGACAAAATACCTGACGCCCCTAGACCGGAATTTTCAATTCCTCCTCCTCCTAAATCAAATAGTGACTCTCATGCCGGCGATGGTGTGATTGGCACTGCAAACGCAAAGTCGACAAAGGCTTCATCTAAGAAAGCCCGTAAGACTTCAGATCAAAGTGCAAAAGAAGAAATTCTTGCTTCGGAAGTAAATGTTGTATCAGGAGATAAAGGCAGAGAAACCAATCAACCAGGAAGCAAGAAGAAGCAAAACAAAGGGAAGAAGAAGAAACAGGGTGAGTCATCCCCTCAAAAAACTTCTTCAAACCCTCCTGGGAAAGGGAAACTGAATTATCCATGTCAAATATGTGATGAGGATCATCGGACGAGAGAATGTCCGTACAAAGCTGAGATTAAAAGATTCTTTAAGAGTCCAAAAACTTCAGCTGTGCTAACTGATCCGTTTCCCAATCCAGGTCAAAATATGGTTGATAGTGGAAATGCTTCCCCGTCGCAAGTGCTAATGTTATCGATCTCCAAGCAACAAAACGATGCTTTGATTTCGACGAGGAACAAAGATTACGGGAATCCACCGCTGTCGAATGATAAAGGTAAAGATCAACCAAGTAGTTCGACAACAACTTCGACAGAAGTTGTACCACCCATCATTCCTGAATTAACAATAAAACCGCCGAAGGGAGTAGTACACAAGTCGACATTTAATCCTCGCGCCAGAGCGACGTAGCATTATAACATAGTGGAAGATTTGGCCCAATCGCCATCCGCTATGTCGACTCTTGAGGTACTACAAAATTGCCCATCCCAAAGGCAGGCGTTGTTATCGGCTATTGGTGGGGTTGATCCTAAGGATTCCAATCTTGTATCCTTTGACCACAAAGGATACGATCCTCATTTACCAGCTCAACTAGCTTTCCTTATTCAAGTGAAAGCCCTCAACAAAATTGTTCACCGAAAAATTATTGATGAGGGGGCATCTACATGTATCATGTCGATGAGTTGCTGGAAAACTCTCGGATCTCCAACCTTGTCGCGATCTTTGACGACACTAAAATCATTCGACGGAAGAACGTACACCCCGTACGGTATCCTAAATAACTTGAAGGTTGAACTAGGAGGAAAAACAGTAGAAATAGATGTTGAAGTCATCGATGGGAATCTTGACTATAACATCCTACTGGGAAGACCATGGATATATGCCATGGTAGCTGTAGTGTCGACTTATTTTAGGAAGATCGCCTTCCCTTTTCAAGGAGGGATTACGGTCGTCGACCAACAGAACTTCCTCCCTAATGGTTCACAAGTTACAGGAAGCATTCCCATGATCCATGAAAGCAACCATTCGCTTCAAGATATCGGAGTAGGCCTACTGAAAGACCCCACATTGATGGGAACTTTCGCACTTCCACCTCCTATCTACATAGGAAATATAGCGTTGGTAGCAACCTGCAACATGATATCTTCCACGAAGGTCGCAGAAGAAAATATCGACATGGATCATGCCATGGTTTTGCCCCCAAGCCCTATAGAAATATTGTAGCAATCAATGTTTCGGGCATGGGAGGTGAACCCAAATCAACGCTCGTCAAGCGTTTGGGTAGATAGGTCTAGAGAATATGGTACCCCATTAGATACTTGGTCGAAAATACATGGCACTGATGAAGGAATCTTACAATCAATGTTGATTGACGGGGCACCATGGAATGATCACCACCATCGTTCCCTTCTTCCAGAATACAAAGAAGATACTCAACATGACCTCTATCACCCTTCAGTCTTTGAATTCCTATCAAATACTGTAAATACGGTGGATTCCGAGCGAAACTTATCCAATATTGAAGAAACTATAGCCATAAATATCTCGACTAAACCAAATGTTGTAGAGAATATTTATGTCGGCAAAGGTTGTTCCCCTTCAGAACTGGAAATATATAACGCTCTTTTTCGCGAGTTCAGAGATGTCTTTGCTTGGTCATACGATGAAATGCCAGGCATCGACTCGAGTATTGTTGAACATGAAATCAAGATGTATCCTGATGTCAAACCAGTAAGACAACAGCTTCGGCAGGTGCACCCCAAGAAAGCCGCTACCATTAAAGCAGAAGTTGAAAAGCTCCTCCATGCTGGTTTCATCTACCCAGTTCCTCTAACCGATTGGGTATCGAATATTGTCCCTGTTATGAAGAAACAAGGGACGATTAGAGTGTGCGTCGACTATAGGGATGTAAACCAAGCTTGTCCGAAGGACAACTACCCTACACCCTTCATCGACCAGATAATTGATGAATGCGCCGGATGTGAAATCTTTTCATTTATGGATGGATTTTCCGGGTATAATCAAATAAATATCCACCCACAGGACCAGTCAAAGACTGCATTTATTTGTCTGTGGGGCACATTCGCTTATCGAAAATTACCCTTTGGTTTAAAGAACGCAGGGGCAACGTTTCAGAGGGCAATGAATTATGCCTTCCATGACATCAAGAACATCGTTCAACCATATCTCGACGACCTTTCGGCTCATTCGCAAAAGTAGACTGATCATCCGCAGCATTTAAGAGCGATATTTCTACGTTGCCGACACTACAAGATAAGACTCAATCCGCACAAATGTGTGTTTTGCGTGGGTTCTGGTCGTTTACTTGGCTTTGTAGTCTCTAAGGATGGGATTCGTCTCGACCCTTGCAAGGTTCAGGCAATCATTAATTTGCCTCCACCTTCAAATTTGCTTCAGATTCAGAAACTCCAAGGGAAAGCAAACTTTCTGAGGAGGTTCATTCCAAATTACGCAGAACTTGCTAAAGGTTACACTCGTCTTTTGAAAAAGGATGTACCTTTTGTCTGGGATCAGGTGGCGCAAGCTTCCTTTGATGCTCTGAAAGATTCTCTAGTAAAAGCATCATTAATGTATGCCCCAGACTATCAAAGAGATTTTAACCTGTATCTGGCTGCAGCGGATACGACCATTGCCATTGTTTTAATTCAAGAAGTCGATGGAATTGAACATCCTATATATTATTTAAGTAAAAACTTGAATGATACAGAAAGCAAATATTCTTATGTTGAAAAACTAGCACTTGCAGCTGTTCAAGCGATTCAAAGATTTCGACATTATGTCCTCTTTCGGAAAACTACCATTTTATCAGATTGCAACCCCATGACGTATATACTGTCGCGACAGTTGCTGGGGGGAAAATATTCAAAATGGATAGCGATCCTTCAAGAGTTTGATCTGGAATTTGTAAAATCCAAATCAAAGAAAGCTCTAGTTTTCGCGGAATTATTGTGCGACCTCCCATCGTCGTCCAACGATGAAACGTCCGAAGAGTCAATCGTGGATGAGAATTTGTTTATGATATCTACAAGCGATGAGTGGTATGGGGATATCATAATTTATCTCCAAACCCAAAAGTTCAGGCCTAACACCTCTCACTCTGAACAGAAACGTATACGATACCAAGCTAAAGACTACATGATCGCCGGTGATACACTTTACCGTCGTGGTATCGATACAGTTCTGAGGAGGTACCTTACCCATGAGGAGGTCGAAAAAGCCCTGAATGAGTGTCATTTAGGCGTGTGTGGGGGGCATCAATCTAGATATGCAACAGCACAAAAAATCTTACGAGCAGGATACTTCTGGCCAACCATGTTCAAAGATTGCATAATCGCAGTCAGAAGTTGCCATGCTTGTCAAATTTTTGATAGCAAAACCAGAAGACCACCCGCACCTTTACAGCCAATAGTTGCTGTTGGGCCTTTCGCCAAATGGGGCATCGATTTCATGCAATGTAACCCCACCTCGACTGGGGGGCATGGGTATATTATAGTCGCCGTTGACTATTTTACCAAATGGGCCGAGGCGATGCCTACATTGGATAACACTGGTGAAACAGCTGCCCTTTTCTTTTTCAATCATGTAGTCGCCAGGTTCGGCGTACCACAGGCTATAGTTACGGATCATAGATCGCATTTTCGCAATCACATGATGGTTGAATTAGCTGCCAAGCTAGGGCTATCTCACGACAGCTCTACCCCGTATTATCCGCAAGCCAACGGACAAGTTGAAGCAATCAACAAGGTCCTGAAGTGTATGTTGCAAAGGATGATCGGGGTTCACAAAAGAAGGTGGCACCTAATCCTGTACTCAGCCTTGTGGGCTTACCAAACATCAGTAAAGAATGTGACTGGGTTCACACCTTTTCAACTGGTGTATGGCCTGGAGGCAGTCTTACCAGTCCAGTGTGAAATTTCGTCTCTTAAACTTGCAATTGATCTCCTCCCCGGAACTTCAGAAGAAGAGGCACGTTTCTTGGAATTAATCCAATTGGATGAAACCCGTCGTGATGCCGCATTGGCTAACGAAGCCCATAAGAAACGAGTCAAGGCGCAGTTCGACAAAAATGTCAAACCCCGTGTCTTCTCAGAAGGTGACTTGGTCTTGCTTTACGACCAAGAATCCGATAAGTTGGGAGCAGGGAAATTTAATTCTTTATGGATGGGCCCCTATATTGTTAAGTGAGTGTTAGCAAAAGGAGCCTACGAGTTAATGGATTATGACGGAATTCCACTGACGCAACCCTGCAACGGGTTGTATCTCAAGCGTTACTATGCCTAAACAGTAACCTGTGTGCTTTTGTTGTATTTTGTTTTCGCTAAAGTGTTTGTTTTGGTCGATTAATCCACCTTTTTACATTTATTGCAGATGTCGAACCTTTCTGAGACATGTGTGGGATATGCTGATGGAGTGAGTCGTAGTTCACGGAACCTGTCCTCCGCAGCCTGGGCCATTTTTGATCCAAGCGGCGAGTTAGTGAGTTTCAGAGGTGTGTGTATTGGGCAATCAACGAATAATATCGCTGAGTATAGCACATTGATAGAACTCCTCTCTGATGCCATCGCCCATGGTATACGTTGACTAATCGTCAGGCTAGACTCACAACTCGTGATACTACAACTCAATGGTATATATTATGTCCATAATCCAGCTATTTATCGTATGTTTCTAAGGGTTAAGATTTTGGAAAGACAGTTTGATTTAATTCAATACCAACATATTTCCAGGAACTTAAACACATTAACCGATTCATTAGCAAACTATGTGTTAGATAGACATTTGCGACATTTATAAAGAGAAATGCATCATCAATGTTATGCAAGTGGATCATGTAACTCAACCAGAATAAACCTCGAAAATCAAAATATATATATATATAAGTTGTTTATCGTTTACACATAATGTTCTGTAACCAAGACAAAATTGGTCGCATGACCCAAAAACTCAAAAATGCTAGGGGGCACCCTAGCCTAGTGATGCTCATGATAGCACGTCACGGCCTGTGCAATCATGTGCAAGAGACGAGTCCATCGTCTAGGTACACCAGTAGTATGCCGCTGCAACTGTAAAGGTAACTCATCGATCCGTACATCCGGAATACCGAGAGTAAGGCTCTCCACCTGCTCCTGCACAACTGTAAGGGTCTTGGCCACGTCAAGGTCGCGAAGAATAACCCTCCTAGCAGGCTCCCCTGCTGGGGCAGCGACTGGCGGTCTCGGACGAACTGCTGGACGAACAGGACCAACATCTGCATGCACACAAGAATTTGATTAAAAGTCTTGACAGAATAAAGCACAACAACATTATGAATAAAAACAGTAAACAGTGATATGGTCAAAGATTTTACCAATAGCGCCCCACTGTTCGCCGTCCGGTAACACCAAATCTGGATCACCTCGGAAATCCATGCCCACATATGGATACTCAGAATAGACCATCTCCTGGCGCTCGAACCACCTGAAGAAGGTATCAGTGAAAGTAATCTGAGGTTGACCAGCATGCCTAGACATGTGATCAACCCATCTCTGCATGCGTGGCTCGGTCGGAGAAGGCAAGTCGAGTGCAATATACTGAGGCTGCATCAGTGGTATTTTCTCTAAGGCGAAGGCAGTCAGAATAGAACCAAATCCAAAGTTCTTCAGCTTCCCATCCTTTACCTTGGTCAATGGACTTTTCATCTGAACAAGTACTGCATCACACCAGTTGAATACTTTCGGTTGGAGACACTCCAAGGCATGCTGCACATAAGATCTGTTGGCGACATGAAGAGATGCGCTACCGGCCATCCTACCAATAGTATACAGAATGGACCTGAGAGACCTGTCGGTAATCTCATGGATAACAACCTTGTCATCTCTGCTCGGCTGGGAACCTTCCCTGCAATACTGGCGGACATAATCTCTCACGGAGTCATTCCCCCGGGCCGAACCTGACAAAGAAATGGGGGCACCCCGCCTTGACAACCCAGTCAAGAAGTAAATGTCTACGATGGTCAAGGGGATGGATTTACCCCTAATCTGGAATACTTGGTTGATAGGATCCCAAGCATCAAGCATATACTGCAGTAAGGAGATCTGTGCTCTCATGCTCGAGATACGAAAAAACTTCAGCAGGCCACAGTTCCGCAGTGCGTTCACCGTGACAGGCTCATGGAGAGCAATCATATCTTCTTCTTCATGTTCTCGTTCTCGCCATGTAAGGGACATTTTGCTCAAAGATCCCTGCAAAACAAATAAGAGAATGAGTAAGATCCTGGATTTGATGAGAAACTGGCGAATTTTCATCAAAAACTGTGCCACAAAATCAGTTTTCTAGTCCCAACGCAGGTAGACAATGTTACACCTGTGTTGAAGGTCAAGCTACCTCAAGGCAGCTTGACATTCAACGCAGGTTTCGAGTGGGCAACCTGCGTTGATGACAGGGCACCCTGGCAAAACCCTAGGTGCTCAGAAAGACTGGGAAACAGGCACAGAATGGAAAAATGAAACCATGAAAAGAAAGAGCTATGGTTTAGCTCCTACCTGGTCTAGACGGCGCCGAGAATCCTCCACAGAATCTCCCGAAATCATCTGGTGAAAATCAAGGGGGAAGAGGCACCTCCAAAGCTCCAACAAACCAAGTCCAAATGAAATGGTAAAATGAGAGGTAAAAACACTTTTTAATTGCTTTTTACGTAGTTCAAAGCGAAATATTAGGGTTTTTATCTCATGTTATGTATTTCTAACTAAGTTTGATGCAGCAATTGAGAATGCAGTACTATCCTTGAAAAGAGAAAAGCTAGTTATGGTAAAAAATCAAAATTTGACTATATAAACAAGCAGTTTTAGCACAAAGTTCATGCTCGTTAAAAAATAAACGCAAGATCCGAGCAGTTTTAGCACATAGTTCATGCTCGTTAAAAAATAAACATAAGTCCGAGCAGTGTTTTGGCGCATTCAAGCTCGTTAAAAAATGAACCTATTCCGGTAAATAACCATTGTGTATGTAACCTTATCTTCCATAAAAGCCTTGGTCGTGTTTGCACCGTCACCTCCACTTTCCATTTGGCCGATCGTTTACCTCCATCTAATTGTTTACCCTTTTTGAGGAACAACTGCGAAGAGTGATTTCACCTAGCCATCCTTGTGACACTGTCGTGATTGGAAAATTCCAACCTGTACCTGGAATCAGCTGCTAACCTGTTCATCACTCGTTCCTCAAAAGACGAGTCTTCTTTAAGCTATTTTCAACTGACTCGTAAAATATGAAAAGATTGCCGAGTTTTGGCCTTCCAGCTCGTTAAAGCGACCGGAAGTGCTATCCCTCCTCTAGATTTTAATCTTTTTGGACCTGAGGGATTATTGCACAAAAAGATCGAGCGCTTGTTTGTTCGGCTCGTTAAAACTATAGAAAACTCATCCCTTTTGTATTGTTTTATACTTTTTCGGACTTAAGGGATTAGATGATGAAAAAGGACTTTTGGAGTTAACTTTATGTACCTTTTCAGACTCTCTAAAAATGAAAAGGACCGAGTTATCCTTGTCGTTAGACTCGTTAAAAACACTAAATAGCGACAAACTTGTCTTTAGACGAGAACGAGTTTCACTATCGCTAGGCTCGTTAAAACATAGCGATGGGCTTGCCCGAAGGGCAGGTTATAGAACAAGCATATGTTATCCTCCTCAAGCTTGACAAAAATAAAGAGGTACTTGTCAGCAATGACTGGGGAAAAATTGGGATAAAATCAAGAAAACTTTGATGGTAGCAGGTCGCTCTTGAACATGACACTTTTCCTCCGTACCACAATCGGGTTGGGTTGTTTCATTCACCGGTCACATCACCATGGTCTCGCCATACCATCCATACTTGGGGTAATGCTACCGATCCATCGCATCCGTGTCGCCATATGTTCAAGAGAAGTCGTTCAGAAAGAGTCAACCGGGTCCCATCCACTGCCATACATTATCCTTCATCCATTCATGACCGCCACCCTGAATCATATGTCACAGATTGTTTTCACCTCCATTAAAATCATTAGCTCCGTTCCGTGTCACTGATGTGGGATTCATTAAGGCCCTCCTTTGACGGATCGCTTCTTGTCGACATCAGCTCATTATCCAAGAAGTTGATCTAGGAACAACCCCTTCAGTACTTTGAAGCTTGCATGCCTCAATGGCAAGTTTCTCACTTCCAGCGACATGTATACATCAATGACCTTCGACCAGAAGATTTTGCTTGGTGTTCGACGCCAAGTCCTTTATTCACACCACGTGAATTGTACTGCAGTACCTTGAGGGTCATTATCATTATAGGTGATTCCTCTCGCGCTTGTTAACGGTTTACCTCATTGACCGGTAATCAAGCGATGTCTTTCCATGTTCGACTTCAGCGCATTCTCACATGGATTGACTTGTACTTAGAGTGAAGATCGAACGAGTTTGAAGACCCCGGATCTAGTTTCATCCATCCGGGCTGCAATATATATTCAGGAAAAATAAAGACATTTGACATGTACATCATTGCAGCAGATGATCATCCTACTCAAAGGATGATAATTTCACCAAAATTATCAGTCTACCATCAGACGATCGTCTGTTCTATGTACAAAAATGAATTTATAAAGCTGAGCATGGGAACGCCCACCTCAGCTAGATCATGAAAGCAGTATGAATCATAATGTATTGTATTGTATCTTATTACAGGTCTCCTCCCAGCAAATGGATGAACTTCGGACCCTCCTGGATAAAGCATTTCACCCGATAAACGGCCTCATACTTTAGGGGGCAACTGTTATAGACATTTTTGTGCCTTACAACATTGAGCATGAAATGTCCATAATATAAGGGATCCAAAGTCCCTAAACATGTTGTTCCTACCCCTAGAGGAACAAGGCCAACAAACCACAGCAATTCACAGAAAGTTATCCACCTGAAACTGCTCAAAAACAAGTCAATTCAGGATCATGTCAACTACTCCACTGAGCATCTGCACTGAATGTCAGCTGCTACACTGGCTACCTGCATTGAATGTCAACTCCAACAAAGGCTACCTGCGCTAAGCGAGTTTGGACAAGTGGCAGACTCATTCCTCAAGGTGTCAGTACTCAGGAAGCTTCCAAAATGACACTTGCCTCAGGGAATTCGACTGGTGATGAGTAAGAGGTTCCAAATCTCCAAGTGGAAGCAAGAACCTCCAAGTGGACTCAAGAACTGAGAGAGGGAGAGGACACTAGTCAGATCTCAAGCTGACTCATCCTCTCTCCAAAATAACTATATATAGATCTCTCCTCCATGAGATCTAGAGGCTGGAATTTTGTTATTGCAAAGAATTGCTGTTGGTTTGAGACTGGAAACATTGGGTGCTTAATGCTTTGAAGGGAGCTGAAGAAGGAATTCCATTCTGCTGGGAAGGAGATGCTGGATTGGAGCCCTCTGGGTTGTATCTCTTCCTGAACCTTGTTATCAATCAATAAAGCTATCTTGGTTTTCTCCTATATACTGGTGTATTTGTATGATTTCATTAGTGTATTTGATTTATTTCTAATCCTGAATCATTTATGAATATGAATATATGCCTTTGTGTTGTGTTCTTCTCTTGTCGCAAGTAGCTGTTCTCTTGTGATCTCGTGGGAATCAAGTAGCTGTTCTCTTGAGCAAGCGAGGAGGCAAGTAGCTGTGAACACCCAAAGAGAAGAGGATCTAGATCGAGGGACAAACGGAAGACAATGGTAAGTCTATCAATCTCCCCTCTTTCACATTTCATAAAGGAAGAAACCAGAATAGCTGTATCTGTTTGTTGCTAAGGCACTGTCACACCTTAGGTGGATAGGATCGTCCTGCATAGGCATTTTTCCCCACAACAAAGGTGTCCAGGGGTGGCTTCATGCCCCTAAGCATGGGATAGTGCCTCCCACAATGTGATGATGGAGGGGAATTATTAGGTATGTAAAGGTGGGAATTACGGCCCTAGTTGGATGCATTTGTGGAGCACTATTGTGTTCCAAGTGCTTAAATAAGGATTTCTAGCATTCCATCCTAATGGCACGATATCCTCTAGAGGATGATGAGTAGATGTAAGGAAGTAGGTTCCCCCCCATTTTTGTATGTATGGTTATAGCATGCTACGAGCATGCCATATGTATTTAGAGTAGTGAACTCTACACACATTTTGATGATGTGGTTCACCATTTTTTAATTTTATGGATGTCTTCTAATGGGAAGAACAAATAAAGGATGTAATAACAAAAAGAAAATGGTGGATTGCCATTTTTTCTTGGCACTGTATATATGAATCAAATGGACTGAATTTTTAGGTTCACATACATGGTGTCACCATACCAAATAGTGGCTTCAGATATAATGTACTGATGCTCACCTAGACGACACGGTGGTTGAACAACAACAATGTCTGAGGGACTGGGTTGTTTATGTAAGATAGAGGAATGATTCAGTAGATAATCCATAGAGTGATATGAAGTGATATGAGACTCTAAAGGTTCTTCTAAATGGGAAGAATAATGATACTAGAGTCGACACTACCAAATTCACTAGGAGGGTTGGGGAGAGTTTCTTCTCTTGGAATGTAAAAAATGGATGCCCCCTTACCCAAACATTGTGTGGCAATGTAATGGCCCCAAGGTGGATGTGGTTCGAATTCGTGGGTTCGACGTAAGGGGTGGTTGAGCCAATCATCATCATGGGAGACATGGTTCACATGCACATCATCAAAAGTGTTAGATAGATGACTAGTAGACATGAAATCTACCGATGTTAAGATCGAAGTGTCTTCCAAAGAAGGTTTGAAAGAAGCATAGTATGAAACTCCTAAAGATTATAAATATATCAATCCCATGGATAATGATAGGTAGCGAACTCGTGTAGAACTATCCATCATCTCAACATCAGGAGGTGCAATCACAATGGTGGGTTGAGAAACCTCCTATCCTGGTGAATCATTGTGGGCAGAACCTGTAGGTAGAGAAGAAGTGGAATCACTATGAGTGACATCTAACTCGTGAAGCACTTGAAGTGTATTGTGAAAATATTCGAGATGGGGAAAATGATGGGAGTAATGGCCATAGTTATCACACAAAGCACAAGGGTGACTCATGTGTAAGGATTTTTTCTTTTTGGTGGACTCAGGTAAGGTGACATGGACCTCAAGAATGTTAGAGTCCAAGAAAGTATAAGTGACCACATTCTTAACATGAGGGAGTTCGAGATAATTATTGGTGGCATGCCAATCAACATCAAACAAAGCACATGGAGGAGCGATCTTTGGCAGTTTAGGAGGAGTGGGAGTTGGTTAGGTTTCCTTGTCCTTTCTTCATTTTTTCTGGGCTTTTTCACCCTCGTCAGATGATTTCGAAGCATGAATGGTTTCTTGTTGAGGTTTTTGTGGAACTGAAGAAAAGGAAGGGGAAGGAATAACGGGTTGAACCAAAGTCCAATATGTATAAGGTTTGAGTTGGTTTGGGGGACTGTTTGCGGTAGGATCAATGTACCAAACTTGGATCTCCAATGTAATATTAGGTAGACTCAACATAGCAATAACATGGGTGGAAAATATTCCTAGTGGTGGGAATAAGAAAGGTATATGACCTGAGGGGTAATGACATGAGGGAATGGTTCTAGGTTGAAAAGGACAGGGAGAGATACCAGTGGAATGAAACTAACCAGGAGGAATTGTACCTAAAGGTGGAGTTGAGTTGGGAGCAGGAGGTTACAGAGGAACTGGCTGCTGAGAAGGTGTACCGGATCACTTTTTGGCAACCCTCGACACTTGAAGATACAAACACTCGAAGATATAGGCTCAGAAGGAGTAGATAGTGGGCCATAATAAGCCCCAAGAAATGTGTGATATTTTTAGACTCTAGGAGAAACATCGATTAAGGAAGGGATAATATTATTTCTAGTCATTGATGAGATAGGGTCCAAGGAGATGTTTGAGACTGAGGATCATATTAAGTCAACTAATTTATAGTGATGATATTTCCATTGTGAGGAAAGAACATCTTGCAAAACACAACGAATGTGACAAAAAACATGGAATAAGTGAAACTACGACCCAATAAGATGTTATAATCTAAGGGGGGCATCAATGACTTCGAATATTGACCAAATCAAAATCTAATTGTTAGGAATAATTTATTATATTTTTTGGAGAGGGAAAATATATTCAAAATGGTCAAATATATTTATTCAGAAAATGGTTGAAGCAATTAACAAATAAAATGATTTATTAATCAGTTTGTGCGGATTAAGGAAAGTGTGAAGTATAAATAATTATTAAATAAGGGTTTAACAATTATTCCAGAAATAAGAATAAGGAATAATAAATAAATAATGCTTTATTTAATTATTCCAAAGGGATTTAGTCAAATGTGTTAAGAAATAATTATCAAATAATGATTTAATAATTATTTCTAGATAAAATTAAATAAATAATGATTTATTTAATTATTCTCATGGGGTTTTTTAATTTTAAATAGAAATAATTTAATAAAAATGGTTTACTAAATTATTTAATATGCTGAAAGTGATTTTACTATGGTAAAATTAATCCTACATGGTGTATTTCAATCCACCTAGTTAGAAATGGCTAGGTGATTGTTTTTTAGGTGATAACATTGAAATGTTGAGATTTCTAGTTTGTGTGAATGGTGGGCCTAAATAGTTCCAAGGTTGGGTCATATAAGCACCTATTAAATACATCGTTTCCCGCAAAACGATATTATCATTATTTTAAAATAACCACATATTATGCGTAAATTTCAATTAGATTGTACTTAATATTTAATACACTTCTTAAATACTTGGAAGCTTCCCTAATTTCATGGGGACATGGTCATCATCTACCAAAAGCGTAATCAACATTGTTCCTATGCTAGTAACATGGAAAATATAGGAAATCTTGCTTCAAAATGTGTGATGGGATCACACTTTGCATCCACAACATCATGTGCAGATCCTAAAATATGTTGTTCAAGGGGTGTAGATCCCGGTGTGTGTTGTTCAGTGGGTGTACTGATCTCAGAGGCTGGTGCATCATTCACAGGTGGAGTAATGATGCTACTATGAATGCCAAACCCATTATTCACACCATAATGAGGATTGTACTCCCTCAAAAACTCCTATAAAATAAAAAGGTTTTTTTTTTTTTTTTAAAGGATGAGATAATCAAAATCATAAATAAATAAATGGGATTATTAAATCACGATTTTTATTTGGCCTCTTACCTCTTATGTCTATGGATGAATAAGAATTAAAGAACTAAGTTTATTGTTTAATTTTGTTTGAAGCTTCCTTATTGTTTGGCTCAAATCAATCGACAAAAAAAATGCTTCTTCATTGAGCACTTCCTTAGGAGAATTTGTGGACTGCTCATAGTCTAGTGCATTCTCCTCATCTCCTTGTTGATAAAATAAGTGTAATTTGTAATTTTTTCCCATCATCCTCAGCTATAAACATTCAAATACTTGAATTTGATGAAACATTTTAGATCAATACAAATTTCCATGTTTTACATAAGAAGGGAAGTTTATCCAGTTAAATACTTCCTTGTACATCTTATGATATCTTGAAAGTTCATTATGACACATTAAAAAATACAAATCAAGCAGTTCATCCACAATTAATCATCATTATATTAATAATAAAACCACTACTAACATATGTCTAAATTTATATAAAAACTTCACATTATATCATGGCCAATATAAAAGGTTCTAAATTTATAAAAACCTTCATTTCAAATCATTACATTAATACAAAGAAGTATTGAAAATTATATCAACTTCATTTACTCCTACCAAAGAACATGATTTAATTAATTATTTTCACAATAAATGGTGATGATGACAAAGTCACATGAAGAACATTTCAATAACTTTTTTCTTTAAATACAAAATAGAATATTCTTAAAGTAATGGAATGAGAACGTTGAAGTGAATCTCATGGTTATATTATTTTATGTACAGTTACATTGATGTTTACCTGCTGGGAGATTGATGCCCTTGACCTTGATCAACCTGCCAATATATCATAACCATGATGTACTAAAATGTGTCCTTAACTTACAAGATGCATGGCAATGTATCGTAGTAAATAACAATCATAACATATAAGAGACATTGCTTACAAGTTAGGTAAAATAGAATACATATCACTTCCATAATAGCAATGTTTGTATCTATTCGATTCAAATTATAATCATTGAGAAAATATTCACTTGCAACTATTGATTTTATGGCACATACAAATACACAATTTCCTTCATGCCCCTCGAATATGAAATTGGGTTGCTTATTTGTGTTCGTGAACCATGTACTATTTATAAACCTTATGTGAAAACTCCTTAATCTAACACATTAGAAACCCCTATTGCAATTTCTGGTTTACTATCTCCTACTTGTTCTTTACATTAACAAGTTATTTAATTGTATAAACATTGAAGTAAACACAAATACAACCTTCCCAGATATACAAATCATGCACTGAAGTAAACAGAAACAATAACACAAGGGACATTGTTATTTTTGGAAAATCATCCCCGGAAAAACCAAATGTGGGAAAATTGGTGCAACATATATGATGGCTTTATTATTAAGCAGATCCTTGAATACAACTAGGGTGCTAGAATTGGCTCACCCACCAAAGAATGTCCTCAGCAGTAGTACCTCTCTCTGGAGACAAACATTCCGACAAATCAGCAACCAGATGATCAACCCATTAGGCGAATATTGAGGTCTAAAATGGGCCTCCTAAGGAAATTATAAAATAATAGAGGAGATAATAAAACAAGATTTAATTACATCATCAAATTTTAGGGGGAAAAAATGAAAAAACTATTTTTTCAACTCGTATTTTCAACTTATCTCCCTATGGGTTTACTCAAATTTCAAGCGGAAGCACTCGTTGGATGCAAAATTTGATTCCTCATCCAAGGAGTACCCATGTTGCATACTTTCGATGGACCCTGCTACATGAAAAATGAGAAATACATGAAAAACGTGATTACAATCACATTTTTTCATGTATTTCTCATTTTTCATGTAATAGGGTCCATCAAAAGTATGCAACATGGGTATTTCTTGGATGAAGAATTAAATTTTTCATCCAATGAGTACTCCTGCTCAGAATTTGAGTAAATCCTTAGGGAGATAAGTTAAAAATACAAGTTGAAAAAATAGTTTTATTATTTTATTATTTTTACTTTTTTACTCCAAAAATTGTGAATCATCCCCCATGGTTGACATCATCATCTTGAATTCTATTGGTTCTTATAATGTTTATTTTGGTTGTACATTTTTCTTATGAGGCTCATTTTAGACCTCAAAAGTCCCCTAATGCCACATTGACTCTGACTATTCCTTGTGCTGGACAATGAAAGTTGCTCCAAGCACTGCTCTGGAAATGCATCACCCTTTAAGAACTGCATCACCCTCTCCCAGCTGATTTTCTCCTAGTTTTCCCCATAGAATATCCCTAGCGCTACCTCTGAAGCCCATCGTCAACCTCTACAACCTTCTACACTGCCTGTAGTAGCCTCTACATCTTTTGCATCAGCCTCTATGACCTTTTG
Source organism: Pinus tabuliformis (assembly GCA_031772625.1). Classification (NCBI taxonomy): domain Eukaryota; kingdom Viridiplantae; phylum Streptophyta; class Pinopsida; order Pinales; family Pinaceae; genus Pinus; species Pinus tabuliformis. Next base: position 1,047,855,480 of record CM062819.1, on the reverse strand, counting down.
TGTCTTTTGTGTTCGCTCCGACTGCCTTTGTGTCAACCCTTCTAGGGCCTACACTGTCTCTCCTGCATTGCACTGCCTCTCTACTATGTATTCTTCAACCTCAGATGAAAATCCCTTGATGAACTTCCCTCACTACAACTGATCACTAACTCGATCTCCTCAGCAAACCTTGCCCCAAAAAATCAAATTCTTGATCTCTCTTGGTGTGTGTCTCCAACTGACCCTCAAGCCTCCTCTTATACTTTTCCTGTTGACGATTCAACGACCAAGATTAAGTCCTAATAAATGGCTAAGATTAGAACTGGCTTGATCCTCGTCACCTAGAAATTTCTCACCCATTTTATATTAATACACATTAATATTTTTATTTTCCTAAGTTTAGACTTAGGAACTCATTAAAAATATTAATTATTTTAATATCTCTTCACTTGGGTGGAATTTCTCCAAACAATTTCTAGGTCTTGGATATCTCATGTTCCTTAGCCTCTCCACCAAATTTCAAGGTTAGAGCACATCTGATGCTACAAATAATCAACACCATACAATATTCCCTGCTTCTTTTAGCCTTCCATCAATATACATAGTTGCGCCTTTATTTTGATCATTGAATTTTATTTGTATATAATTTGTGGCCACGCTATATCTTCGCATAATTTTGATATATTGGACTAGAAGTACCCAATCATTGTAGACGTAACAGGGTCCAACATACTCCATCACTTTTGTTAATCTGCCATAACATACCTTTACACCATCCATGGAAAATAGTCCCAAACCATGTAATGACGATGGGGCAATGCAATATATCCTTTCATTGATAGACAAATAAATGTTTGTTTTAGGAATATCCTTGGGTACCCATAATTTCACTATATGTATATACATCAAGGGCACTTCGATCTCATCTATGCTATCACTATCATAAGAACATGACCCCCCTTTAGTGAGAAAATATTCCATGTATCTATGGAATTTTATTCTATTATTTTGATCTTTTCCCGCTAGATGACATACCATATGGTTGGTCAATTTCTTCTATCCTACCTGAAATTCCATCACTTGACAAAGATAAATATGACAAATACCTATTTGGTTGAATGTCCTATAAACACTCCCTCAAATGAGAGAAACGGTTAGCAAGTGTCATAAGGGATGTTGAGAAATGTCTTGATGAAACCACAAGAACATTATAATAATAAAAGTGACTTACAAGGAAGTTCTCTATGTTTAAAATATTCAAGTAATATTTAAAAACTTGAGAACTTTAGAACCTATTCATCCTAACCAATGAACTCACTTGATAAATTGAAAACTCAAACTAATCTAATAGCATTTAACCTTCCATTACAAAAAATACCCACATACTTTGGTATGTTGAAGAATGTAACTAGTTTCGGTCTTCATAATTGTCATTTCACTCATGTGATGATGTAATTTATGTATATATAAAAATAAGAAAGAAAATGATTTTTGTAAACCATGGGTTTCATGCTCAAGTCACTTTGTCATTAGGTCAAGAATCCATTGAATGCTTCAAGAGTTTTTCATGAGTCAAGGGTCCTTGTCATATTATAAAAGGCCCTTTCAGGCACTTGTATCAAGGAAAGAAAAATTATTTTGAAATTAGAAATGTCTAGAACCAAGTCAGCCAGCCAAGGAAAAGTCAACCTAGAGAGGGTCAATGGATTCTCTTAGAAAGGCTATATAAAGATGGATCTTCAACTTTTTGAGAGACACATCAAGAAAATATCCTTTATTTTGATATGCAATTGGAGAAGAGTGTGAAAGTCATAGAAAAATATAGAGAAGGATAGCGAAGGAATAAATAAGCACTAGAAGAGCTAAGAAGTATGTAATTTGTGTTATATTATTCACACGTGTGAATGCCCTAAGGTTTATAGGGCTTCCTCAGATCTGAAATTGCAGAAGGTGTTGCAGGTTGCCTTGGTGAGCATGAAAGGTTAGAAGAGCCCTCATCTTGAAGAGACATTGTTTCACTACCCTTGGAGACTTATTCTTACATTGGAAATGAAATATTGGATGCTTGAGTTGGTTTTTGGTGATGGGCCTACTCTAGGTTTTAGTTTTAGAAGTATCCTTTGAATTGATTCTATAAGAAGAGAAGTTGTTTCTGTATTTTCCACTTGGAGGGGTTTTACCTTGGCTTGGAACCTATATGTTGTGTTCATTTTTTTGTATGGTTATGATCTTCATTACTTTGGAATTTATTGATGATAAGAACACAAGGAAAATAACATAATATAAAAAAAAAAAATCAATAAAGGAAAAGTAAAAATAAACTTCTACCTTAATCAATTTTCCAACATGGTATCAAAGCTAAGAACAAGAGTAAAGGTAGCTGGAAGATCACTGGAAGGGATTTTCATTACTCCAAAAAGGAAAAAAGAAGGGGTTGTCTGCATATATCTTTGTAACATCCCTGGTGAAAATTCCATGTAATAAAAGTTCAAAAAAATAACCACAGTCGATGGGACACTTATTCCAAGCCGACTGTTGAGCAGGACATCCTAGGGGGCGTTCATTTGGTTGTTTATAGCTAAGGAAATTGGAAAATGAAATGGATAAGGTTTTAGAAAGGCAAAAAGGCATTTTTGGCACATTTATTTATGAAAATAATGGAAATCAGGAGAAAAGGGAGGTGAAAGGTCATACGTTGCATGTGAGGAGGAAAATTAAGGAAAATAATGGAAAATGAAGAAAATAAAGGCATCATTCATAAAAAGGTTTCCAAGGATTAGTTGGTAACCTTTTTGTCAGTTGAGTTTTGGAACTCTCTCATTATTTTCTCTCTCTCCCTCATACTCTTGGACACTTGGAGTTTCTTGGGATAAATTTTGGCATTGGAGCAAGAAAGGAAAAGAAGGCAAGAGGAAGCAAATATCAAGTACGGAAAGGAAGGATCAAGCAACTATATTAGGCTTCATTGTAGATATTAAATTGCATGTGTTTCCTTCCTAGATTTTGCATGCATGGCATTGCATGTGGTTATTTTCTATCATGGCATGGGTTTTGCTAGGTGACATAGTGTTTTCAACCTAAAATTTCCATTTTCGGATAGCTATGGTGTGATGGGGTTCTCATGTTTTGGTTGAGTTGGATTGTCGGATGGATTCGAAGCTGAGTGGGGTGGATCTCTGAATAACAGAGCACATGGCCTAATGGTCCCTGAAATGGACTGTCGATCATGGTAAAACCATTGGCCTAGTGACCCCCGAGTTGGATTGTGGATTGCGTTAAAGCCATGATTGTGTTGCCTTGGTGGGCCTAGGAATCCTTTCCAGTGAATGGAAGGATATACGGTAAATCCAAGAGGTGGTTTGCTCTCCATTGTGCCTAGTAATCATGAGTTTGGGATATGTGGTAAATCCTGGAGAGTGGGCCTCGGTTTAAAGCCTAGTGATCTAGGTTTGGATTGCAGTAAAGCTTGAGAGACCAGGAGGCAAGAAAATTCTTCACAGTGTAGGTGAAGAAATCCAGTAGCATCCATGCTTGTTTGGCCTAGTGATCAGGTGGAGATCACGATAAAAGCTATTATGACGTGTTCCTTGTGTTGACATAGTGATCTAGGACGAATTACGGTAAAGCTTGGTTTCTGTTGATGAGAGTGAGGTGGTTTAGCCTAGATATGCCCTGGTTGGTTCTTTTGGTTTGATTCCCACATTCATGCTTGGAATATAGCACATGGGTGAATGGCTGAAGATATATTTGGCTCATCCATTCTATGGTCATGTGAAATGTGGTAGCCCCATCTCTGGTTGGTTCATTGCATTCATTAGTGAGAAATTTATTCCCTTGATTTTCATGTGCAAATGTATTGATGTATCTGTGGATTTTGACGGCTGATATGGTTATGGTAATTATGTTCTTATTATGATGGTATATATATATATATATTTTATGACAATAACTATGTATGGATCTCAACATATTTTTACTTGTAAATGAATGGATAGTGTATCTATGGCCTAATAGATGATAATGCAACAAAGGACATGAGGGATCAATGGTTCAGTGATTCTCAGATAAGTATGAGATCCCTACACTTAATCATGTTGTTTACACTTGTAGGTTACATGTTGATGGTATGTTTGACGAAATGCCTGTCATGGCTAGTAGGGGTCTGGTTATGGTCTTGTTCAACTTATTGATTTTAAATCATTGTTTCCCTGTACTTTTACTGATTCAAGCTATCACTCCATTCTGGGTAGTGGCATGGGCATTGGGCCTAAAAAAGTGGCTTTAATCCCGAGGTCACTGGCATAGAATTGATAATTTTGGTCTCTAGTCACTAGAAGGAAAGCTTGTGAGAGCGACTTTAGGTTGTTGGTCGCTCCCTTTCCCATAACATGAGAGAGAGTTTAGGTTGTTGATCACTCTCTTGCCCATAATGTGAGAGCGACTATGGCCTAAGAGATCTAGAACAACAGTGGGTCCTAGGGACAGGTTGTCTAAGTGGATGAATTATTTCCTGAGGATTTTGTTGATGATGTTGGATGACTGTGTGTGATGCTTCTGTCAAGTCTACTTCCTTAAGGTCACTTAGGTGGTTGAATCTGATCATAGTAGCCTTTCGTCTCATGTTTACCCTAGTTGGCATGGTTACTTGGGTGGATGTGGGAGGAAGGTGTTGCAGACTGCTATTAGAGCATGGTTCACCCCTCAGACTGGGTGGGTAGTGTGTGTTGGTCATGCATGAATGTCAGTTGCATGTGTGTCTCTTACACTTGTATTCCATGTGCTTGTAGCATTTTCTTACCAATTGATTATGGTTGTAGTAATGTTTCCATGGAGAATTTGATATTGATTTCGTGAAATGTATTTGTAATGAGTATGTGACTAGTTGCATATGGTTATATGTTTCTTACATGTTGATTATATGTCGCCTACTTACATCCTTGTATGTTAGGCTACATTCTTGTAGGTTTGAGTACATGTATCAGTATTGTAGGTTGATTACAAGAATTGATTACTTATGTTTGATTACATGCATTTATGTGTAGGTGTAGTTTAGTAGGAATGACTTATGCATGTTGTTGGTTACATATGGCAATGTGTATAATGGAGTAATGGTTGTTGTCATGCATGAGTTCATAACATGAATTGCTTATATGGCCTTGCATTGATTACCGGACCCTAGCTAGAATGATGTTTATGCTCGATGCACTTACTTGTTATATGTATATATGCTATTATGTCTATGTTATACATCTATCATGCTGATATGGTGATCTTGCAGATAAGGTATCCTCCCCGAGTTATTCTGAGGTACGTTGATTTATTGTGATTTGGTTTATCTAACATATTGTGCATTGTAGGAAAGAGATCAAACAAATAGCAAGATGGTTGACTACAAAGACTCTCCCTATGAATCCGAAGAGTAGTATGGTGTTGGGAACTCTTCCGATTTTGAAGTTACATTGAGAAGTTTGAAGGAAGAGATAAGGAGTTGTAAGGAAGATAATGACTAGATGTACATGAGGATAGAAATAATGGGGCATATGGAAGTAGGTCTCTTGGTAGACATAGGTTGGATAGATCTGAAAAAGTGAGAGATGGTAGGTTGATGGACACTCCAGATAAGACGGGTGATGATTATAGGTACTATTCTAGTTTTCTTTCTGACAAACATCATGATCGTCATCGTTATCATCCTTACATGAGGAATGATATGGGATACTTGCTAGATGAATTCAAGAAAGCCAAACCACCTAGTTTTGATGGAGATGTGAAGAAGCCAAAAGATGCAGAGGCTTGGATACTTGGAATGAACAAATTATTTGAGTTGCATGAGTACACAAATAACATGAAGACCAGAGTAGCTATTTTCATCTTGAAAGGTAAATCAGAAATCTGGTGGGAATATGTTAAGTGGGTTAGAGACATCAGGATAGATGATTTGAGTTGGTGGGAGTTCAAGAGGCTTTTCAGGAAGAAGTACTTGTAGAAAGGTACTACCATAGTAAAGCTAAGGAATTCTATGAGCTAAATATGGGATCAATGACAGATAAAGAGTACATGACCAAATTTCTAGAGCTACTTGTTGAAAAGTGTGCAACAAGAAATGCTTGTTGAGAATGCAACAAGATGATGGAGCTTAGTGAAAAGAGTCGCCTTCACTAAGTGGGCCCGCAGGCAAATTATGGCGCAAGTTCTATTTTTGGATCCCAGCAGGGATGATCACAACAGGAGTGACCACAGCAAGGATGATCACAGTAGGAGTGACCACAGTAGAGATGATCACAGCAGGAGTGACCAAAGCAGGAGTGATCACAGCAGGAGTGATGACAACAGGAGTGATCAAAGTCTATTTTTAGACTGGCTGTCAAAAATAGAAAAGTCAAATATTATTGTCTCATAATAATATTTGGAGTATAAACTTGATCTTATTCTCTTGGAGCACTTCAATTTGAGCTACAGATGTAGCACATGTAGCTGCCAGAGAGAAGTATGCTTTCTTTGTGGGTTAGTTGAGTTGTTGCATGCATGACTTCAGTTAGAACTCAATCAGTTGAGTTTGGTGGAGTTGATAGTAGAGTTGATGGAGTTGTGTTCAGTTTGACTTGGTTAAACTAGTTGTAATTAGTCTAAATGCAAATAGACTAATGATGAGTTGTTAAAATAATTATTAACTCATAATGCAACTGAAGAATACATCAGTTAACTTAGTGCATGTACAGTTCAGTGGAGACAGGTGTTAGAGGTTGAGATTGCTATCAGTTGTGCATGAGATTGTGCACATGCATGGGATTGAGTTATGCCAATGATCCCTGCGTAGTGTGGGCCAATACCAAGTGAAATATAGCTTGTGCTCATGTGATTTACAGTGTGGGTGATTTTCACAAGGTAAATAGGAGTTTGGATCAGCCATTCTCATTCATTCTTGAGCAGGTATTGAGCTGTGGAGGTAGGCAAGCAGTGGAATAGATTTGGAGATCAGATCTGAGCTGTATTGTGTGTAACAGGTGGACCTGGTACTGGATTGCTTGTGATAAGCATTGTAATTTGTAATGTTACATGATTCAATCAATATAATATACATATAGTTGGGGTTTTAGCGAGATAGTTTCCCTGGGATACATACTGCGTTAATGAGTTTGATTGATGCTTCTATGTGCACCTGTGAATGTTTCTGCTTCTGTAAATTGATGATAAACGTAGAGGAGGTTACGTATTATGCATGTTCCACTTATAAGTATATAATCAAGATAATCTCTGTGAATATGTGTCATATTATTCAAAATTTCTACATGGTATCCGAGCTGCTTGATTTGTAGAAGAGATTTTTACAGGATATCAAGCAAGGATTGATCATTGGATCTATTATTCAGAAAGTTTTTACATTTTATTTCTTCAGGAAGAGTCTGTGATCGGGCCAGGTAGCCTTTGGATTCATCCTTCTTTTGGAAGGCGAGATATCCGGTGAATGCCCACACACTCGATCTCTGCACAAGAAATACTTTGTTCTCACGAATTCTAGATCGGAAGCGGTTGAGTTTTGAGGTGGTGGAATTCGAATTTAATTCCAAAGCAAGGGCGAAACTCAGAAACATTAAGTGTGAGAATGGAGACAGTATGCCCAGGTATCTCACAAAGTTCACCCAATGCTGGGATGAGCTGGGAAGTGTGGGGGTAACTGTTGAGGATGAGGATGGTGAGTCTAGCACTCCTTGACCTTGCTAAGAGTTGGCATAGCTACCAGGACTCGGTGAATGGAAGGGAGAAATTGTGAGGATGGGAGAGACTTTGGTCGGATCTTGTGCAAGAGGAGATTAGACAGTGCACCAGAGACAGTTCTTAATCTATGCATGATGAGGAGAACTGTTCCTTAGCGAGTAAGGCGAAGAAGGGGAAGGGGAAGGTTTCTCTTTTCGAATCCAGTTCTTCCAATGATGGGAAGAAGGTTGACTAGTCGAAGGTGTGATGCTTTTGTTGTCATGAGTTGGGTCATTATGCTACTAATTGCCCAAAGAAGAAGTCCAAGAAGGGATCTGGGGAAGGATCTGAAGGTGAGGCACTTGCTTCATAGTTTGAGTTGGATTTCACACTCTTCGCATGCATGGTTTCATCCATGGTGGGAAGTGGTTGGTTTCTTGACAGTGGAGCTTCTTTCCACATGACCAGTGACAAAAGTTTGTTCAGTACTTTGGAGGAGAAAGATCTCTAGATACTCATAGGGATGGGTAATGATGAGAAGTATAGTGTCTCAGGTGTAAGCATGGTTATTTTTCAGAGGGAGCATGGAGCTCGCCTTACCTTGACCAATGTCAAGTATGTACCAGGACTGAAGAGAAACTTGGTGTCGATCGCGATTCTGGAAGACAGAGGCTATGATGTAGTCTTCAGTAAGGGAAAGGTTTTCCTTAGACACATCATCACTAGACAGGTGAAGCAGATTGGTTCACGGGTGAAGAACCTGTATGCTCTTGAGGTTTAAGATGCATGAAAAGCCTTGAGCAGCAAGGCAACTAATGGAGACTTGGTGGTTGAGAGGGAGGGTATATTACCTCTCAACATGCAGAGCCAGAAGAAGTCTCAGACGATTGTGGAGGAGCCACGATTGGTGCAACAGCTTCAAGAGGTTATGGAGCAGCCACAACAAGGGAAGCTGAGAGGAGATCGAGTAGAGACATCTAATCATCTAGAGACCTCCAGTAGGGGGAAACTTCGAGCCCGGTGGGCTGAGGGATCACATGCAACCATACCTCTAGGTAGGAGGTGGGGTGATGTGGATTGATTGTCCCAAGGAGGAGGGGCAGGATCCTTGAGGTACCCAACCTCTTGGATGAGACCTTACTATGGGAGCCCCAATGTGTAGTAGCAGGAACTGACTGATTGGGTAGAGAAAGATGCAGATGGAGCGGTAGAGAGAGCAACAGTGCAAAGAATCCCAGGACATCACATACCTAGCAGGTTGCAGCAATGCGAGAGGCACAAGTATTTTTCATAGTGCTAGGTGGAACAGAGAGGTGTGCAATGGTGCGAGATGCATGGAGATGTTGCAGTAGCGAAAATTTCAGAGAGGGAGCACTTGTCAGTAGCAGGTAGAGCTTCAACATTAAAGGGTGTTTCTAGCCCAACAGGGAGGTCAGTTGGGAGGTGCAGTGTGGATGCAATGCTGTGAGATAGAACTAGCAGCAGCACAGATGCAGTCAGAGATCAAAGTGACAGAGGCTAGAGCAGTCAGATACTGAAGAGCACAAAGATGCAAAGTTTTCAGTCGAAAGAGGCAATAGCGTCATAGACTTTGATGACAGAGCAAGTGGACCGGCCAGATGTGTTGCATGGAGAACATTCCAGAGTTACAGGATCGGGTTTGAGAGGAAGCCTTTCTTATTGAGAGGGAGTGTTGAAAAGTGTGCAACAAGAAATGCTTGTTGAGAATGCATTTCTAAGTGGGCCCGCAAGCAAATTATGGCACAAGTTCTATTTTTGGATCCCAGCAGGGATGATCACAGCAGGAGTGACCACAGCAGGGATGATCACAGTAGGAGTGACCACAACAGGGATGATCACAGCAGGAGTGACCACAACAGGAGTGATCACAGCAGGATTGATCACAGCAGGAGTGATCACAACAGGAGTGATCAAAATCTATTTTTAGATTGGCTGTCAAAAATAGAAAAGTCAAATATTATTGTCTCATAATAATATTTGGACTATAAACTTGATCTTATTCTCTTGGAGCACTTCAGTTTGAGCTACAGATGTGGCACATGTAGCTGTTAGAAGGAAGTATGCTTTCTTTGTGGGTCAGTTTAGTTTTTGCATGCATGACTTCAGTTAGAACTCAATCAGTTGAGTTTGGTGGAGTTGATTGTAGAGTTGATGGAGTTGTGTTTAGTTTGACTTGGTTAAACTAGTTGTAATTAGTCTAACTGAAAATAGACTAATGATGAGTTGTTAAACTAATTATTAACTCATAATGAAACTGAAGAATACATCAGTTAACTTAGTGCATGTACAGTTCAGTGGAGACAGGTGTTAGAGGTTGAGATTGCTATCAGTTGTGCATGAGATTGTGCACATGCATGGGATTGAGTTATGCCAATGATCTCTGCATAGTGTGGGCCAATACCAAGTGAAATATAGCTTGTGATCACGTGATTTACAGTGTGGGTGATTTTCACAAGGTAAATAGGAGTGTGTATCAACCATTCTCATTCATTCTTGAGTAGGTATTGAGCTGTGGAGGCAGGCAAGTAGTGGAATAAATTTGGAGATCAGATATGAGCTGTATTGTGTGTAACAGGTGGAGTTGGTACTGGATTGCTTGTGATAAGCATTTTACTTTGTAATGTTACATGATTCAATCAATATAATATACAGATAGTTGGGGTTTTTAGTGAGATGCTTTCCCCAAGATACATACTATGTTAATGAGTTTGATTGATGCTTCTATGTGCGCCTGTTAATGTTTCTGTTTCTGTAAATTGATGATCAACGCAGAGGAGCTGATGTATTGTGTATGTATTCTGCAATAGTACATGATTAGGATAATCTCCATTGAATATGCATCATATTATTCAAAATTTCTACCCTACTGAGGTATGTACCATATCTTACCAATGATAAGGCTAAAGTTCAGAGACTTGTCAATGGTTTTCCATTAGCATTTAGAGATCGGATTGAGTATAATGAGCCTCGGTCACTTGAGGAAGTCATTGGGAAACCGAAGCATTGATATGAACAATCGAACCATAAGAATGAATCTCATCATGGATGGAAAGGGAAGGAGAGAGGTAAAGGTAAATGGAAGCCTAAGAGGACAAGGCCTTCGCATGAAGATGAGAAAGATAATGTGGTACCACAAAAGAGATTTAATGCAGCTAGATAGGGACATGGGTCACATCAGAAACAACATCATAGAGGTGAGGGCACTAGTCAGTTGGAGTGTTTGACATGCGGTAAGGAGAACCTTAAGAGAGATTATCCATAGAATCAGGGTGGTAGGGCTCCAATATATAGTGCACAAGAGGCGCATAACATTGGGGATGTTGGTCAGAGAGTTCCACATATCTATGTACAATGTACAACAGGCAGGAAGAACACCAAACTTCTATCATTGGTATGGACGGTAAGATTTGTGATTAAGTTATTTCTATTTTGATTGACCCTGGATCTAATTATAGCTATGTTAGTCGTGACTTGGTGGATAAGTGTGGTTTGAGTAAGGAATTTCATGTAGAGTCTTGGTTAGTGTAGTTGGCTACAACTACGAAGAAACGATTTCATCATTGGGTAAGAGCTTGCACATTTGACTTGAATGGTATGCCTACCGCAACACATTTGAATGTATTACCATTGGGTTCATATAATATGTTGTTGGGCATGGAATGGTTGTATCTTCATAGAGCCAAGGTAGACTGTTATGACAAAGCCATTGACAGTGTTGATGAAAATGGAGAACCAAGAGTCTTGCAAGGTAAGAAGAAATCCACATCAGTTAGGATGGTGACAACTATGCAAGAAAAGTGTAGTCGTAGGAAAGGGTGCAAGTTATTTGCAGTGCCCACTTCTAGTGATAAAGGTAAGGAAGTTGAGGATGCAGATGTGTTGAGCAGATACCTGGTTCTACAAAAATTCAAGGATGTATTTCCTGAGGACATTACAGAGTTGTCACCTCATAGGGTGGTAGAATTTTCTATTAGGTTAGTGCCAGGGGAAGCTCCAATGTCGAAAGCACCTTATAGGATGAGCACACCTGAGTTGGTTGAGTTAAATTTGCAGCTGAAGGAAATGTTTGATGAGGGATGCATTAGGCCAAGTGTGTCACCTTGGGGCACACCAGTCTTGTTTATGAAGAAGAAAGATGGTACTTAGATTGTGCATTGACTACAGGTAGTTGAAAAAAGTGACTATCAAAAATAGGTACCCTTCACCGAGGATTGATGACTTTTCTATCAGCTAAAGGGAGTAATAGCGTTCTCAAAGATTGACTTGAGATTTGGATATCATCAGGTACGCATCAAATAGGAGGACATTTACAAGACTGTTTTTAGGACCAGGTATGGGCATTATGAGTTTTTTATTGTTCCATTTGGCTTAACTCATGCTCCAACTACATTCATGTGCTTGATGAATAGTATGTTGTGTTCATATTTGTATAATTTTGTTATTATGTTCATTGATGATATACTAGTATATCTAAAAATGAGGAAGAGCATGCCAAGCATTTAACAATAGTGTTGAGGTTGTTGAGAGAGAATTAGTTGTATACTAAGCTCAACAAGTGTAGTTTCTTTCAGACTAAGGTACACTACTTGGGACATTCTATCTCCACGGAAGGCATTGCAGTAGATCCAGAGAAGATAAGGGCCATCATGGAGTGGGTGGTTCCTAAGAGTGTGGATGAGGTAAGATCTTTCATGGGTCTAGTAGGATAGTACAGGAGGTTCATCAAGAACTTCTCACAAATTTCTTATTCCATCACATCATTGCAAAGGAAAGGTAAGAATTTCGAATGGACAAAGGAGTATGAGGCTATCTTTGAGCAACTTAATAAGTTGTTGACACATGCACCCGTGCTACAAATTGCATATATGGAAAAAGAGTTTTTGGTATGCACAAATGATTACAAGAGAGGGCTTGGTGGAGTCCTTATGCAGGATGGACAACTGGTATGATATGAGTACCAGAAACTAAACGAGCACGAGAAAAACTATCCGACACATGATCTTGAGTTAGAAGCGATCATACATGCATTGAAGATGTGAAGGAACTATCTTCTTAGCAGGAGATTGTTATAGAAATATTTGGGCACTGCAAACCCAATCACATATTTCAATAAACCAAGGGCTCTCAAACCCCTAAAAGCGTTGTTTCAAACCCTAAAGGATCAAGGTCAACTGATTACATCATTTCCCAAAAGTTCTCCCTGAAAAAGTACTCAGAACTGGTCAAAACTAGACCATACAGATTGCTCCATGCTAAGAGTTCAATGCATCTCACCTGTTACACACAAGGTGTGCAATGCATACTAAAAAGCCCTTTTGTAGGGTGCGATGAGCGAGAGCAAACAAATGGCAGAGGCAGTTTGCTAGGTGGAAACTCAGAGAATCTTCTAGAAACTGCTCATATGACACTTGCCTCTCTGAATTCGCCCAGGGATGAGTAAGAGATCATGAAATATCCAAGTGGAACCAAGAACTATCAGTGAAATGACACTAATCAAAAACCCAGAAGCTGACTCACCCCCTTGCAAATATCTATATATGGATCCCTCATCCTAGAGATCCAGAGGCTGGAATTTTGTATTTTGTAAGGAAGTGCTGTTGGTTTCTCTGTGAGACATTGTATTTTTGGGTGATCTAGATTTTCATGAGGTGAAGAGGGCTTTCATGCTAGGAGGATGGTGCTGGGTCATACAACTGCGTTGTAATCCTCTCTTCTACTTCTATCAATAAAGCTATTTGAGTTTTCCTTCATATGCTTGCTTATATCTGAATCTTGTATTTGTGTATGCATTTGTATGGTTAATGTACATCTAATTCTACATTGTTTATGGTATCATAGATCTCAATGCTTTGATGGTATTTTGCTGCTTTGGCTCTATAGGTGTTCTTTGAAGTGGGACAAGTGAGAAAGGAGTGGCGAAGCTCTATCAAAGGAGAGAGGAAACAACAAAGGATCCAAGCGAAAGACTAAGGTTGGTGCTCTCTGCTTCTCTCTCATCTATCTCCCATAAAGGAAAACACAAGTTACTTTGAATCTTTTGTTTCTAAGATAGCTACCTGTCTTAGTGGGACTAGAAGATCTGAATAGACACTAATTTTCCTGGAAACAAAATGGCGACTCCACTAGGGAACGAATAGTTTGTTTGTTACTGTTGTTTTCTTTATAAATTACAGATGGAGCCTGAAGTTAAACCAGCTAGCCTTCGAACTTCTTTTTCTATGCAACTGCAAAGTAGATCAACATTGCTTCAGTCAATATCTGGGTTGGTTTATGAACTAAACATCTGACTTGCAAACATCCTAAGTGCCCTGGTGGTAGCTCAATAACCTCATTAGATCATACCTCTATACTTTGTGTTTATTGTCCATCATAAGCTCAGCCTAAATCCCTGAACTTAGCTACACACTGTGGGTGAAAACCAAGCTCAGTCTCGTCCCTGGACCATGGCACTATCTCTCATTGGCAGTCTGGATGCATCACACCTTTTATGTGCTTCAGGTGAGATGCATCCCTATTTCCCTTAAGGACAGGTGCGATGATTGAATGAGACTGTTTCTCTCTCCAGATTTTGGTTTTTTCTTCATTGTTTTCAGCTCTATTAAGTAGTTTTGCTGCTTATGATCAGTATATCATTGTTGAATATTTCTTCCTTCACATTATTCAGCCTCCATTGATAAGGAATTGTGAATATTTTTATGTATTTTTCATCATTTACAACCCTCCTTTGCAAAATGTAGCTTAATCGAATTGTCGTCTTTTGATTTGAAAGTGTCACAACTGTCGTTTTCAGTCAAGAAAAAGAGTGTCGTAAAGTCTTCCTCTTTTAGATATTCGATTGTACTTTTGCCATTGTATTTGACTTAAATTGTCAATTCTTTGAAGTGTCAAAAGCAGTTTTCCATTTGAAACTGAAAGTGTCGTCTTAGTCTTCCTTTTGTTTTTGAAAAGAAATTGCTAAAGTGTCACTTTAAAGAAAGTAGTTCAGATCTGTACTTAGTTTCCTTTTTGGCATTCACACATTAAGGAAGCGTAAAAACAAATACATGCATGTGCAATTAATTGCATTTAGACTGCATGTGGAAATTGATTTAGGAAAAGTGCATTAGTGTGTGCTCTCTGCTCTCTGTTGAAAGAATCTTACTCTTCTTTCCTTAGTAGCTAGGATTTTCATTGCTAAAAGAAAATAAACTACTGTTTATAATTTTAGATTGCATATTAAGGAATTGTACATCTACATCACATGGTGAACCTTGAAAGGCAAACTTCTTAAGAAATATCAACTATAAAATAACCTCAATGAACATAAAAACACTTTGGAACCTAACACACAACATCTAGAAGTCTAGGCTAGAGACGTATTCTGGCATCATAAAGCCTGGTAACTATCGTTTTCATCGTAGGTTGGGTGATTCCTCCTCTTTGATAGAACAAGTGCCAGTACGAACTTGTGCTCCCATGTACCGTCGAGTATATATTGGGAGACCACAATAGGCTGATATCCTTTATCCTTAGGAAGCCATGTCTGCTGCCCTATCAATCATAATGCACTGAACACAGCATTTGGGAAGATTGACTGTGGTATGTAAAGTCCTCGGTAATTTCTCTATAATTTACCATCTAAGTGTATATTGCAGTTTTGCGATTAGTTTGGTAATCCCTCTGTCTAGATTTCCAGAGTAGTCACTTTCATTCCTTTTTGACTCCTTAAAAGAAAAGGTCCATCTGAGCACTTGTCACTTTAGGCTCATTTAAAATCGAAGGCGACTAGAGTCACATTTATCTTTTTCTTGACTATTAAAAATTGAAAAAGCAAGCTGTGTCAAAGCGTCATAAAATTAATTTAATTTAGAATAACATTTTCCCCTTTTAATTTTGAGTTGATCAAGTAATCCGCAATCGTGGAAGAAAGTCAATCAAAACCCCATCGTTCGCAAAGACTAGCGAGTCAATCATCTTTGACTCCAGAAATGAAACCATTCTGAGACAAATGGTCTTGTTTAACTAGGTCGAAATCTCCTGGTTTATTTGAAACTTGTGTTTCAACATCATCGGAGACTCCAGTTACTCCAATTATTTCTGGTACCCTTGCCTCTATAGAAGAAGTTCCTCAGTTACAACAGGATATTAGAACTGATCCTAGTGTAACAGTAAACACTTCCACTCCTGGACCAGCTCCATCTAGGGTTGATTCAGAAGGTGTCACCCCTCCAACATCTGTTGCTGCAAAGTCTATACCTTCTTCGGCACCATAAATATTTTACAGACCTGACGGTCTGCCTCTTCCACCTGGACTGATTGCTATAGAAGAGATTGTGGAGGATCTTCCATCTAGTACCCCATTGCATTTTGGAACTGGGATCCACCTATATCCTTCTACCATAGAGGTTAATTCTTTTGATCATCCTTCATCACAAGTTCTTGTCGAATCACTAGGAAATCTTTTGGATAGACTCAATATGTCTGAACAACCATCGACATCTAGGACTGTGTCATCCGATACAACAACAACAGAACCTCCTGCCACCACTCCGACAATGTTCATTGGTATACCATTTGTCCCAAATAGTTCTCAACCACTAGATGGAGTCCACCCAAGGACTGTTTTGACAACATGGTCTGTTCCTATTTGTTCATCCGGAATATTACCTGGAATTTCTTATGTTGAGACTCAAAAAATTGATCCTTCACATCAGTATCAATTTGGGCAGTCCAGTCTCCAAAGACCAATTTACCCTTTGAACATTGGATTGCCGCCATATGGGGGGCAGTATGCCTTTTCATTGTTCCCTACAAAAGAGAAACCATATGAGAGTTCACAACAAAATTCGGGTCAAGTTGGAATTTCATCCAGTGGTTGGGTGCCAATACTACCTCAACAGCCAAGAGTTGTGTATTCAATGCAACCAAATCAACCTATGTCAAACATTCCCACTACACCGGCTATTGTGACGGTGTCGCAAGTACAAGTGCTCCCTATTGTATGTCAACCTCAAGTCTCTCAGGTCGTAATGCAACGACCTCTTGTCTCCACGACTCAATCACAATCGCAGATTAGTGGCTCCTTAACTGAAGCGACTCAGGCTCAAACAGGTACTATCACCCCTCATCTTGGTCAAACATCTAGTATTGGACAATAGCAAATGGTCCAACAACCATGGCTGGTGCAATATCAACAACCGTAATTCCAACAAGCTTACCGAGGATTTGAGAAACAAAGATTTGCGGGTAATGGGCAGCTGTATATTCAAAATGGTTACCAACAATCATATTATAATGGTTATGCCCATCAACCTTATCAAAGTTATCAACATCAAATACATTATGCTGGTATGCAAAGATCCATTGCTCAGGCGATCCCACCTTATCTTGGGTATGCTTCGCCAAACCTGAATCAACAGTTGCCTTTTGTAGCAACTTTAGAATTACCAGATCTGAATTGGCTAACAAATGATCTAATTTATTATGCCCCTTGGTGGCCAACGATTCCTCATAAAATTCTGTCAGATATTCCTAAATTCAATGGAAATCCGTGTGAAGATCCATCAAATCATGTAATTACCTTTCATTTGTGGTGTTCGTCCAACACCCTCAATGATGATTCGATTAGGCTTCGCCTTTTTCAGCGAATGCTAACTGGTCCGGTAGCGAAATGGTACATCGAATTTCCTAGAGCTTCATTTGATAACTTCAGTACCCTTGCCACCACCTTTTTAACCCATTTTCAGTTACCTATAAGGTACGAAACAGGAATGGAGTTCCTTACCAATTTTAAATAGACAATAGCCACTCACATATCAGATCATATTCATGAGTGGCGACATCGTTGTCGAATGGTAAAGACATATGTTCCTAATCAGCTACTAGCTGAATGGTTTATTAAGTCATTGCTACCTTCTATTATAGAAGATGTGGCCAAGTGAGGAGTTGTCACTGAAGAGAAAATCATTACTCGTGCACAATATCTAGACTTGATCTATACTCAGTCTGTCATGCTCTATGACAAAATTCTTGACGCTCCTAGACTAGAATTTTCCATTCCTCCTCCTCCTAAATCAAACAGGGACTCTCATGCTGGTGATGGCGTGATTGCCACCTCAAGTACGCAAACTGTAAAGGCCCCATCTAGTAAGCTATTTTCAGTTTCCAGTAAAAAAGAAAATGACAAACTTCCTACCTCAGAGGTTAATGCCGTGTCATCTGACAAAGGAAAAGAACTGAAGCAACCAAGGGGAAAGAAGAAAGGGAAAAACAAAAAGAAGAAACAAGAAGATTTGACTCCTAGAAAACCTTCTGAAAACCCTACTGGGCAAATGAAACCTATTCAACCATGTCTCATATGCGACGGAGACCATTGGATGAAAGAATGTTTGTATAAAGCTGAGGTCAAGAAGTTCTTTAAGAATTCAAATACCTCAGTAGTATTGACTGATCCATTTCCAAACTCAGAAACCAATATGGTTGCTATCAGTAATGCTTCCCCATTCCAAGTGCTTATGTTGTCCATTTCGAAATAGCAAAATGATGCTTTGATATCGACAAGGAATAAATATTATGGGAATCCACAGATGTCGAACAACAAGGCTACATATCAACCTAGTAGTTCGACAACAAATTCATCCGAAGTTGTGACACCCATCATTCCTAAGCTAACAATAAAGCCGCCAAAGGGAGTAGTACACAAATCGACATTTAATCCTCGTGCTCAAGTAGCACAAAATTATAATATAGTAGAGGATCTAGCCCAATCACCATCTGCTATGTCAACACTTGAAGTACTGTAAAATTTCCCCTCCCAAAAGCAGGCTCTATTATCAGCAATAGGTGGGATTGACCCAACAGATTCCAATCTTGTGGCCTTTAATCATAAAGGATACGAACCTCAGTTACCGACTCAACTCGCTTTCCTTGTACAGGTAAAAGCCCTCAACAAAACTGTTCATCGAACAATCATTGATGAGGGGGCATCTACCTACATTATGTAAATGAGTTGCTGGAAAACTTTAGGCTCACCACCCTTGTCAAGATCATCAACGACATTAAAAGCATTTGATGGATGAACATACACCCCGTACGAGATTTTAAGTAACTTGCAAGTTGAACTGGGGGGAAAGATAGTAGAAATTTATGTCGAAGTTATCGATGGAAACCTCAATTACAATATTCTACTGGGAAGGCCCTGGATTTACGCTATGACTACTATTGTGTCAACATATTTTAGAAAGATTGCATTTCCCTTCAAAGGAGGAATTACAGTCGTTGACCAAAAAACCTTTCTCCCCAACAGTTCATAAATTATGGGAAGCATTCCAATGATCCATGGAAGCTCTCAATCACTTCAAAATGTCGGAGTAGGCCTCCTAAAAGATCCTACCTTAATGGGTACTTTTTCCCTACCTCCTCCAAGTAATCTGGTGGAAGTGGCCACAGTGGAAACCTACAATATGGTATCTTCTATATCTACAAAGATTTAGAAGATTTCTAAACATTTTGTTAGCATCGATCATCGTCAGGTATTGCCTCCAAGCCTAATAGAAATTTTGTGGCAATCAATTTTCTTGGTCTGGGCGGCAAACCCAAATCAACGCTCATCGAGTGTTTGGATAGATAGGTCTAAGGAATATGGCACCTCTTCAGATCATCGGTCACATGTACATTCTACATACGAAGGAATCATTCAGTCAATGATGATAGGAGAGGCACCATGGGAAGATTACCACCATCGTTCCCATCGTCAAAATAATGACGAAGATTATTCCAGCAACCTTGAACATCCTTCAGTTTTTGATTTTCTATCAAACACTGTAAATACGGTGGACCCCAAGCAAAATCTATCCAATATTGAAGAAACTATCGCCATAAATATCTCGACCAAACCTGATGTTGTAGAGAATATTCATGTCGGGAAATCTTGCTCTTCTTCAGAACTGGAAATATACTCCGCTCTCTTTTGCGAATTTAGAGATGTCTTTGCATGGTCGTATGAAGCAGGGAAAATTTTAAGAACCCCCCCTAACTTTATAAATATAATAAATGGGTGAATCTCCATGGTATATAGGAAAAATGGAAGGCGATTTTATCAATAATATAATATGTATATATAATTTTTTGGCGAATCTCTCACCAGGCATGGCGAATATTTTACTCAATTATAAAATCTTGTAAGATCCTGGTGAGTCTTTCACTAAATAATAAAACTTTGTAAAGCCATAGTGAATCTTAGCATAGGCTACATGCTGGTTTAATTCCCCCATTTAAATAGGCTACATTCTAGGTGAATACCATGGGTCAATACCATGTGCCTTTTGGTGAATACCATGGGTCAATACCATGTGCCATTTTTATTTTTATTAATTCTAATATTACGGTTAATAATGGTTTTTTGCATGGTATTAATAACAATCTAGTCCATGGTATTTGTCCCATAGTATTTTGGCCATATGTTTCACCTAAATATAACCCATTTTTTGAGTGTTCGTAAATATCAGGTGACTTATGGAGTAAATATAAAAAATGTTTTATTTGTTTACCATACCTCTCGTTTATTTATATTTTTATTAATTTACCGTACCTCTTTTACAAATATGGTATTTGGCCCATAGGATTCACTTAAATAAAACCTCTTTCTTGAGCCTTCGTAAATAGAACGAGGGTTATGGACTAAATATAAAAAGAGGTTTAATTTATTTATGGTACGTCTAGTTTATTTATATTTTTATTT
The DNA here is from genome assembly GCA_031772625.1 of Pinus tabuliformis. Taxonomy (NCBI): domain Eukaryota; kingdom Viridiplantae; phylum Streptophyta; class Pinopsida; order Pinales; family Pinaceae; genus Pinus; species Pinus tabuliformis. The sequence continues at coordinate 1,047,835,067 of CM062819.1, read as the reverse complement.
ATTTACCATACCTTTTGAGTAAGTATAAAAATACGTTTTATTTATTTACCATACCTCCACTTTACTTATATTTTTATTTTTTTACACCCTTACATGTATATAAGGTGACTTATGGAGTAAATATAAAAAATGTTATATTTATTTACCATACCTCTCATTTATTTATATTTTTATTAATTTACCATACCTCTTTTATAAATATGGTATTTGGCCCATAGGATTCACTTAAATAAAACCTATTCTTGAAAATGGGCGAATGGATGCACTTAAATAAAAGCTATTCTTGAAAATGGGCGAATGGAAGGTTGTAAGTCCTAATTTCAAGGGCTAAATTTACCTTTTTTACCCTCTCCCTTAAAATAAGGTGGGCTATTTGAGGTGATTTGTAAAAATGTACTATGATACAAAATATTCGCCCACTAAAAATTTAAAACCCCTTAATTTCGCCAAAGGGCGAACATTCGCCCCTAAAATTATCCTTGATATGAAGAAATTCCAGGCATTGACTCATCGTTGAACACGAAATCAAGATGTATCCAGATGTCAAACCAGTACAACAACGGCTTCAACAGGTTCACCCGAAGAAAGCCGTTGTCGTCAAGGCAGAAGTTGAAAAGATTTTACATGCTGGTTTCATTTACCATGTTCCTCTAATTGATTGGTTATCGAATATTGTTCCCGTGATGAAAAAACAAGTTACAATTAGAGTGTGTGTTGATTAGAGCGATGTAAATCAAGCTTCTCTAAAGGACAACTACCCTACACCCTTCATCGACCAGATAATTGATGACTGCGGTGGATGCGAAATCTTTTCATTCATGGATGGATTTTCTGGGTATAATCAAATAAACATCCGCCTACAGGACCAGTCTAGGACTGCATTTATATGTCCGTGGGGCACATTCGTGTACCGTAAACTACCTTTCGGTTTAAAGAATGCAGGGGCAACCTTTCAGAGGGCTATGAACTATGCCTTCCATGACATCAAGAACATCGTTCAACCGTATCTTGATGATCTATCGGCTCATTTGCGAAAGCGGACTGATCATTCGCAGCATTTGAGAGCTATATTTCTACATTGCCGACACTACAAAATACGACTCAATCCACACAAGTGTGTGTTTTATGTCGGTTCTGGTCATCTACTTGGTTTTGTAGTTTCTAAGGATGGGATTTGACTTGACCCATGTAGGGTTCAGGCAATCATCGATATGCCTCAACCTTCAAATTTGCTTCAGATTTCGAAACTCCAAGGGAAAGCAAACTTTCTGAGGAGGTTCATTCCAAATTACGCCAAACTTGCTAAAGGTTATACACGTCTTTTGAAAAAAGAAGTGCCCTTCAACTAGGATCAGGTTGCGCAAGCTTCCTTTGATGCTCTAAAGGAATCCCTAATAAAAGCATCATTAATATATGAACTTAACTATCAAAAATACTTTAACCTGTATCTAGCTGCAGCAGATACAACCATTGCAATGGTTTTAGTACAAGAAGACAATGGAATCAAAAATCCTCTCTATTATTTAAGTCGAAACTTAAATGATACAAAAAGCAAGTAATCCTATGTTGAAAAGCTGGCTCTTGCAGTTGTTCAAGCAGTACAGAGATTTCGACACTATATCCTCTTTCGCAAAACTACCATTTTGTCAGATTGCAACCCTATGACTTACATTTTGTCATGTCAGTTACTAAGGGGCAAATATTCGAAATGGATAGCCATTTTGCAAGAGTTTGATCTGGAATTCATAAAATCCAAATCAAAGAAATCTCTAGTTTTTGCAGAGTTACTATGCGACTTCCCATTGTCATCCAACGATTCAACATCCAAAGCATCAATCGTGGATGAATCTTTGTTTCTGATATCTTTAAGCAATCCGTGGTATGAAGATAAATAATCTATCTCCAAACCCAAACATACAGGACTAATACCTCTCAATCTGAACAATGATGTACTCGATACTAAGCAAAAGACTACATGATTGTCGGTGATACACTTTACTGTCGTGGTGTTAATATAGTTCTGCGAAGGTGCCTCACCCATGAGGAGGCCGAAAAAGTCCTAAATTATTGTCATTCAGGTGTGTGTGGGGGGCATCAATCTGGTTATGCTACGGCACAAAAGATATTACAAGCAGGTTACTTCTTGCCTACTATATTCAAAGATTGCATAATCGCAGTCAGAATTTTCCATGCTTGTCAGATCTTCGACCGCAAAACTAGAATACCACCTGCATCGCTGCATCTAGTAGTTGTTGTTGGGCCATTCACCAAATGGGGCGTAGATTTCATGACATGTAACCCCACCTCAGCCGAGGGGCAAGGGTATATCAATGTCGCAATCAACTATTTTAGAAAATGGGTCGAGGCGATGCCTACATTAAACAACAGTGACGAAACGACTGCTCTTTTCTTTTTCAATCATGTAGTCTCTAGATTTGGTGTTCCACAAGCTGTAGTCACAGATCATGGATTGCATTTTCGCAACCACATGATGGTTGAATTAGCTGCCAAATTAGGATTGTCTCGTGACATTTCTACTCCATATTATCCGCAAGCTAACGGAAAAGTTGAGGCCATCAACAAAGTCCTGAAGCGCATGTTGCAAAGGATGATTGGAGTCCACAAATGGAGTTGGCACTTAATATTGTACTTGACCTTGTGGGCATATAGGACATTAGTAAGAAATGTGACCGGGTTCACACCCTTTCAGCTGGTGTATGGCCTGAAAGCGGTCCTACCGATTCAGTGTGAAATTTCATCTCTCAAGCTCGCAGTCGACCTTCTCCCCAGAACTTCAGAGGAAGAGGCTCATTCTTTGGAACTAATACAATTGGAGGAAACCCGCCATGACACCACTTTGGCTAACGAAGCTCATAAGAAATGAGTCAAGGTGCAATTTGACAAAAATGTCAAATCCCGTGTCTTCTCGGAAGGTGACCTGGTCTTGCTTTACAATCAGGAATCTGATAAATTGGGAGCAGGTAAGTTCCAATCATTGTGGATGGGTCCCTACATTGTTAAGCGAGTATTAGCAAAAGGAGCCTACGAGCTAGTAGATTACGATGGGATTCTGCTGTCGGAACCCCGAAATGGGTTGTATCTCAAGCGTTACTATGCTTGATTAAGTGTAGTAATCTCTTTATACGCTTTTGTTACATTTTTTGTTTTTGTCAAGAGTGATCATTTTGGTTAGGTAATCCACTTTGCATTTGTTGCAGATGTTAGACCTGTTGGAATCATTTGTTGGGTACACCAACAGAGCTAGTCATAGTATGCGGAACCTATCCTCTTCAGCCTGGGCCATTTTTGATCCAAGCGATGAGTTAGTGAGTTTTAGAGGGGCATGTATTGGTTGGTCAATGAACAACATCGCTGAGTACAGTGTGTTTATAGAGCTTCTCTCCGATGCCATCGAATATGGCATACGTTGACTTGTTGTCAGGTTAGACTCATAACTCGTCATCCTACAACTTACTAGCATCTATTCTGTTCGGAATCCAGCTATCTATCGTATGTTCCTAAGGGTTAGGATTTTGTAAAGGAAGTTTGATTCTATTCAATATCAACTCATTTCCAGAAACTTAAACACATTAACTAATTCATTATAAAATTATGTGTTAGATAGACATTTGCAACGTTCATAAAGGAAAAAGCATTTCAATCAACATTTGCATTAGGATCATATAACTTAACCAAATTAAAACTTCGAAAATAAAAAATATAAATATAACTGTTTATAGTTTTTACAAAGTGTTCTGTGTCTAGGAAAAAATCATTCATACGACCCAAAAACTCAAAAATTCCGAAAAGTACCCTAGACTAATGGTGCTGGTGATAGCAAGTCACTGCCTGTGCAATCATATGTAAAAGCCTAGTCCATCGACTCGGCACGCTAGTGGTATGGCGCTGTAATCTCAGAGGTAACTCGTCCGTCCTCACATCCTAAATACCAAGGATGAGACCCTTGATCTGATCTTACAATACTACAAGGGTCTCTGCTATGTATAGATCGCGAAGGATAGCCCTCCCTACAGCCTCTCCTGCCGGAATGGCAGCTGCTACCCTTGGGTGCGTTGTTGGTCGCAATGGTCCAATATCTACACAAATATATGGGTTTGATTAGTCTTGATAACATTTAAAAAACATAAGAACATTATAAAAGCAATAAACAGAGATATGGTCAGATCTTTTTACCTATAACACCCCACTGCTCGCCAGCCGGCAACACCAAATCGGGGTCACCCCGGAAATCCATCCCAACATATGGATACTCGGTGAAGACCATCTCCTGACGGTTGAACCACTAAAAGAAGGCATCAGAGAATGAGATCTGCGACTGACCAGCATGACTGGCCATGAGATCGACCCATCTTTATATCCGTGGTTCCCTCGGTGTTGGCAGTCCGAGTGAAATGTATTGTGGCTGCATCAATGGAATCCTCTCCAAGGCAAAAGCGGTCAGAATAGAACCATAACCAAAGTTCTTGGATCTTCTGTTCTACACCTTTGAAAGCTATTCTTTTATAACCGAAAGTACTACATCACACCAGTTGAATACCTTTGGTTTAAGGCTTTCCAGGGCATACTGCATATAGGACCTGTTGGCCAATTGAAGAGCAGCGCTACCAGCCAATCTAGAAAAGGAGAATAAAATAGTCCCCAAGGACCAGTCAATGACATCTTGAATACTGATCTTGCCGTCCCTGCTCGGCTGAGATCCATCTCTACAGAATTGGCGAATATAATCCCTCACAGATTCACCTCCACGGGCAGATCTTGATAGTGAGAGAGGGTCACCACACCTCGATAACTTGGTCAAGAAGTAGATATCCTCAACTATCAAAGGGATGGATTTACGTCTAATGTGGAACACTTGGTTGGTAGGATCCCATGCATCGAGAAGATATTGCAACAAATTGATTTGTTGCCTCATGCTGGATATGCGGAAGAATTTGAGCAAACCGTAGTTTCGCAATGCAGTGACCATACCCAGATCATGTAAGGCAATCATATCCTCTTCTTCATGCTCGCATTCATGCCATATAATGACCATATTGATCCGATGAATCTTTGAAAAACAAACAAGGGAGGAATTAGGATCCTAATTTGGGCAAAAACAGGCAAAATTTCCAAGAAAAAATAGTGCATAAACTTCTCCTCCTGCACCCATCACACCTTGGTTGTGTACAAGGTGGGATGCATACTGAATGGCCAATGTCCAGCTTACTATGCATCACACCTTTCGATGCAAACTAGGTCGACGGGGAGAGAACGAATTTTTCAAACCCCTGAGGCCTAGAAAAACAAGAAAAGCTTCTCAGAATCATAAAAGGAAAGAATGCAATTGAAGAGCTCAGGGTTGGCTCCTACCTAGTCCAGATGGCACCAAAAATAGTCCACAGAATCTCCTGGAATCAGCTGATGAAAATTGAGGGTGAAAACACCTCCAGAGGTCCAACAATCCCAAATTTGAATGAAATGGTAAAAATGAGAGGTAAAACTACTTTTATGTTACTGTTCATGTAATTCAAGTAAGATGTTGGTTTTTAACTCATTTTTCAAGATGTATTTACATTTCTAATCAATTTTATGGAGCAATTGAACAGGTAGTACGATTGTCAAAAGAACAAAGTGTTAATGGTGAATTGAACATCTCTGACTATTATAACAAGCAATGTTACTGCAAGGTTGAAGCTTGTTAAAAAAATAAAACTGCAACTGAGCATAGTTTCCAAAGATTCAAGGTCATTAAAAAATGAATCCACCCTCGGTAAATAACCTTTGTGATTGCATTGCTATCAGCCTTTTGAACCTTAGTCGTGTTCTTACTGTCACCTCCACTCTTTTAGCCGACCATACGCCTCCACTTGATTGTTTACCCTTTTGAGGAATAACTACGATGAGTGATTCTATTAGCCACCCTCGTTACACTGCCATGTTTGAGAAGTTCCAAAATTACATGGAACCAATTGCTACCCGAAAATACCACTTGTTCCTAAAAAACGAGTCTCTTTTAAGCTCTTTTTAGGATCGTAAAATATGAAAAGATTGCCGAGCTACTGGCCTTTCCAGCTCGTTAAGGTAAAGGGAAGTGCCATCCCTCCTCTATATTTTAATCTTTTTGGACCAGAGGGATCATTATACAAAAATATTGAGTGCTTGTCTTTTTCGGCTCGGTAAAGCTATCGAAAAGTCATCCCTTTCGTATTATTTTATACTTTTTACGACTTAGGGGATTATACCATGAAAAATTACTATTGGAGTTTCCTTTCCATCTCTTTTCAAACTCTCTAAACATGAAAAGGACCGAGTTATCTTTGTCGTTAAACTCGTTAAAACAATAGCGATAAACTTTTCCATGTGGGCAAGAGCGAGTTTGACTGTCGTTAGGCTCGCTAAAACATAGCAACAGGTTTGCCCGAAGGGCAAATTATAGAACAAGAATATGTTATCCTCCTCAAGCTTGACAAAAATAAAGAGGTATTTGTCAGCAATGACTGGGGAAAAAGGCAAGAAAACTTGAATAACTTCATTGTTAGCAGGTCGCTCTTGAACATGACACTTTCACTCCATTGCCATGATTGAGTCGGGTTGGGTTATTCCGTTCACCGGTCATATCACCATTGGTCCTCTGCACAATCCATTTTTTGGGTTAATGCTACCAATCCATTTCAGTGTCACTGATATGTTCAAGAGAAGTCACTCAGAGAATTCACCAACCCAGCTAACGCCTCATCCACTGCAATACCTTCATGCTCCATTCTTTCATGACCGCCACCCTGAACCTTGTATCATCAGATCGTTTTCACCTCCACAAAATCATTTGCTCCATTCCATGTTGTAGATGTGGGATTCATTAAGGCCCTCCTACGACGCGTCACTTCTTGTCGAAATTAGCTCATTATCCAAGAAGTTGACTTAGGAACAACCCTTTCAGTACTTTGAAGCTTGCATGCCTCAATGGCAAGTTTCTCACTTTCAGCAACAGGTTTACATCAATGGCCTTCGACTGAAAGATTTTGCGTGGTGTTCTACATTGACTCATGTATTCACACCATGTGAATTGTATTGTAGTACCTTGAGGGTCATTATCATTATCAGTGATTCCTCTCACGCCTATTAACAACTTACATCATTGGCCGGTAATTAGGCGAAGATTGAACGAGTTTGAAGACCCCCGATTTAGTTTCATCCATATGGGCTACGATATATTCAGGAAAATAAAGACATAAAATGTAATCCATAGTTGCACAGATAATTATCCAAGCTAAGGGATGATGGCTCTACCAGAATCATCAGTCTGCCACACAGACGGTTGTCTATCCTATGTACATGAAAATGAATTTATAAAGCTGAGCATGGGAATGTCTGCCTCAGCCAGATCATGAAAATACTATGAAGATAATTTATTGTATTGTATCTTATTACAGGTCACCTTCCAGTTCGAAAAACCTCGGATCCTCATGATAAAGAATTTCACCCGACATCAGAAGATTTATGACCTCATGCTTTAGGGGACAACTGTTATAGACATATTTGGGCACTGCAACCACAATAACATATGTCGATAAACCAAGGGCTCTCAAACCCATAAAAGTGTTGTTTCAAACCCTAAATGATCAAGGTCAATTGATTACATCATTTCCCAGAAGTTCTCCCTGAAACACTACTCAGAACTGGTCAAAACTGGACCATACAGACTACTCCATGCTGAGGGTGCGATGCATCTCACCTGTTACACACAAGGGGTGCGATGCATACTGGAAAGGCCTTCTTTAGGGTGCGATGAGAGAGAGCAGACAAATGGCAGAGGCAGTTTTCTAGGTGGAAACTCAGAGAATCTTCTAGAAACTGCTCATATGACACTTGCCTCTCTGAATTCGCCCAGGGATGAGTAAGAGATCATGAAATCTCCAAGTGGAACCAAGAACTATAAGTGAAATGACACTAATCAAAAACCTAGAAGCTGTCTCACCCCCTTGCAAATATCTATATATGGATCCCTCATCCTAGATATCCAGAGGTTGGAATTTTGTATTTTGTAAAGTGTTTTTGGTTTCTCTGTGAGACATTGTATTGTTGGGTGATCTAGATTTTCATGAGGTGAAGAGGGCTTTCATGCTGGGAAGATGGTGCTAGATCAGACAGTTGGGTTATAATCCTCTCTTCTACTTCTAACAATAAAGCTCTTTGAGTTTTCCTCCATATTCTTGCTTATTTCTGAATCTTGTATTTGTTTATGCATTTGTATGGTTAATGTACATCTGATTATACATTGTTTATGGTATCATAGATCTCTATGCTTTTATGGTATTTTGTTGCTTTGACTCTATAGGTGTTCTTTGAAGCGGGACAAGTGAGAAAGGAGTGGCAAAGCTCTATCAAAGGAGAGAGGAAAAAAGCAAGGAGCCAAGCAAAAGACTAAGGTTGGTGCTCTCTGGTTCTCTCTCATCTATCTCCCATAAAGGAAAACACAAGTTACTTTGAATTGTTTGTTTCTAAGATAGCTACCTGTCTTAGTGGGACTAGCAGATCTGAATAGACACTAGTTTTCCTGGAAACATAGATTGTACTTATGAGTGATCATATTGGGTTGAGGTATTTGTTTGACCAACCAAATTTGAATGACAGGCAGGCTAGATGGTTGGCCACGATCAACGAGTTTGATTTCATGATCAAGTACATCAAAGGTAAAGAAAACACAGTGGCAGATGCTCTCAGTAGACAGGTATAGGTAAATCACTTGGAAATATTGAGCTACTATGGGATAGACTTACAAGATAGGAGCTTGCAGGCAGCTCAGCAGGATGTCAAGTATATGGATATTGTGCACAGGTTGTAGTAGGGCGTTGGTACATGTACAGGTGTAGGTATAGGTATATGTAATGGTACAGGTATAGGTGGAAGTACATGTATAGGCACAGGTGCAAATGGTATGGATTATTGTCTTACAGAGGATGGATTGGTCAGGCTCTGGGACAAGATATATGTACCAGGCAACATTGAGCTCAAGAAGGTGATCTTGAGGGAGTTTCACACGAAACCTTATTTAGGTCACCTAGGTTATCATAAGATATTAATTGCAATGAAGAGATTTTACTACTGGCTGAATCTGAAGAGATATGTAGTAGAGTTCATGGCTAGATGTTTTGATTGTTAGTGAGTGAAATCAGAGTGTAAACATCCAGGTGGATTGCTATAGCCGATTGCAATTCAAAAATGGAAATGGGAGGTTATTTGCATGGATTTCATCACAAGGTTGCTTAATACAATGAAGCATCATGATTCCATAATGGTAATTGTGGAAAGACTAATAAAGGTTGCACATTTCATTCTGGTGAAGTCTACATTCTCAGCTAGTGATGTGGCATAAGTATTCATTAGAGATGTGGTCAGGTTGCATGGTGTGCCAAAGAAGATTGTGTCAGACAGTGAAGTTCACTTTCAAGTTATAGAAGGAGTTATTTGTAGGTTTGGGCACAAAGTTGGCCTTTAGTACAATTTATCATCCGTATATAGATGGACAGACAAAGAGGGTCAACTGGATATTGGAGGACATATTGAGGATGTATGTGATGCATCAACAACAAAAGTGGGAAGAGCATATTCCTTTGGTAGAGTTTGTATACAACAACGATTATCAGGTGTCATTGACGATGAGTCCTTTCGAGGCATTATATGGGTGGAGTTGTAACATTCCCATTAGTTGGAGTGATCCAGTTAGTAGGGTGTTTATTGGATAGAGATGTTGGCAGACATGGAACATGAGATGCATGTGATTAAGAAGAATCTAAATGAAGCACAGGAAAGGAAAAAGAGTTATGCAGATAAGAATAGGTTGTTCAAGGAATTCCAAGTTGGGGAACAAGTGTACTTGCACATCAAACTGAAGAAGAGCTCCTTGTGGATTAGATCATGGGCTAAGCTAGCACCATGCTTTTGTTGACACTTCAGTATCATGAAGAGGATTGGGCCAATATTCTATCGAATTGGACTTCCTTCGATAGTGAAAGTACATGATGTTTTCCATGTATCTTTCCTTAAGAAGTATGTTAAGGATGCCAATCATGTAATTGACTAATTTGTATTGTAGGTGGAACCAGATGGAGAATTCCAGTCGGAGCCTCAGTGTATATTTCAGAAAAAGGTGCTCATGCTTCAGAACTGAGCAATCGAGCAAGTTAAAGTGTAGTGGAAGCACTTTTGGCTCGATGAAGCTACATGCGAGATGGTGAATTAGATGCGAGCTATGTATCCTTCCTTGTTTTCCGGTTGAGGCAAAGAAACTTCAATATGGTGGTTTGGTATATGCTTTATGTGTTGGCATTATGATGCATGTGTTGTACTTGATGGAAAATGACTCATAGAAGATCAACTCACTTATATATATCTAGATGAATCTACGGAAGAGATATCAGATGACAATTCTCAGTATGACAAGTCCAAAGGGGGAGATTGTTGGCATTATGAGACAAGTGTTGTCCTTGATGGCAAATCACACAAATGATAAATTATAGTGCAGCAAATTTATTTGATAGATTATAGTGCAACAAAGTTTCCTTCATGTAGAGAAAAGTTCACGCACTTTTATGCAGAGAAAAGTTTATTCCATGTAGAGAAAAGTTCACGCACTTTTATGCAGAGAAAAGTTTATTACATGTAGAGAAAAGTTCACGCACTTTTATGTAGAGAAAAGTTTATTCCATGTAGAGAAAAGTTCACGCACTTTTATGCAGAGAAAAGTTTATTTCATGTAGAGAAAAGTTCACGCACTTTTATGCAGAGAAGAGTTTATTTCATGTAGAGAAATGTTCACGCACTTTCATGCAGAGAAAAGTTCCCTTCATGCAAGAGAAAAGTTCACGCACTTTCATGGTTGGTTCATGGTATTAGTCCGACAGTTTTTGATCCTATGGTTTTGGTCCGTGGTATTGCATCCAAAAGTGTTGATCTCATGCACTTTCATGGTTGGTTCATGGTATTATTCTGACAGTTTTTGATCCTATGGTTTTGGTCCATGGTATTTCATCCAAAATTGTTGATCCCAAGTATCAGGTCCGTGGTATTGTGTTATTATGGTTTTGGACCGTGGTATTGTGAAAGGACTAAGACTATAAAAGATGAAGGAGATCATTTGGCAAAGCATCTTCTGAATTATTGAATATCTGATAAAGTGCTAGATCTGGAATATTGTGATTGGGTTATGGTGCAGATCTGGATCTGAATGAAGAAGGAACCTGAGTGTAAGGAGAAGGATAAGTTCTATTGATGGGTCAAAATCTTAAGGCTGGAATAGTGGTATCTCTATATGATTTTGATCTGTGATATGTGGCACACGCTTGATCTATAAATCTAATAATCTGGGTTAACTAAATATTTGAAATAATGAATTTATAGATCTGAATTATTGATGCATGTTTTATTGTACACATGTTATGATCTGGGTATACTGCAAAGTTATAAGGACATATTTGCAGATCTGTATACGGGTTGGATTTGGTGAAAGAATTGATTCAGTATTGGATAAATCAGAGATTGATGATGCAAGTGTAGTTGATGGGTTTTTGATGTTCTTGGATCCAGTCTGAAAATTAATGAAAAGTGGTCCTTGAAAGAAAAGAAGTAGGGGGTTGTAGCTCCCTTCCAGGAGAGACTGGAAAATGAGAGAGAGAGTTGTAGCTCTCTGCAGGTTGTAGCCTACGTACTGGTAAAGGACTGCACCAGTACAAAATCATTGTAAAAGGAGTTTCTTATTAAAAGAAGATAGAGACATATTGCAGCAGGTGGTTTTCACCCACATTGGGTTTCCACCTTATATCTGGTGTTCTTTTGTGTGACTATTTGCTTTTTTTGTTCCTGCTCATTATTTTATGATACCGACATACAAAGTAATGATCAATATTTGAAGAATTATTCAAAGTACAAATAAGGAAGATATATTGAAAAGAATTTGATAATACTGATTCACCCCCCCTCTCAGTATTATTTCCAACATTATGGTGGTTTAGAATATGCTTTATGGTGGTCAGTATATGCTTTATGGTGGTTTGGTATATTCTTTATGGTGGTTTGATATATGCTTTATGATGTTTTGATATATGATCATATATGGTGTTTAGTATATGTTTTGATATATGCTTTGGTAAATGCTTTGGTATATGTTTTTGGTATATATTTATGATGATGTTGTTATATGTACACATGTATATGGATGTAAATACCTCCATGAGCTATGTTATAAAGCTCCAATATGAGGTATGGGTGTCATGTTATTATGATTATGTTGTCATGTTACTATGCTATTATGTGATTATGTTATCATGATGTTATGATGTCATGTGGGTTGGCACTCAGGAGGATGACCATTGTAAATACCATAATGAGCTGTGTTATAAAGCTCCACTATGCGGTATGTTATCATGTTGTCATGATGTTTTGCTTTTGAGCAAGTCTTTCATTGACAAATAATGCATCGAGCTGTGTTATAAAACTCCATGAGAAGTATTTCTTCTTTTAGCAGGTTACTGAGGTACATGTGTGATTGAACACTGAGGGTGGTGTCCCCCAAGGGGGAGGGTTCTGTAACAGCCCCGGTAAAAATTCCATGTAAATAAAAGTTAAAAACAATAACCACGGTCAATGGGACACTTATTCCATGTTGAATGTTGGGAAGGACATCCTAAGGGGTGTTCATTTGGTTGTTTATGGCTAAGGAAATTGACAAAGGCAATGACTAAGGCTTTGGAAAAAAAAATGGAGTTTTTGGCACATTTATTTATGAAAATAATGGAAATTAGGAGAAAAGGGAGGTGAAAGATCACATGTTGCATGTGAGGAGGAAAATGAAGGAAAATAATGGAAAATGAAGAAAATAGATGCCAAAGGATTCTGAGGATCAGTTGGTAACCTTTTTGTCAGTTGAGTTTTGGATCTCTCTCATTATTCTCTCTCTCTCTCTCAAGCTCTTTGACACTTGGAGTCTCTTGGAGCAATTTTGGCATTGGAGAAAGAAAGGAAAAGAAGGCAAGAGGAAGTGAAGATCAAGTAGGGAGAGGAAGGATCAAGCAACTACAATAAGCTTCATTGTACGTATTAACTTGCATGTGTTTCCTTCCTAGATTTGGCATGCATGGCATTGCATGTGGTTCTTTTATATCATGGCATGGATTTTTCTAGGTGTAACAATGTTTTCAACCTAAAATTTCCATTTCTGGATAGCTATGGTGTGATGGGGTTCTCATGTTTTGGTTGAGCTGGATTCCCAGATGGATTCGAAGCTGAGTGGGGTGGATCCAAAAATAATAGAGCACACGACCTAGTGGTCCCTGAACTAGACTTCCGATCAGGGTAAAGCCACTTGCCTAGTGACCCCTGAGCCAGACTATGGGTTGTGGTAAAGCCATGATTGTGTTGCCTCGGTGGGCCTAGGAATCCTTGCCAGTGAATGGAAGGATATACGGTAAATCCAAGAGGAGGTATTCTCTTCGTTGCACCTAGTAATCTTGGGTTTGGGATATGAGGTAAAGCCTAGAGAGTGGATCTCGGTTTAGGGCCTAATGATATGGGTTTGGATTGTGATAAAGCCTCAGAGACTACGAGATAGGAAAATTCCTCACAGTGTAGGTGGGGAAATCCGGTGGCATCCATGATTTTTTGGCCTAGTGATCGGGTGGAGATCACGATAATCCCTATAATGATGTGTTCATTGTGTTGGCCTAGTGATCTGGGACGAATTATGGTAAAGCTTGGTTTCTGTTGATGAGGTTGAGGTGGTTTAGCCTTGGTATGACTTGGTTGGTTCTTTTGGTTTAAGTCCCACATTCATGCTTAGAATATGGCATGTGGGTGGATGATTGAAGAGAGATTTAGCTGAACCATTTTATGGTAAGGTGGAATGTGGTAGTCCCATCTCTGGTTGGTCCAATGCATTCATTAATGATAAATTCATTCCCTTGATTTTCATGTGCAAATGTATTGATGTATATGTGGATTTTGATGGATGATATGGTTATGGTAATTCTATTCCTATTATGTTGGTTATATGTATATTTTATGACAACAACTACATATGGATATTAGCATGTTTTCACTTGTAAATGAATGGATAATTTATATATGGCCTAATAGAATATAATGTAGAAAAGGAAATGAGGGAACAATAGTTCATAGCGATTCTCAGATAAGTATGATATCCCTACACTTAATTATGTTGTTTACTCCTGTAGTTTACATGTTGATGATATGTTTGACAAAGTTCCTGGCATGTGTAGTAGGGTTATGGTTAAGGTCTTGTTTAGCTTATTGATTTTACATCATTGTTTCCCTGTAATTTTAATGATTTCAAGCTATCACACCATTCTGGGCAATGACATGGGCTCTGGGCCTAATAAAGTGGCTTTAATCCCAGGGTCACTGGCACAAAACTGAAAATTTTGGTCTTTGGTCATTGGAAGGGAAGCCTGTGAGAGCAACTTTAGGTTGTTGGTTGCTCCCTTACCCATAGCATGAGAGCGATTATGGCCTAAGAGATACAGCAAAATAGTAGGACCTAGGGACAAGCTGTCTGAGTGGTTGACTTGTCTCCTGAGTGTTCTTTTGATGATGTTGGATGACTATGTGTGATTGTTTAGTCGACTCCACTTCCTTATGGTCACATAGGAGGTTGAATCTGATCATAGTAGCCTCTCGTCTCATGTTTACCTTGGTTGGCATGGTTACTTGGGTGGATGTGGGAGGAGGTTGTTATCAAGAGAAGATTATCCTTCTAATAGGAAAAACCTATAAAATTTGGTCAAAGTTGTATTCAATATTGTACCAATAGCCTATAACCAATAAGATAGGCCGAGACCTATAACCTCATTTCTTGTGCAAGCCAAGGCTAGTGGTAGTAGCACAATCCAGTGAAGTAAGGAAACTTGTAGAAGATACAAGACCACAAATTGAAGAGGCATTTATAGTGATTTTGATAAGCCTTAATTAGAAGGTGTGAAGTTGTAGAATGATAACATAAATCTGTCATCGAGGGAATCAAAGTAAGAAAGGATTGTTGTATCTAGTACAAAGCCTGTTTGAAGCAAGTGGTTGTGACAAAAGTCTAGCTTGAAGATCTGTAGCAACATCTACAACATACCTCAAAAATAGAAGTACTACTACATCTATGAGATCAAAATTTTATCCTTGGGAAGCAAATGAAGTCATCTAGAGACAGATTCTTTGCAAGAAAGGATAAGGTGAGCCTACAATGAAGTTTGCATAATTTGCTTTGTACTTATCTAGCTTAAGTTAAATAAAGGGTCTGCATAATTTAATGACATGGAATGCATTAGGGTTTTAGGTTTTGTAGACTTTACTTTGTTGAAGTTTTGTGGTATCTAGGGATTGTAGAACCTATATAGGACTTGGATTAGGAAACCCTAGCCCTAATATGTTTGTTCCCTCATACAAACCCTAGTTCTTCACTTCTAGGGTTTGTATATAATCTAGGCTATATGGTAAACCTTAACGAGGGTGGAATTAGATGAAATCTAGCATATGACAGCAAAACCCTAGGGATGATGTTTCTAAGGGAAATATCAAGGAATTTAGGGTTAGTGTCTAAGAAACCTTGAGTATAGCCTCTAATAAAACCATTTGAACCCTAGATCGTCATCATGCTCTTGTATTTGTATATTTTGCTTGGTTGTACTTGTCAGTGAATATTGCAGGTACATAATGGAGGAAGCAAAATGAGAAGGATGGGTAAGAAAAGAAGTTATTGTGCTTGTTAATGATGAGCATGATAAAAGGAGGGAATAGTGAGGACCCAAAAGGAATTGATGCTAACAAATTCATTAAAGGATTAAGCATGCATCATTGTGTTTTCTAGATGAATATTGATTTATGGCATCATAGATAGAAGCTTGTGATAGTAGCATATTTAGAGTCTACTTGATTGAATTGCTTTGTAAGAATCATCTAATATTTAAAGAATGAAAAGTTTGGGACAATTGTGTATAAGTTTCATCCATACATTATCTAACATTATGTTAGAGGTAGTTATATTTCTAATATGGATCCTCAAGTTCATATATGAGCCATCATTTTTGGAGGTTCTTGGAAAAAGCGTTATGACAAGGATTAATGTATATTCCATATTGTATGGAAACATAACTCTTAAAAGGATGAAGGAATTTAATTGGTCAAATTTCAATATCATTGTGTAATACATATAGCTAGATGATTGTGTAAAAGATTAAGATTGCATAAATTAACTTTTGGGTAGGATTCATATAATTCTGTAAGAAAAGGTTGGTCATAAATTCTACACAGTGAATCTTTCATTTAGTTTTATGTTGCCTACTAAGATGAATTTGACTTACTCTAGAATGAATGAATATCTAGGAATGATGTCATAGTCGTTATGTGTAGTAAGGAATTAACCCCTATATGTTTTAAACATACAAGGACAAAATAATGTGCTACATCATAGAATCAAACCCTAGCTCCAAGGGTTAGCTCTATTAACAAATCCTCTTGTGCTAAGTCCAAAAACGGATTAAGATTAAATATCGTTGATAAACATTGGGGTTTCCAACCATATATGAAATTTACATGGACAAATAGATGTCTCAGTCCTAGACACAATAAGCTAGATCAATTATTGGCACATAGTTCCTTTGAAGAAAGTAACATCTCAATGTCTTCTCCAATTATATCTTATGTTGGATCATATCACTGAAACATCACCTTTTCTATGTTTAAACAAGATGATTATGGTCCTTTTTTCTTTTCATTTCAATAATTTTTGGCTCTAAGACCCCTCCTTCTCCACCTTGTTTCGAGATTTTGGAGCAAGTGTGTGGTTGGTTCATTGGTGCACATCTAGGAACAAAATCTTAAAAATACAAAGCTCAATCTAAAGGTTAGGGTGAAGAATTGTTATTAATTAGTGAGTATAGAGATCAACAACCTCAAATATAAACTAGGGGAACTCAAAGGCTTATCGAGTAAGAATAAGTCACTCCTTCTTTAATGATTAAAGAAAAAGAAACATTATGGTGATACAAACCTATGATGAGGGAAGAAGAATACAAATGGAGGTAAAAGTCCAAGAGTTTATGGCTCTAAGTAAGGGATATAAACACCATTATTTTTCACAAACAAGATAAAGTAAAACATTGATGTAACAATGTCAAGGAAATCGCCACCAATGAAGGAGAAACTAAGTCCAAATGAAAAAATCAAAGAAGTAGCCTTAACCCCTATGCCACCCTATATACTGAAACTAGGAGCCAAGATAGATTGAGTACAAATATTATGCAATAAAATAATCCATGTATTATATGTAATAAAGACAATGCTTGTCTAATGTAGGTTATATTAGAAGAGGAAACCTTGCACGTAATCAATTATTTTAAACTTGATAAGTTATCAAGTCTAGATGAATTCAACATTCATTTTTGCAACTATTTTTGGAATATTATTAAGTTTGAGTTTGTGTGGATGGTGTGAATTCTTCAATATGTTCATCATTCCTTGCATTTGAGAGGAGGGACAAGTTAATATTTCTTAGCCATATATTTTAAGGATGAAAGAGCACATTATGAAGCAATTGAGAAAGTACCCAGTTATTGATTTCAAGAA
The DNA here is from genome assembly GCA_031772625.1 of Pinus tabuliformis. Lineage (NCBI taxonomy): Eukaryota > Viridiplantae > Streptophyta > Pinopsida > Pinales > Pinaceae > Pinus > Pinus tabuliformis. Next base: position 1,047,817,445 of record CM062819.1, on the reverse strand, counting down.
GGATAAGAGAGTCCATTGTTTTCCAAAAATGATAATGGGGATGAAGATACATGATGAGCTAACAGTGGATTCATAACATGAAAGATGGTAAGACCATCAGGGACTATCATTCTCTCCTTGATAAGCCACGTGCTCCCCCAGATTAATCCATATGGTTGGATTTACAAACTTGATTAATGAATCCTCTACTGTTCATGTTTTTGGAATAAACAATACTTTTGCATCTATGAACTTTAGCAACGTTTTAGTGCTGAGAGCCGTCAAGCCCAAATTGGCAATAATTTCTTGGCTCGAATCAATAGTAATGTCGAATTAGAAGGGAATTGTGCTATTAGCTGAGAAAATTGGGTTCTAGGTGTAAATTTTAAATCCCAAACCAACCACAGAAATGATAGAGATATTCAGAATTTCAATCAACTGACATGTCACAATATTGAAAAAACTCCAAGTGGAGAAGGAACATGTTAGCAATATTGAACAAACCCTGAGCAGAGACAAAAGCATGCATTCCCACTAAAAAATTATTGTTGGCATGATGAATAATGTGTTGTCCTTGATGGAAAACTACTTGACAAGGAATTTCTTGATGTCATAATAGTGATAATATGATGGATATGGAACTAATCTAAATATAAGGAATATTAGTACGAATATCATAGAGGATATGGGAGAGAATCGAAAACTCAATCACGGGAAGCATGAAAAATATGAAGCTTAAGAAGTATACGTAGTTCTTGTAAGGGAGTGTCAAGTTCATACGCATGTCCTATGGACAAAAGTCATGTACATAATCCGAACCATGGAATTAAGGATACTAGGAGTCATTAGCATCGTAATTACCCATAGGAATTGTGTCTACAATGTCTATTTGATCCCATCAATGAATACCATCAACATTATTAAAGGAATTACCTGAGGTATTGGGTAAGGAAAAAGCTATATGAGAAGATGGAGATCAAGGTGTGCACCAAGGAGGAAAGAGAAGACTCAAATATGGAAGATTTGAAAGTGCATTAACTACTAATGCTTATACTTGTATAATTTGTGAACCTTAGAATATCTAATGATGCAAGATCTATTTGAATGTGTTTGAAGCAATATGTGATTTAACAGTAAAATTTATAGAAATTATGATTGTGGTTTGCAACAAAGATTTGCTTCAATATTTTAAGAATTTGTATGCTGGTTTTCTTCAGTAAGGTCACATACACACACAGATCTAGTTCAACATAGTTGCATATAAATTTTGTGATATTTCATTCAGTGTATTGGTACAGATACATGGGTGTTATGCATGGTAATTACGTACACACATGTATCTATTTCATGGAGGTTGTGTATTTGTGCTAGGGTTTTCAATTGCTGCCTGGTGATGACAATTGATGATATCTGTTCTGTTTTCTATTGTCTGTCAATGATTTCTTTATTTTCATGGTTTGTATCTAGGAGTGTTGATTGGCTTGATTTGATTGTGGATTGGACTCTTGGTTGGTGATGATGTTCTGTTGATCTGTGATTAAATTTCCACTATGACTCGGTATGAAAATAACTCAGAGAATGATGCCATGATTCAGTTTTAGAATTTAGTATTACTTGATGATGACAAGTTATCTTTTATTTACTATTGTTTATCAATGATGTCTATCTATATCTTGGTGATATTGATTGAATTGGTTGTGCATTGATTTGATCTGGTTGTAATGGTTGGTTGAGGTTCAGTTCAATGATTAGTTTTCTTCAATATTTAATGCTTTGATGCTTCTGTGATTTAGCTGGTTTATAGTGCTTTAGTGATTCAAATTTTGAGATTCAGTATTTCATCTTGGCATATTGGTTTGTGCTTATTGTTAATGTGGGTCGAGTGTGAAAATTTTATGAAAGGTGGCCTATAGGTTGTTTGATGATTATTTGATTCGTGGATCTAGTGTAAAAGATTCTGAAACATGGTCCACAAGGTGCTGAGGGTTGAAACCTTTAGTGAAAGGGTAGGAGCTCCCTTCTGGTAGGATATGGTGAACGAAATTAGGGGGTTGTAGCTCCCTTCCAGTGGGTGCTAGAGAACGAGTGGAGGTTGTAGCCTCGTACATGTGGGTGCCTGTGTGTTGGTAAGATTCTGCACTGGTACATGATGTAATGAATATTTTCTTCTTATAATAAGAAATAAGACAAAATTGACGACAACTATGGTTTTCTCCCACATTGGGTTTCCACCTCAAATCCCAGTGTTCTATATGTGTTTCTTATATGCTGTGATTTATCTATTATTTATTGCATTTTGGATGGTGAATGAATTAATAATGCAATGGTTAAGTTAAATCACTGATGAAAGATATGACAAATTAAGTAAAATGGATAAACGATGTTTGCATTAGCTAGAGTCGTGTACACACATAGGTTACATAAATAACAATAGTGTACATAATTTTTAATGTGAAATTGAAAGTAAAAGTGAGTTAAAAATATTGATTCACCCCCTCATTCTAGTATTTTTCCTAACAATTAGTATTAGAGCAAGTCCCTTAGAAGAAGCTTGATCGCTTAAAGGGAGATATATCAATATGAGCATTCAAGAGGGAGTATCTTCTATCAAGCCACATTTGTTTAATGGGACTAAACTTATATTTTTGAAAGTTAGAATGAGAGCGTATTTGCAGGCACTAGGAGATGATGTATGGGGAATTTTTGAAGGTGGATATAAATACCAAACCTCCATTCCCACAGATGATGCAAGGAAGAAACAATATGAGATCAATGTAAAGGTTTTAAATGCTATCTTGGGAAGTTTGGATAAATCTAAGTTTGTGAAACTCATGCAGTTGAACATTGTAAATGAAATATGGGATAATATTTTTCAAAGCTATGAAGGTGACGCTAACGTAAAAAGTTCCAAACTTCAAACATATAGAATTCAGTATGAGACTCTTAGAATGCATGATGATGAGAGTATTGCAAAATTTTTCCTTAGAGTAGATGAGAATATTAACTCAATGAAAAATCTTGGTGATGAAATAAAGGATACTAATGTTGTTGAAAATATTTTGAGATCACTAAACCCAAAGTTCGATTCTAAAGTCTTCGCAATTGAAGAAATGCAGGATTTGAAGATTCTCACTATTGAACAACTCTGTGGGATATTTACAACTTATGATATGAGAAAATGGGATACATCAGGTATTAGAGAAGAAACATTCCAAGCCATAAAGAAAGGGAAAGAAAAAAAAGAGCCTAAGGAAACAAAATACATTTCAGATGAAGAAGTGAATTTTGTGAAGAAGCTCCAAGTAGCAATTAACAGGTTCAGAGGTAAGATTCCTTTCAAATTTTTTTCCTATGGAAGAGTAGGTCACTATGTTGCTAAGTGTCCTTATAAAGAAAATCATGAAAAAGGAAATATTTTTTCAAAGGAAAATGTCAAAATAAGTTTTACTAGCAAGATAATTTTTTTATACTCATGAAGATAGTGAATATTCTTCCATCAATGAGGATGATGAATCAGATCAAGATTGGAAATTACATATGGCATTCAAAGAACAATGTGTATATGAGTCTGATGATAACTTTATGGATGTTGTAGAATAATTTGATAGACTTAGGGCCATAAACATGAATCAAGAAAAGGAAATCAATATGTATAAAGAAAACACCCTTGTTGAAAAAATAACTAAGCTGAAGATTTGTTTATAAGAAGCTAAATTAGTAGAAGAATATTTGAAGAAACAAGTCCAAGAAAGGGATCATTGTGAAAACTCAGAAAATTTTTGAAAAATTGTGGGCCTAAAAAAGGAACTTGAGAAAACAAAAGCTCTAAATATTAGATTTTCTAAAGTATTTGAAACTTTAGAAGAAATTATTAAAGTTCATTGCTCTCCACTAATCAAGACACATCTTGGATACAATCAAAATCAAAATGGTGAAACATTAGAACCTATGAAATCTTTTGAAACATGCACACAAAGGTATGTCAATGCAATAAAAGGAAGCAATAATAAAAATTATAGGGCTTAGAAAAATAATGAAGGGTCAAACTATTCTCAAGCAAAACAACCTTTCCATGAAAAACGTGCAAAATACTCAAAAATTTATTATACTCTCAGGTACTCTTACTTCAATGGTCAATTCTTCGCTTGTCACAAATTTGGTCACAAATGTTATAGACATTTTTGTGCCTTACAGCATGAAGCATGAAATGTCCATAATTACAGGGATCCAAAGTCCCTAAACATGTTGTTCTTACCCCTAGAGGAACAAGGTCAGCAAACCACAGCACTTCAGATCAGTTCTCCACCTGAAAACACTCAAAAACAGGCAATTTCAGGATCATGTCAGCTGCCCCATTGAGCATCTGCGCTGAATGTCAACTGCTCCACTCTGTACCTGCGCTGAATGTCAAAAGTACTGAAGGCTACCTGCGCTGGGCGAGATTGGCCAAGTGGCACAGTCATTCTGCAAGGTGTCAGATGCCCAGGAAGCTTCTAAAAGACACTTGGATCAGCAAATTCGCCCTATGATGAGTAAGAGGTCCTTGATCTCCATGTGGAAGCAAGGATCTCCAAGTGGACTCAAGAACTGAAGTTTAACTGAAGAGAGAGAGGACACAAGGAAGCTTCATGTCAGTCTCAAGCTGACTCATCCTTTCTCCATTTATCCTATATATAGAGCTCTCTCATGAGGTATAAGGAGGCTGGAATTTTGTGCAAAGCAAGGAAGTGCTGTTGGTTTGAGTTTAGAGCTATTGGGTGATTGCTTTGAAGGAGGTGAAGAGGAGATTTCTTGCTGCTGGGAGGTGTTGCTGGATTGGGCCTCTATGGTTGTAACACTCTCAGAACTTTACTTCTTCCATTAATAAAGCATTTGAGGTTCTTCTATATACATGTGTTTCAATGATGTATTGTTGTACTTGTATATTTGATTTATTCTAATCCTTGAATCAGTTATGAATGTATGCTTCTTGTAGTTTCCCTCTCTTGCCTTTTTGCAGGATCTTTGTGTAGCTGGGCCAGTGAAAGAGCAAGGAGCTAGGAGCAAGCAGCAAGGAGAGAAGACTGGATCAACACTAGCGAAAGACATCGACTGGTGGATCTCTTTCTCCTCTCTTTACTTTCATAAAGAAGAAATCTTAGATAGCTTTGCTTTCTGTTGTTGCTGAGGTACTATCACCCTTAGAGTAGGGATAGGGTCATTCCGTGTCGGATACTTTTCCCCACAACAAATTGGCGACTCCGCTGGGGATCGTATCTTGTTGGTTGTTTGTGTTTCTTGCTATTCATTTCATAAACAAAGGGAGTACCGAATCGAACTGCACTTGAATCTTTCAATTGCAAAGTAGAGGGCAGCTACTCTAGCTCAGTTTCTGGGCATGTTTATGATTGGAAGAGCTGATCCACAAGGACTCTGAAGCTCTTACTGATATCTTTTCATCCTCCTAATCATCCCTTAGTGTGTACTTGACTGATAGCTTCTGATTTGGCCAAAAACTGTGAATTTTTGAGCAAATTGTGACCCGGAAACTGTGAAAAACGCAACTCTCGTTCTTCAGTGCAGGCTGTCCAAAGGCAGTCTGCATTTCAGCGCAGGTAGCCCCTTTGGGAACTGCGCTGAATGTCAATCTGACAGTCCAGAGCCTGCGCTGAACCAGTGTGGCAGTGTCCTACTGGGGTTTCCCACTGTGTCTTTGCCCTGTTTTCACTCTTGTTTTGCTGCCTGTTGCTTGTCATTGTACCTATCTGAAACCAACTGTCCTTGCCACTATTCCGCCTCGGTTGTATGAAGAAACTGTGATTGTTCTTTGTGTATTTCTTGTTTCATTTACAGTTTCCCATAGCGAAAAGCGAACTAGTCTTGCTGTGGCCTCTTAGATCCAGAACTGTGATAAGTGTCGTAGTGATCTTGAGAGTTAGTTTGATTGCTGTTCATAGCTGATTGAGTTTGTTTGCTTTCGTCATATGGTTTGAATTCATATATTTCTAGTGTCGAAACAAGTAAATCTTAAGGTGTCTTTTGATTTTGGACAAGCTTGTTTGTATTCGCTTGAAATTGAATTCAAAGTTATACAACAGCTTTCTTTTTGTAATACATCAACATTAAGAAAGAGAAAAGAAATACTTGCATTGTGCATGTGCATTATTGACAGCTTGCGTGTTGATTTAGGGAAAAGTGCATTAGTGTGTGCTCTATGATCTGTGTGAAAAGTTGATGTCTTTCTTTTCCCTCAGTAGTTAAGATTTTCAAAGTTGAAAGATTGAAAAGCTTGCTTCTCATCTTAGATTGCATCTAGGAAGTTGTTTATACATCTCGTGGTGATCCTTAAAGGCAAACTGCTAAGCAAGATCAACTTAAAATGAATTGAATTTACATAACAACGCATTGAAACATAACGCAAACACATAGAGGTCTAAGCTAGAGACGTGTTCCGGCGTCGTTAAACGTGATATCTTAGCGTTGAGTGGTTGGGTGATTCCTCCACGGTGAAGCGATAAGTATCAATACGGACTTGTGCTCCCGCGTACCGTCGCGTATATTGGGAGACCCCTATAGGAACAAAGCCTTTATCCTTAGGAAGCCGTGTCGGCCGCCCTACTGATCGCGATGCAGTGAACACAGCATTCACGAAGATCGACCACCCGTACCGTAAAACGTATTCTGTGGTTTCACGAAACGTTTGGCACACCCTCTTCCTAGATCTCCAGAGCAGTTTCTTTTGGCCTTTTTCAAACTCTATAACTAAAAAAGTCCAACCGAGCATTTGTCACTTCGGGCTCGTTAAAACATCGAAGGAGACTAGAGTCATCTTTAGCTTTTTCTCGACTCTTAAAAAGTGAAAAAGCAAGTTGTGTCTAAAAGCGTCGTTATAAAATTCATTTTAAACGGAACATAATCACCTCTTATTCCCGCGTTGATCTGTAGGTTGAGAACATGGAACGCCCCAACCAAGGAAGTCCACAAGATGGAAATCCTAGTCCTTTCTCTTCTTGGGGAGAAGTTGGTGCGCCCCATATGGCCACATTGTCGCTTCTAGGACTGACAATTGGCCTGCCAGTTTGGCTTTTCTCAACCAATGTAGTTCAGGCCACCATGGTTCCTGATCAGTCGAGTCAACAGTTAGATCAGTCTAGAGCTGCCCACCAGCCTTCTACTTCTAAAAGCTCTTCCTCCAATCCTTCATCTTCGCAAGGTAGAGCCGACAAAAGCCAAGCTCCCATGGACAAGAAGGAGAAGAAGAAGAGAGAGAAGAAGAAGAAGGAGCCTAAGGCGACTGGGGGCAAGCAAAAGACATCTAACAAAAATCCACACACGGCACAGACCGGGCCTAAATCGCCATGTGTCATATGTAGAGGAGACCATTTCCATAGAGATTGTCCCTGTATTCCCCGGATACTAAGGGACTGGTCCCCTCGTCTGCACAATTCGGGAGCATCAACCTCTGACAGTCAGGTTGAATGCTTACCGTCAACCAGCGAAAGTGAAGGTTCAAGACAAAAAGGAGGAGTAAGATCCCCCTATAGACTGTGTGAAGGCGATCACGCCATTCACCGTTGTCCCTTCTTAAACGAAGCGAAGAGAGTTTTGGAAGATCGTCTGGTTTCACCGGTAAGACTTCCTCCTGGATACAAAAAACTCGTGCCGAGTCCTTCGTTAGTTGAAAATACAGCTGGCCCGCTCAAGTGGTTAGCTGAAGCGTCAATCACTGAGAATGAACCTACTGAATCCAGACCGGACGAAAGTCCAAAGGTCGATACGGTAGTTGACCCGGTTCTACCTTCAGAAGTTTCATCTTCAAATGACACTGTCACTGAAGAGTCATCTTCAAGTGACACCCTCACTGAAGAGAATAAGGATGACACCATCCAGATTCTTTTCATCAGCACCGACTCTGATGAGCGTCAGGGCAATGCGCCCATTCCTTTATCGCGGGAAGGAACATCATCAGGGTCATATCCGGCCATATATTCGGTCCCACCACCAAGCAACCTGGTTGTATCCTTTGATTGGAATCAACTAGGCAGACCCCGGTTGCCAGCCAGTATACCATTCAGAATCATTGTCCAGATCTACAGAATGATTATGGCTGGCACTATCATTGATGAAGGGGCGTCTGTGAGTATCCTTTCCTCTGTTGCTTGGAAAGCACTGGGTTCCCCGGCGCTTTTACCTGAGATAAGAAATCTCTCGGGTTTTGATAAAGGAACCAGTCGACCATTAGGGATCCTCCCCAATGTGCCTGTTACATTGAAAGGGAAGACCATTCAAATGAACGTGATGGTCGTCCAAGGACCCTTGGATTATAACCTACTCCTTGGACGTGACTATATTTATTGCATGGGAGCGATAGTCTCCTCACTCTTTAGAGTAATGTGTTTTCCACACGAAGGAAGGGTGGTCAAGCTCGTAGACCAACTTTCATTTCCGAGATCACGCATCGCAAATAGTCAAATACCAACCCTGAATGGTCTATTCACTCAAGAAATGTCTCCACCCCTAGTCCTTCTTCCCGATGAGTGCGAGTGATTCGGAAAGATGGGACTGGAACCCAGGGGGCATGCACTCTGGTCTGCTTCGGGCAGAAGAAACCCTGGGTATAAGGTAGAATTTCCGCAGGAGAATATGACTAGTCCGTACCCCGTCCGTGGTTGGAAGAGGGGTTGTTCTAGAATAGGATTCTTTTGTCAAAGTTATGTGTTTGACGAGTTTTAGTCATTCACCATTGTCTACTATGGGAGACAGTGCCGAAGAAAGAGATTGATTTGCGGCAGCAAATAGAACCGTCTTTGGGTAATAAGAAAGAGGCAAGCCTCCCTCAATAACACCAATGTTTTGTCTTTGAGTAGTGTTCTTCTCTTGTCGCAAATAGCTGTTCGTTAAAAGTTGGGCCGACGGGAAGACAAGTACCGCGTAAGACCCCTTAAAATAACGAGAAGACAAGTATCGTTAACATTAGATTGGCAAGACGACAAGTAGCTGGGAGCACCCAAAGAAAAGCAGAGGTGAAGGAGAGGAGGGGCAGCCTTGAAATTGTATTTTATACCTGGGGGCATGCAAACCTTTTGGAGTGCAAGCTAAGAGCGGTTATTTATCTGGTTTTTGGGATTAGTCGTTTCCGAACTTGCATAAAGAAAGGATGAGTTGGAGCATAGCTTTGGTAAGGTGCAAGCTCTATAAAAAATGGAATCTTTCAGGAGACATTCTTATTTTATGACTGGTATATCGAGCAGTTTTAGCATAAAGTTCATGCTCGTTAAAAAATAAACGCAAAATTCGAGCAGTTTTAGCATAAATTTCATGCTCGTTAAAAAATAAACGCAAAATCCGAGCAGTTTTACTGCAGAATTCATGCTCGTTAAAAAATAGAAAAGCATGAGCAAGAGTTTCCTCCAGAGTTCAAGCTCATTAAAAAATGAACCTACCCCGGTAAATAACCTTTGTGATCGTAATTTTATCAGCCTTAAAAGCCTTGGTCGTGTTTGCCCACCACCTCCATTCCATTTGGCCGATCGTTCACCCCCATATGATTGTTTACCCATTTTGAGGAACAACTGCGAAGAGTGATTTCACCTAGCCATCCTTGTGACACTGCCGTTATTGGAAAATTCCAACCTGTACCTGGAATCAGTTGCTATCCCTGTTTATCACTCGTTCCTCAAAAGACGAGTCCTCTTTGAGCTCTTTTCTGACTCATAAAATATGAAAAGTTTGCCGAGCTTTGGCCTTCCAGCTCGTTAAAAGGACCGGAAGAGCTATCCCTCCTCTAGATTTTAATCTTTCTGGACCTGAGGGATTATTACACAAAAAGATCGGGCACTTGTCTTGTTCGGCTCGTTAAAAGTACTGAACACTCATCCCTTCTGTATTGTTTTATACTTTTTCGAACTTAAGGGATTAGATGATGAAAAAGGAATTTTGGAGTTAACTTTCTGTACCTTTTCAGACTCTCTAAAAATGAAAAGGACCGAGTTTTCCTTGTCGTTAGACTCGTTAAAATGATTAAATAGCGACAAACTTGTCTTTAGACGAGAACGAGTTTCCCTATCGCTAAGCTCGTTAAATCATAGCGATAGGCTTGCCCGAAGGGCAGGTTATAGAACAAACATATGTTATCCTCCTCAAGCTTGACAAAAATAAAGAGGTACTGGTCAGAAATGACTGGGGAAAAATTGGGAGAACCTCAAAGCTTTAATGGTAGCAAGTCGCTCTTGAACATGACACTTTTCCTCCGTACCACATCGGGTTGGGTTGTTTCATTCACCGGTCTCATCACCATGGTCCTCGCCAAACCATCCACATTTGGGCTAATGCTACCGATCCATCGCATCAGTGTCGTTATATGTTCAAGAGAGGTCGTTCAGAAAGTGTCAACCGTGTCCCACCCACTACCATACATTATCCTTCATCCGTCCATGATCGCCACCCTGAATCATATGTCACAGTTTGTTTTCACCTCCACTAAAATCATTAGCTCCATTCCGTGTCATTGATGTGGGATTCATTAAGGCCCTCCTTTGACGGATCGCTTCTTGTCGACTTCAGCTCATTATCCAAGAAGTTGATCTAGGAACAACCCCTTCAGTACTTTGAAGCTTGCATGCCTCAATGGCAAGTTTCTCACTTCTGGCGACAGGTATACATCAATGACCTTCGACCAGAAGATTTTGCGTGGCGTTCGACGCCAAGTCCTTTATTCACACCACGTGAATTGTACTGTAGTACCTTGAGGGTCATTTTCATTATCGGTGATTCCTCTCGCGCTTGTTAACGGTTTTCATCATTGACCGGTAATCAAGCGATTTCTTTCCATGTTTGACTTCAGCGCAATTCTCACATGGATCGACTTGTACTTAGAGTGAAGATCGAACGAGTTTGAAGACCCCGGATCTAGTTTCATCCATCCGGGCTGTGATATGTATTCAGGAAATATAAAAGCATTTGTCATGTACATCATTGCAGCAGATGATCATCCTACTCAAAGGACGATAATTTCAGCAGAGAATTATCAATCTACCATCAGACGATTGTCTGTTCTATGTACCAAAATGTATTTATAAAGCTGAGCATGGGAATGCCCGCTTCAGCTAGATCATGAAAACAGAATGAAAAATAATGTATTGTATTGTATTTTATTACAGGACACCTCTCAGCGCTTGAATGAACTTCGGATCCTCTGGATAAAGCATTTCACCCGATAAACGACCTCATACTTTAGGGGGCAACTGTTATAGACATTTTTTTGCCTTACAGCATGAAGCATGAAATGTCCATAATTACAGGGATCCAAAGTCCCTAAACATGTTGTTCTTACCCCTAGAGGAACAAGGTCAGCAAACCACAACACTTCAGATCAGTTCTCCACCTGAAAACACTCAAAAACAGGCAATTTCAGGATCATGTCAGCTGCCCCATTGAGCATCTGCGCTGAATGTCAACTGCTCCACTCTGTACCTGCGCTGAATGTCAAAAGTACTGAAGGCTACCTGCGCTGGGCGAGATTGGCCAAGTGGCACAGTCATTCTGCAAGGTGTCAGATGCCCAGGAAGCTTCTAAAAGACACTTGGATCAGCAAATTCGCCCTATGATGAGTAAGAGGTCCTTGATCTCCATGTGGAAGCAAGGATCTCCAAGTGGACTCAAGAACTGAAGTTTAACTGAAGAGAGAGAGGACACAAGGCAGCTTCATGTCAGTCTCAAGCTGACTCATCCTTTCTCCATTTATCCTATATATAGAGCTCTCTCATGAGGTCTAAGGAGGCTGGAATTTTGTGCAAAGCAAGGAAGTGCTGTTGGTTTGAGTTTAGAGCTATTGGGTGATTGCTTTGAAGGAGGTGAAGAGGAGATTTCTTGCTGCTGGGAGGTGTTGCTGGATTGGGCCTCTATGGTTGTAACACTCTCAGAACTTTACTTCTTCCATTAATAAAGCATTTGAGGTTCTTCTATATACATGTGTTTCAATGATGTATTGTTGTACTTGTATATTTGATTTATTCTAATCCTTGAATCAGTTATGAATGTATGCTTCTTGTAGTTTCCCTCTCTTGCCTTTTTGCAGGATCTTTGTGTAGCTGGGCCAGTGAAAGAGCAAGGAGCTGGGAGCAAGCAGCAAGGAGAGAAGACTGGATCAACACTAGCGAAAGACATCGGTTGGTGGATCTCTTTCTCCTCTCTTTACTTTCATAAAGAAGAAATCTTAGATAGCTTTGCTTTCTGTTGTTGCTGAGGTACTATCACCCTTAGAGTAGGGATAGGGTCATTCCGTGTCGGATACTTTTCCCCACAACAACAAAGTAGTTCATTGTGTTGCTTATAAAACGATAATGACTAGAGAAGCAAGAAAACAACATAATAAAAACATGAAAAAAAAGTCTTCTTATAATGCTTTCTCCCTTCTTCATAATAAAGTTGGATGTTCCATTTGCAATAAATTTGGTCATGAAGAAACTCAATGTATAAGCTGGATGAATTCATCTTATCAACATGAGTAGAATATAGAACCTCTCAAGGTATGGAAAAATAAAATTTCTTCCTTTGAAATTTGTGGTCTAGCATCATATGCAGGAGATCAAGAGAATCTATGGTAGTTTGATAGTGGTTGTTCAAAGCATATGACATGTGACAGAGATAAGTTCGTTTCCTTTAATGAAATTAAGAAAGAAAAATAGTGTGACTCTTGGTAATAACTCACCTGCTACTATTAAAGGAAAAGGATTTGTGGTATTAAAAGAAAAGGTCAAGGTTGAGAATGTACTATTTGTTGATGGGTTAAGACATAACTTGTTAAGTGTTAGTCAAATGTGTGATCAGGGGCATGAAGTTATTTTCAGATAAAAAATTTGCATGGTAATAAATTTGGATATATGCAATACCATAATCAAGGGAACCAAAACTCCAAAAAATGTCTATATCCTAAAAGGCGGGAGATAACACTATTTTTTGAGCAAATATGAAGAAAGTTGGCTTTGGCACAAAAGATTGGGATACCTCAGTTTTTCTCAAATATACAAATAAAGAAATATGGGAGAAGTTCGTGACTTGCCAGTCATTTCTCCACCTAAAAATAGTATTTACAAATCATGTCAATTTGGTAAGCAATCTAGAATTCAGTTTAAAGCTAAAGAATGTACTGTAAACCCTTTGAACTTGTTCCCACTGATTTATGTGGACCTATGAGAAAGAAGTCTCCTCATGATGAACAATACTTCATGCTATTGATTGATGAATTTACAAGAATGTGTTGGGTTGGTTTACAAAAGTATAACGAATTAGAGACAAAAATCAAATGTCTTAGATCTGATAGAGGAGGAGAGTTTATATCAGATGATTTTTATTTTTATTTTTGTAAACATCCTGGCATCAAAAGGAATTTTTCCATAGCCAAAACTTCTCAACAAAATTGAGTGGAAGAAAGAATGAACATAACAATTCAACAAATGGCGCGTGTCATGCTTGATGAATCAGGAACATCTCACACTTATGGGGAGAAGCAACACATACAACCATGGATATACTTAGTAAAGCCCATGTTTGAGTAAATAATGATAAAACTCCATATGAACTCTGGTATGGTAAGCTTGCAACTGTTGAACACTTTAGAATATTTGGAAGAAAATGTTTCATGAAGAAAAATGGTGATAAGATTGGAAAGTTTGAATCTATAGATGATGAAGGAAACCTTAGCGGATACTCTTACAAAAGCAAAGGATATAAATTTTATAATAAAATAATACAAAATATTGTTGAAGTTATAGATGTTGTGATTGATGAAGTATCCATAGGTACCAAAAGGGAAGCAAAATAAGATGGCGAACCACTCCCTACTAAAATCCAAGAAGTTGTAGGAGAAGAAGAAAGAGAAGCAACAAAAGAAGGTAATGAAAATATAGGTATGTTAGAAAAGACTCCATCAAGGTATATTCAAAAGAATCATCCTGAATCTCAAATTCTAGGTGATAAGGATGCAGGAATACAAAATAGAAGAAATTTGTTGGATCATCTAGTCACGTAGCATTACTATCCACAGTTGAACCTCAATATGTGAATCAAGCAAGCAAAAATGAATGTTGGGTTAAGGTAATGCATGAAGAAATTGATCAAATAGAGAAGAACCATATATGGGAACTTGTACCATGACCTCATAATAAAATTGTAATTGGGACAAAGTGGGTGTTTAAGAACAAATTGAATGAAAATGGAAAATTAATTTAAAACAAGGCAAGACTTGTATGCAGAGGCTATGCTAAATAGGAAGGGGTAGACTTTAAACAAAAATTTGCACCTGTAGTTAGACTTGAAGCCATAAGAATGTTTCTTGCATTTTCCAGCTTTTTTGACTTTAAAGTATATCAAATGGATGTTAAATCTGCATTTTTAAATGGGGACCTCAAAGGAGAAGTTTATATTGACTAACCTGAAGGATTTATACTTGGAAATGTTAAAAATCTTGTTTGAAAAATTAAGAAGGCATTATGTGGGCTAAAACAAGCCCCTCATGCATGGTATTGTCATCTTTACAAGTATCTTTAACAATAAGGATTCAAGAAAAGATATGCAGATAGAAATCTATATATCAAATATGACAAAGATAAACTTTTGGTAGTTATGTTGATGACATCATATTTGGAAGCAATGTTGAATCTATGAGTCAAGGATTTGCTTCAACTATGTAGAAGGGATTGAAATGTCTTTACTTGGTGAACTAACATACTTTATTGGTCATCAAGTTCATCAAACTAAAGAAGGTATCTTTCTTTCTCAAACCAAGTATCTCAAGCAGATTATGAAGAAATATGGAATGGAAGGGTGTAAAACTATGTGCACACCAATGGTAATAGTAATAATATGCAATCTTAGCTAAAATTAGAATCTCCTACATTTAATCAACCCAAATATAGATCTATGATTGGTAGCTTGCTTGATCTTACCGAAACAAGACTAGAAATCATGCATGCAGTTGGCATAGTTGGACGATTCCAAGAAAATCCCAAGGAAACTCATCTCAAAGTAGTTAAGAGGATATTCAAGTATCTGCAAGGCACTCAATATTTTGGTCTATGGTATCCAAAAAACACATATTTTTCACTTCATGCTTACATATATGCAAACTGGGTAGGTAATGTTGATGACCGTAAAAGTACTAGTGGAGGAGCATTTTATTTGGGACCTCGCTTAGTTTCTTGGTTCAGTAAGAAACAAAGTTCTATTGCTTTATCAACTGTTGAAGTAGAATATGTTGTTGTTGCCTCTTGCTATACTCAACTGATATGGATGATCCAAACATTGCATGAAATTCAAGTAACTTATCCTTAACTTGTACATATTCTCTTTGACAACACTAGTGCCATAAGCATCTCTGAAAATCCTATCATGCACTAAAAAAATAAGAACATCCCAATCAAATACCATTTTCTTAGAGAGAAATTTCTTGAGAAAAAAGTAAAGTTGGAATATGTTCCTTCAAAGGAACAAGTTGCAGATTTATTCACCAAGCCTCTTCCATGTGATTCCTTTGAATATCTCAGACAAAAATTAGGAATGATTCCTGCCTCTTCACTTTGATAATTGTGCTAACATAATAGGAACAAGAATGTCATGTTTAGGGGGAGATATGGTTATAAAAATATATAATTTATATTATGTACATGGATCTTATGAAAGACAGGCACGTGTATACACTTTTCTTGATATAGATAGTCGCATATGCTTCTCAACGATGAAAATAAGTGGCACAAATTCAGGGGGAGCTTCTCATATGTTTTCATCAGTTCATTTTTGTCTTTTTGGTTATGACATTAATTTGCTACGGTCTATTGGTGGTGCTCTTATGCTGCTTAAGGTATTGGGTCATGATGAATATTGAGATTTTTCAAGGTATTTGATATGTCTCCTTGATAGATGAGGAAGTTATGATGTGATTAGAGGGTGAATAATTGACACATTCAAGGGGAGCATCTTCCATGCTTCTAATGGTCCATCATTGTTGGCATTATGGCTTCCTAAGCTTTCCTTGTTGCATTATGATGACTGTGATTGTTGGTGATCTTAATATATGGTTATTTTTGCTATCATTAGTGAACATATATGTGCTTCTTGGGTTGATCATGATGAAGTTATGAATGGTGCATTATTATTGATTGATGTTACATCTTAATGCACTTTATAAGGAGGATATGTATGCTATTGATGCTACAAAGTATTTTACACCTATTGCTTCTTGATGACGAGGATATTCATGTTATTATCATTATGCCAATTATGTTTCTTACATTAGATGATTATGTTTCATATTCCTATATGGTGCACAGTGGTTTCTAATGACTATCATGGTCTTGCTACATTCTTCATTATTGAGATTCATGTTTATGGTTACCAATGTCATGTATGTCTCTTGATGTAAAGGTCATGAAAAGACCTATGTTGTAATCAATGTAAAATTCAATCATATATGGACCAATGGGATTGAGTGATGTCATATATGTAACCCCATTATTGTGGGTAATTGATGTAAAATTGGATCCAATATGTAAACCCATTATATTGGGTGATTGATGTAATCACGGGTTCATAGAGTCATTGGTGATAGGAAAGGTAATATTTGTTTGAGTCATAAATCCTTGTACTTTATTGCATATCTTTAGAAAGTCCAACATATGCTCAGGGGGAGCACGGTCATAATGTATATTTCATGATTCATAGTAGCCTGGTTCAACCCTTTTTCCTTGAATTCATAGGGGGAGAGAAGACTTGGCATTTGGAGAGAAGACTTGGTGTTTTCAGGTTTTGCAGGTGACTTCCAAACACCAAAGTGGTTGCCATCAAGTCCAAAGGGGGAGATTGTTGGCATGATGACTAATGTGTTGTCCTTGATGGAAAGCTTCTTGATAAAGATGTTATTGATGTCAACATAGCGATAATATGGTGGATATGAAATTAATGCAGATATCATGAATATTAGTACATATATTACAGAGGATATGGGCGAGAATTTCCAACTCAATCACAGGATGCATAAAAAATGTGATGTTTAAGAAGTATACACGTTCATGTAAGGGAGAGTCGCATACATATGCAGGTCCTATGGAAAAAGGTCACGTACATAATCTAAACCATGGAATTCTGGATACTAGGGATCATTACCATGGTAATTTCCCATAGTAATTGTGGTGGTAATGTCTATTTGATCCCATCACCAAATACCATCAACATTACCAAAGGATTTTCTTGAGGTATTGGCAAAGGAAAAATCTCTATAAGAAGATGGAGATCAAGGTGTTGTGGGTGTAAGTGAATAATCTTTCATGTGTGATCTGATCTGAAACATGTATGCACCAGGGAGCAAGGAGAAGACTCAGATCTAGAAGATTTGAAAATGCATTAAGTACTAATGGTTATACTTGTCTAATGTGTGTATCTTTGAATATCTAATGATGCAATATATGTTTGAATGTGTTTGAAGCGATCTATTGTTTAATAATAAAATTTGTAGAATGTATGATTTTTGTTTGCAGTGAAGATTTGCTTCAATACTTTAAAGATCTATATGTTGGTTTTCTTTATTAAGGCCATGTACACATGTATATTTGATTCAACACAGTTGCGTATAAATTTTGTGATATTTTATTCAGTATGTTGGTATATATATGCGGGTGTTATGCATGGTAATCATATACACACACATATCTATTTCATGGAGGTCATGTATATGTACTAGGGTTTTCAATTTCTGCCTAATGATGACAATTGATGATATCTATTCTATTTGATGTTGTATGTCAATGATGTCTTGATATGCATGGTTTGTATCTAGCAATGTTGATTGGGTTGATTTGATTATGGATTGGAATATTGGTTAGTGATGATGCTACAAGATGTTGATCTGTGATTAAGTTTCCACTGTGACTCAGTATGACAGTAACTCAGAGAATGATGCAATGATTCAGTTTTAGCATTCAGTGATTTGATATCTGTACGTAGGTTTCATTTTGAGGATGCATTATATAAATGATTATTCTTTAGAAAATACATGTATATATTATGAAGTTAATATCTAGCAAGAGCTTATAGTGTTTCTTGATGATGACAAGTTATGTTCTATTTGCTGCTATTTGTCAATGATGTCTATTTGTATATGGAAGTGTTGATTGAATTGGTTGTGCATTGATTTGATCTGGTTGCAATGGTTGGTTGAGGTTCAATTTAGTGATTAGTTTGCTTCAGTATTTAGTGGTTTGATGCTTTAGTGATTCAGTTGGTTTACAATGCTTTAGTGATTCAAATTTTGAGATTCAATATTTCATCTTGGCATATTGGTTTGGGCTTATTATTGATGTGGGTCCAATGTGAAAATTTGATGAAAGGTGGCCTATAGGTTGTTTGATGATTGTTTGACAGGTGGATCTAATGTGAAACATTCTGAAACATGGTCCACAAGGTGTTGAGTGTTGTAGCCTTCAGTGAGGGGGTAGGAGCTCCCTTACAATAGGAGCCTGTAAACAATATCAGGGGGTTGTAGCTCCCTTGTAGTTGGTGTTGGAGAATGAATGGAGGATTTAGACTCCTATAGGTGGGTGCATGTGTACTAGTAAGAATCTACACTAGTAATGATTTAACGAATATTTTCTTTATATAATAAGAAAGAAGACATAGATGACTCCAAAGGTGGTTTTCTCCCACTTTGGGTTTCCACCTAAAATTTTGGTTTTCTATGTGTGTTTCTTATATGTTGTGATTTATCTGTTCTTTACTGCATTTTGGATGGTGAATGAATTAATAATTCAATGGTTAAGTTAATTCACTGATGAAAGACATGAAAATTAAGTAAACTGGATATATGTTGTTTGCATTCACTAGAGTCATGTATACACCCGAGTTACATAAAGAATAGTAGCGTACAAAATTATGAATGTGAAATTGAAAGTTCAAGTGAGTTAATAATATTGATTCACCTGCCCCAATAT
Source organism: Pinus tabuliformis (assembly GCA_031772625.1). Lineage (NCBI taxonomy): Eukaryota > Viridiplantae > Streptophyta > Pinopsida > Pinales > Pinaceae > Pinus > Pinus tabuliformis. Next base: position 1,047,798,510 of record CM062819.1, on the reverse strand, counting down.
TTTTCCTAACAATTATTAATTTATTTATTTTACATATTGAGGACTTTTAGCCGTTTTCAGTCACTATGCATGAAAGCAAACAATTCCGATATGTAAAACTTCCATGAATTTCTCCTAGTGGAACTTTCAATTTATTTCTTACCACATCCAGAATGTATGGAGCAACCATGATTTTTATATTATAAGAAAAATGAACATGTTGTACATTACACGAGAATATCAAAGACACAGTTTCTAATAGTGGGGAAATTTCACTAACAATAGGGCAATTTAGAAAAAAGGGCGCAATCTAGAAAGAAATGGGCAATTTAAACTTACAGAAGACATTGCGCTCTTTCTCTACTCTTCCTCAAGTCCTCATGCTATCAGTCCACATGCGAATAGTTAATCGACTAATAGGGTAGGTAGGGAGAGGGTTGGCGGGATCTTCTTGCGATTTCCTCGTGGGGAGTGATCACCTCTACATGTAGTAGATTAATGGTAGAGGCGGGTGAAGGTGCATGGCTAGGGTTACGATTTTGGTTTTGTGATTTTGAGTTAAGGTTGGGTTGTGCTTTACATATGTTTTAATTGTTTTTTTTTTAATTTTTGTTATATTGTATTTTTTTTTTAATATTTGATTTTGTTTTTGGTTTATACATTATTAAATTTGTTATATTATAATATATCATGATATATGTTAAATCTAGATATGTACAGAGGGAATAACAAAGACATAGAGTGATAGAGGGAGTGACAAGGGAGAGATGGAGATAACGTGAAGGAGAGGGGAGAGAAGGAATGAAGAGAGAGAGAGAGAAGGAGAGGAGTGAGAGAGGGAGAGAAGTGAGAGAGGGATACATAAATATGGAAGGGGGGTGGAGAGGGGGAGAGAGGGAGGGAGATAGTGATAGGGTTGGAGGGAATAGAGAGAGAGAGAGAGAGAGAGAGAGAGAGAGAGAGGACAAGATATAGGACTTGAGAGAGAGGAGGAGAGAGGGATGGATAGAGAGATGGATTTGGAGAGGGAGAGAAAAGTGGAGAGAGAGAGAGAGAGGGAGGTAGGAGAAAAATAGAAAGAGAGAAAGGAAGAGAGGGAATGAGAGAGGGAGGGAGAGAAAGAGATAGAGTTGGCAGTGGGGAAGATAGGGAAATGAAAAGAAAGACATAGAGAGATAAAGCTGGAGAGAGAGAGTGAGTGATAAGGAAGACGGGGAGAGAGGGAGAGATAAGAGCAGGAGGGAAGAGATATAGAAGAGGGGAGAGAGGGAGAGAAGGGTAAGAGAGAGAGGGAGAGAGGAAGAGATAATTTTGGTGCCTTGCATTGTGAAAATGGCTTCTCAAGTTAATGTGATAGGATCCTTCCTTGCTTCAATACTAATGTCATTGATAATTTTAGATCCCATGCCCTCACTCTAGTACTAACATTATTAAAAATTTCAATTCTTGTAATAACATAGTTAATGGTCTTGGTGCTATTCCATCACTCCAGTACAAACATTATTGACCATGTTAGTTCCTTGGATTGTGTAAATCCTTAGTTTGATGTGATAATGTTTTTCCTCACTCCAATATTAACATAATTTATAGTTTTAGTACCATTCCTTGATTCCAATGATAACACCATCCATAAATTTAGTGCCATGCTTTCAGTGTCCACTCTCACCTTTGGACATATTGAATAATTCCACAATATGTCATACATGTATACAAATTATGACTTCAGAAAAAAATTAACTATGAACTAAAATATGCTTATGAGGCATCTTTGAGGTTAATGTGATAACGTCCTTCTTTATTGGGTATCTCTAAGTTGTAAATATACTTGACATTTTTTATGCCATACTTTATATGAAAACTCAATATAGTGTCAAGATAATATAATGGCATACCTTGTGTGCCCACTTTTAACGTGTTATATCATGTGTTCTCACTCTAACATGTAAATAAAAACTAATGCTATACCTCATTCTTATTTTCACACAAGGAAAATAGGGTGTGATGCAAGTAAATTCTAAGTGTGTACACAAACAATTCATCTAGCCCAAGAGAGCGGGTCCAGTCACAAATAGACAATCTATGGAAGATTTCCTTAAGCTAGAATCAATTAAGAGGGCCTACCTCTTAAAACACTATTCTGCTTGGTGATGATCTTGCTTCCTCGCTCCAACTAACTTTCGTTTCCTTCCTTCAAACACTTGAAAAAAGCAAACAACAACAAACGTAATAGCATACAATATTGTATTCAACCTACCTAACAGGTCAAGGAACATTAAGCCATAAAGATGTAAAATGACACTTCATGTAGGAAATAAATTGATAGTTGCATTTATATAAACCAGAAAGAGATTACAACCGGTGCCTTGATGTTGTTGGTCTCCTCTGACATATTTGAGTTCTAACACTTCTGCTAGCACTTCATGGAAAACCCCAAGAATGGAGGTTTTAAGGACTCTTTCCATGTTGTTGTTGGGAAAAGTATCCAATTCGGAATGCCCCTATCCCACTCTAAGAGGTGATAGTGCCTTAGCAACAAACAAGGAAAGCTATCTGAGTATTCTTCTTTATGAGATGCAAATAGAGAAAGAAGGATGTAACTAACCAGTGTCTTCTGCTAGTTTGTCGATCCAATCACTCTCTCTCTTTCGTTCGCTTCCCGCTACCTGCTCTTTCACTGGTCCAGCTTCACACGGTTCCTGCAAGATCACAAGAGCAGAAGACTACACGAAAGATATAGATTCACATTCATAACTAGTTTAGGATCAGATATAAACTAAATATGCAAATATAACAAAACATCATTGAAATACAAGCATATAGGAGAAACTCAAGTAGCTTTATTGATATGATAAACAAGTTTCAAGAGGAGATACAACCAAGTGAGTCCCGATCCAGCATCTACCTCCCAGCAAAAGAATCCCTTCCTCTCCTCCAACAAAGCATAAATCACCCAATGTACTAATCTCAATCTCAACCGAACAACAATTCTCTGCAAAGTACGAAATTCCAGCCTCCCTGAACCTCTGGGTGAGAGATCCATATATAGATGTGAGCAGAGAGGATGAGTCAGCTCATGTTTTGACTTGTGGCTTCTCTCTGTCAGTTCTTTCTTCCACTTGGAGGTTGAGAACCTCTTACTCATCACTAGTCGAATTCATTGAGGCAAGTGTCGTTGAGGAAGATTCTGGAAGCTTCCAGGGTCTTTACACCTCGTTGAATGAACTTGCCATTTGTCAATTCCCGCTCAGCTCACCCTGGTAGTGCTTCTACCTGCGTTGCAGTGCACCTAGCCAGTGCAGACTTTGCATTTCAGCGCAGACAACTAGTGGAGCTATTTAATTGATCCTGATTTGACCATTTCTAAGTGGTTTTTGGTGGAGAACTTCTGGGAGAAGCTGTCATTGGTTGACCTTGTTCCTTTAGGCGTAGGAACAACTCATTTAGGGACTTTGGATCCCTTGGATTATTGACATTTCATGCTCAATTCTGTAAGGCACAAAAATGTCTATAACAGTGTCCCCCTAAAGTATGAGGCCGTTTATCGGGTGAAATGCTTTATTAGGAGGATCCGAAGTTCTTCCAGTGCTGGGAGGAGATCTGTAATAAGATACAATACAATACATTATTTTTCATACTGCTTTCACGATCTAACTGAGGCGGGCATTCCCATGCTCAGCTTTTATAAATTCATTTTTCTGTACATAGAACAGACAATCGTCTGATGGTAGACTGATGATTTTGATGAAATCATCATCCATTTGGTAGGATGATTATCTGTCGCAATGATGTACATGTCAATGTCTTTATCTTTCCTGAATATATATCGCAGCTTGGATGGATGAAACTAGATCCGGGGTCTTCAATCTCGTTCGATCTTCACTCTAAGTACAAGTCGATCCATGTGAGAAATGTTCTGAAGTCGAACATGGAAAGACATCGCTTGATTACCAGTCAATGATGTAAACTGTTAATCAAGCACGATAGGAATCACCGATAATGATAATGACCCTCAAGGTACTGCAGTACAATTCACGTGGTGTGAATAAAGGACTTGGCGTCGAACACCACGCAAAATCTTTCGGTCGAAGGTCATTGATGTATACCTGTCGCCGGAAGTGAGAAACTTGCCATTGAGGCATGCAAGCTTCAAAGTACTGAAGGGGGTGTTCCTAGATCAACTTCTTGGATAATGAGCTGATGTCAACAAGAAGCGATCCGTCAAAGAAGGGCCTTAATGTATCCCACATCAGTGACACGGAACAGAGCAAATGATTTTGATGGAGGTGAAAACGATCTGATGATATATGGTTCAGGGTGGCGGTCATGGAAGGATGAAGGATAATGTATGGGTGGATGGGACACGGTTGACTTCTCTTGAACATATCGGTGACACTTGTGTGATGGATTGGTAGCATTTACCCCAAAGATGGATGGTATGGCGAGACCATGGTGATGTGACCGGTGAATGAAACAACCCAACCCGACTCAGGCATGGAGTGGAAGTGTCATGTTCAAGATCGACTTGCTACCAATAAAAGTTCCTTGAGTTTCTTCCCAATTTTTCCCCAATCATTTCTGACCAGTACCTCTTTATTTTTGTCAAGCTTGAGGAGGATAACATATGCTTGTTCTATAATTTTCCCTTCGGGCAAACCCATCGCTATGTTTTAACGAGCCTAGCGATAGTGAAACTCGTTCTCGTCTAAAGACAAGTTTGTCGCTATTAATGTTTTTTAACGAGTCTAACGGCAAAGATAACTCGGTCCTTTTCAATTTTAGAGAGTCTGAAAAGGTACGTAAAGGTAACTCCAAAGTTCCTTTTTCGTCATCTAATCCCTTAAGTCCGAAAAAGTATAAAACAATATAGAAGGGATGAGTTTTCGATAGTTTTAACGAGCCGAACAAAACAAGCGCTTGATCTTTTTGTGCAATAATCCCTCAGGTCCAAAAAGATTAAAATTTAGAGGAGGGATAGCACTTCCGGTCGCTTTAACGAGCTGGAAGGCCAAAAATCGGCAATCTTTTCATATTTTACGAGTCAGATGAAAAGAGCTTAAAGAAGATTCGTCTTTTGAGGAACGAGTGATAAACGGGTTAGCAGCTGATTCCAGGTAAGGTTTGGAATTTTCCAATCACGGCAGTGTCACAAGGATGGCTAAGTGAAATCACTCTTTGCAGCTGTTCCTCAAAATGGGTAAACAATCAAATGGAGGTGAATGATCGGCCAATGGAAAAGTGGAGGTGACGGTGCAAACATGACCAAGGCTTTAATGGCTGATAACTCTACATTCACAGTGGTTATTTACCGGGTAGTTCATTTTTTAACGAGCTTAAACGCGGATTGAAACACTTGCTCGTTCTTATGTTTATTTTTTAGCGAGCATGAACTATGTGCTAAAACTACTCGATTTTATGTTTATTTTTTAACAAGCATGAACTATACGATAAAACTGCTCGATTATATGGTCAGATTTTGATTTTTTACCATAACTAGCTTCGCCCTTTTCAAAGATAGTACTGTATCCTCAATTGCTGCATCAAACTAGTTAGAAATGAATAACATTTGCTCAAAAATGAGATTAAAACCCTAATATTTTGGTTTGAACTACGTAAAAAGCAATTAAAAAGTGTTTTTACCTCTCATTTTACCATTTCATTTGAACTTGGTTTGTTGGAGCTTTGGAGGTGCCTCTTCCCCCTTGATTTTCATCAGCTGATTCCGGGAGATTCTGTGGACGATTTTCGGCGCCGTCTGGACCAGGTAGGAGCTAAACTTGAGCTCTTTCATTTCATGGTTTCCTTTCTGCATTCTGTGCTTGATTTCCTGTTTTCCTGAGCCCCTGGGGTTTGATTGGGTCACTCTGCCATCAGCGCACCTAGTTCACTCGAAACCTGTGCTGAATGTCAAGCTGTATGAAGGTAGTTTGACCTTCAACGCAAGTGGAACACTGGCTAGGTGCGCTGGGCGCAGAAAAAGAGTTTTGTTGCACAATTTTTGATGAAAATTTTGCCAGTTTCTCATCAAATCCAGGATCTAACTCCTCTCATGTTTGTTTTTCAGAGATTATTGGAGCAAAATGACCCTTACATGGAGAGAACGAGAACATGAAGAAGAGGACATGATTGCCTTACATGATCCTGTCACGGTGAACGCGCTGCGGAACTGTGGTCTGCTGAAGTTCTTCCGTATCTCTAGCATGAGACAGCAGATCTCCCTACTGCAGTATATGCTCGACGCTTGGGATCCTATCAACCAAGTATTCCAGATTAGGGGCAAATCTATCCCCTTGACCGCAGTAGACATTTACTTCTTGACTGGCTTGTCAAGGCGGGGTGCCCCCATTTCTTTGTCAGGTTCGGCCCGAGGGAGCAACTCCGTGAGAGATTATGTCCGCCAGTATTGCAGGGAAGGATCTCAGCCGAGTAAAGACGGCAAGATCGTTATCCGTGAGGTTGCTGACAGGTATCTATGGTCCATTTTGTATACTATTGGTAGGATGGCCGGTAGTTCGTCTCTTCACGTTGCCAACAAATCCTATGTGCAGCATGCCTTGGAGTGCCTCCAACCGAAAATATTCAACTGGTGCGATGCAGTACTTCTTCAGATGAAAAGTCAGCTGACCAAGGTAAAGGACGGGAAGTTGAAGAACTTTGGATTTGGTTCTATTTTGACCGCCTTTGCTTTGGAGAAGATACCACTGATGCAGCCACAGTACATTGCACTCGACTTGCCTTCTCCTACTGAACCACGCATGCAAAGATGGGTTGATCACATGTCTAGGCATGCCGGTCAATCTCAGATTTATTTCTCTGATACCTTCTTCAGGTGGTTCGAGCGTCAGGAGATGGTCTATTCCGAGTATCCATATGTTGGCATGGATTTCCGGGGCGATCCGGATTTGGTACTGCCGGACGGCGAGCAGTGGGACGCTATTGGTAAAATCTTCGACCATATCATTGTTTACTGTTTTTATTCATAATGTCCTTGTGCTTTATTCTATCAAGATTTTAATCAAACTCATGTGCGTATGCAGATGTTGGTCCTGTTCGTCCAGCAGTTCGCCCGAGAGCGCCAGCCGTTGCCCCAGTTGGGGAGACTGCCGGGAGGGTGATTCTTCGTGACCTTGATGTGGCCGAGACCCTCACAGCTGTGCAGGAGCAAGTTGAGAGCCTTACTCTCGGCATTCCGGATGTGAGGATCGACGAGTTACCTCTACAGTTGCAGCGACATACTACTGGTGTGCCTAGACGATGGACTCGTCTCTTATGCATGGTCGCACAGGCCGTGACGTGCTATCATGAGCATCACTAGACTAGGGTGCCCCCTAGCATTTTTGAGTTTTTGGGTCATGCGACCGATTTTGTCTTGGTTACAGAACATTATATGTAAACCGTAAACAACTATATATATATATATATATATATATATATATATATATATATATATATATATATATATATATATTTTGATTTTCGGGGTTTTATTCTGGTTGATTTATATGATCCATATGTACAACATTGATGATGTGTTTCTTTTTATAAATGTCGCAAATGTCTATCTAACACATAGTTTGCTAATGAGTCGATTAATGTGTTTAAGTTTCTGGAAATATGTTGGTATTGAATTAAATCAAACTGTCTTTCCAAAATCTTAACCCTTAGGAACATGCGATAAATAGCTGGGTTGCGGACTGTCAGGCGGAAAGAGTCGATAGTGTGGACACAAATCAACCTCCCTAGGAGCCTAAGACTCTCTAGTGACAAACAAGACAAACGAAAGCAATCCTTTTCTAAACATGCATTTACTATATAAGAAATCAAGTGTTTAGATCCTACCTGTAGTCCCACGCTGTTGTAGCAGTCCAGCTCCGCTGATCCGGATGAGCTCTTCCTTCACTTTGAAACCTGCATCCACTAACAATCAAACAATTAAATAGCACTTGATAATCTCATAGAATAAAACACATTTAACATATAGACCAAGGAGTACATGAAACAACTCATAAATAACAAGTTATTGAGAAGAATGGACTCATTTGCATTAATAGGTAACAAAAGGAACAATTACAACCTGAGCCTTGGTGTTGTGCAAGTTCCTCCCAGGGTCCTTCAAGAGTTCTCCTTTACTTTGACAAAGCTCACCCACTTCCAAATAGAACAAGCAAAGATGGCAATCTCTCCTCACAAGCTTCTAAATGGGAGTCCTAATTCCTGCAGCATCTACCCTTAGAAATGTTTAGCTTTCAACCTCCCCTCCTTCTGGCCCAATGCCTGTATTTATAGTGCTCAAGAGGAAGTTAATCAGGTCCACCATCAATGGGATAATCCCCTCTTTGGATGGGATAGCTCCCTTATTGATGGGATAAGTTCCTCTTTGGTAGGGGTACATGAACCATCTGGAGGCGCTTCATACACGTCAAACAACCTTCTAGAATGCTCTAGAAATGACCACAAGTAACTTTTTAAAGATGAAACTTGCGCATTTTGACCTTCACAGGAGGACGCACCTGCCCCTTTACATACAAAGCGTCCAAGGACGCAGTTATTGTGAACATTAGGTGCGTACCCACAGGCAAGGTTGAGAGAACCTGCGTACCCAAAGATAAACATATTTATAAAGACTTTCTCTCTTTTTTGAAGTTTGACATGGAGAGCAGAGGCTTAAGACTTGCCCAGGAGGATAGCATGACTGTTGATAGAGCCATACTAACTGTACTTAGCCATGGTGACATTTTTTAGTGTAACAGATTGCCCCCTAAAGTGCGAAGCCTGTAATAGATTAGGGTTTTGTAAATCTAGGAAGGGTGAAGCGCTTTATCATTTCAAGGATTATCTCGTGGAGAGCCTAGTCAAAACCTGCAATTTTCAACACAAAATACATGTATAAGATTATATCATCACTGAGGTAGGCATTCCCATACTCACATCAAAACTTTAACTAACAGACTAACTACTCTGATACAGGAATGATCTTGCAATACATCATAATCATAGACTTTTGTAGACACAGTATGGGCGCAGCCATCTGTTTATGATTAGTCTATTTAGACAATGAATACAAAACTCCTCGCAGCTTGGATGGTGGAAACTAGATCCAGGGTCTTCATTTCTGCTTCCCGAATTGGTACGATTCTAGCCATGCGAATAAATGAGTTGATGTCGAACATGGTAGAAACCACTTGATTACCCGTCGATGATGTAAACTGTTAACAAGTGTGAGAGAGACCACCAGTGATGTCAATGGTTCTCAAAGTACCCAGTACAATCCATGAGATGTGAATGAATGAGTTGATGTCGAACATTTCACGGAGTCCTTCGATCGAAAGTCAATGATGTAAACTGACATCAAAGGCGAGAAACCTGCCATTGATGCATGCAAACTCCAAGGTACTGACGATTTCTAAGTCATCTCTCTAGATAATGTGTTGATGTCGATAGAAAGCGACCCGTTGTAGGCAAGCCCACAACACGAAATCATAGTTCAAGTTGAAGAAATATTGCTGTAAGGACTGACTCAGGGATGGTCAAATGGATGACAAGTATTTTGCAGATGAAAGTTTTGCTTGCAGACCTCTTGAACAGATAACGACACGACAGATGGCTTGGTGATGAATGACTCAAAGTTAATCCCCGGAACCTGGCTGAAGACTTTCAAAGTGGTTTGATCAACTGTGAGGTAAAGGATTTCCCAACCCAGGTGAATGAAAAGTGTCGTGTCCAAGAGTGGTAATAAAGTTTCTTCTGAGACAAAAGATAACAAATAGGCTCATTCTTCTCTTTTTCCCCCACCATTTCTGGCAAGTACCTCTTTATTTTTAACAAGCTTGAGGAGGAAAACATATGCTTGATTATAAGCTCATCCTTCGGATGAGTCCAACCTAGTTTTGATTCGAACCCTAGGAAGGAGTGGTTCGTTCCTGCTTGTAATTGAACAGGTCCTTTACTGTGAAATGTTTAACGAGCCCAGTTTAGGAGAAACTCGGCGTTTTTCAATTTTAGAGAGTCTGAAAAACTTAAGAAGACTCCAAGTTGAACTTTTTCATAGATTTGTGTCCCTCAAGCCCGAAAAAGTATAAAATAATACCTGGGGGAACCGCTTGATCTCGCGACCAAGGAGTACTTTCATAATTAGTGCCACTGACCTGAAAAGTAAAAAGCGATCAAGGACACGTCGTTTTATTTCCATATCGAGTTTGAAACGACAAAACCCGGCAATCTTTTCCTGTTTTTACGGTCAGAAAAGAGCTATAAGGGGACCGTCTTTTAATTCCGTTTTAACGAGTGTAAAAGAAACGCTCGGAAATCTTTTCATATTTTAGGAGTCAGAAAAGAGCTTAAAAGATGACTCTGATATTTTGGTTCGTGAAAAATAACAATTTTCCCCCTAAATCCCTTTGTCCTGCACAAAAACAACACATTACTCATACCTGTTTAAGATAGGCAAAAATGCATTGAAAAATATCCTTCCATGGTGAAAAATGAACAAACCTAGCATTCACTCATCCAAAAAACCTATAAAAAGACTTTTTACCATGTCATTTTTACCATTTTACTGTTGAGGTTGAAAAAAGGGCTTTTGGCAAGAAACTTCCCGTGGTTGCTGCGGAGAATCCGACCGTCAGAATCGAACGCCGTCTCTTCCAGGTATTTTACAACATCCCCCTCTTCATTTTCATCCGTTTCAAAGTTTGTTTTAGGTTTTAATTTTGATTTTTGGGGGGTTTTGGGTTTCAAAATGCGCTCTGCGGGGTACGCAGGTGGCCTAAGGGTAACCTGCGTCCCCCGACTTTTTCCCACACAGGAAAAAGGTCGGGGGACGCAGCCCACCTTCAGGCCAGCTGCGTCCCGACGCTCTGTGTCCTGAACGCGGGGTGCGTCCCCCGCGAAAGGCGGAATTTTGAAACCCCAACTCCAAAATCAACCATTCAAATCTTCCTAAATCAATTTTAAACTTTGTTTCTTGGTGTGTAGGGCACTCACCATGTTGGATTGGAGAGAAAGAGAGCACGAGGACGTTGATTTAGCCGCAATTAATCATCAACCTTCCATTGATGCCCTAAAAGCATGCGGGCTATACAAATACTGGGCCATACCTGGCATGAGGGCTCAGGTGAGATTCTTGGAGTGGCTGGTTGAGAGATGGAACATTAATGAGAAATGCTTTTACATCGGAGGGCACCAGCTCGAGATAGAGCCCTCTGACATATACTTTCTCACTGGCTTGCCAAACAGGGGTGAGCAACTCAATCTAGCCGGGACTAGGCCGGGTGGCCAATCCCTTGCTAGTCTCCGGGCAGATTGGTGCATACCCAATGCACACCATGTGAAAGGCGTAGAAATCAAACACATCTCCATACCCGAACTCAAGGTGATAGCTTTCACGGTCACCAGAATTTGCGGCTCAGCCACTCTACATATTGCCACCGGGTCCCAAATGCGGATGGCGATTGACTGTTTCCAAGGCACCATTTTCAACTGGTGTGATGCTGTGTCGGCCAATATGAAGGCCCAACTGACTAGGGTAAAGAACGGAAAACTGAAGACCTTTGGATATGGGCCTCTAGTTGTGAGCTTTGCCCTAGAGAGAGTTCCGATGCTGATCCCTCAGCACCTCACTGTTGACATCTTGGGTCCTCGGGAGCCAAAGCTGATTCGATGGGTTATGGTGATGGCCCGGCATCCTGACGAGGGCGCGACGGTTGTTCGATTCCCTGATAGTTATTTTCACTGGTTAGAGGACCAGGTTTTTTCGATCCAGGACTTTCCGTATGCCGGAGTAGATTTTCGAGGTGATCCGGACATGGTTCTTCCACAGGGAGAACAATGGGATGACAGAGGTACTTTATTTTTCACAAGTTTTCAAATTATATATATTTTTTGTTTTTATATATATCGTCTCAAAACTGACAGTAAAAATGTTTAAAATGCAGATGTTGGTCCACGGCGCCCAGCCAACCTTCGGCCTTTTGAGAGGAGACATCCAGTTGCACCGGTACCGGCTCCACAGGACGCGGCTGCAGAGTCACTAGCTGAGTTGGAGCATGATCTAGAGCGCCTGACAGTGGATATGCCTGAGACCACCATAGATGACATTCCTATCAGACTTCAGCGCTATGTAGTCGCAGTCCCTGGGCCGTTTAGGAGGTTCTTATGTAAGGTAGCCCGTGTAGTGGTGTCGTATAGAGAGCACCACCAGTGATTGGCTAGTCACTTTGTAGACACATATGACATTTTTTTACTTTTTGTACTTATCATTTTGCCGATCATAAGGTATTTTTCAACCTATGATCGAAGACGATGTATATTTTTTGACACACTTCTATCTATATATATATCACTATTACTGGCTTGTCTTGTTTAACATATGTGATGAAATGCTTTTAAATTTACTTGCATGATTATTGTAAATGTCTGTCTAACATTCGAGAAGCAATTGCATCTGCTAATGTATTTAAAGACCTTGGAATATGCTGATATTCAATGTAATCAAATTCACGTTCCAAAAGACGCACTCTCAAAAATAACCTTAATAACACAGGATTTCTAATGGTGTATACTCTATTAAGCTGTAATACAACAAGTTCAGAATCTAACCTCACTATCAAACGTCGAATTCCAAATGAAATAGATTCGGATAATAATTCAACCACTGCACTGTATTCTGCAATGTTGTTCGTTGTTTGACCGAGGCTTACCCCATGCATAGAAACTAACTCGTCAGAGGGCGAATAGATAACCCAGGCTGCGGAAGAGATATTCTGTGTACTATGACAAGCACCATTAGCAAATCCGATGTATGTTTGGAGAGGCGTCGACATCTGCAATATCAAGAGTAGAACCAAGATAAGCCAGAATAATGATGACAAACACACTCTTCTAGACTAAACTAACAAACATACTAGCTGGAAAGAAAACCTAACCTAACTAAAAATTCTCCATACCCACCATTTAAGCATAATACCTCTTTAGGTAAAGTCCATTTCTGGGTTTACCCAAAGAGTCCCCATCAAAATCAACCAGCTCATAAGCCCCTTTTGCTAGCTTTCGCTTTACAATGTAGGGTCCATGCCACATAGGAACGAGTTTTCCAGCACCTAGCTTATCGTTAGCTTGATCATATAATAGCACTAGGTCTCCCTCCGAAAAACTTCGAGGAGTCACATTTCTATCATACTGAGCTTTCATTCGGTTCGCGTGAGTCTCGATTTCCAATGTAGCGTCACGTCGAGTCTCATCTAATTTAGCTAAGTATAATAAATGTTTCTCCTCTTCGGAAGTAGCCGGAAGTAATTCGACAGCCATTTGAAGTGATGGGATTTCGCATTCAATGGGTAACACGGCTTCCAAGCCATAAACTAGCTGGAAAGGAGTGAACCCTATTGAATTTTTCACTGAGGTTCGGTATGCCCATAGCGCCGAAAATAACATGTTATGCCAATTTGACCGATGAATACCAATGGTTCGTCGGATCATGATAACCAGAACTTTGTTGATAGACTCAACCAAACCGTTGGCTTGCAAATAATAAGGAGTAGAACTATCATGGCGCAAACCAAGCTGGCTTGTAAGCTCAGTCATCATGATGTTTCGAAAATGGCTCCCATGGTCAGTAATGATTGCTTGTGGGACACCAAACCTAGTTATAATATGATTGAATACGAAAACTGCAGCTGTTTTGCCGCTTGCGTCGAATGTAGGCATCGCCTCGGCCCATTTAGTAAAATAATCAACTGCGAGGATGATATATGCATGCCCCCGGCCGAGTGAGGGTTACAAGTAATAAATTCGATACCCCATTTGGCGAATGGACCAACGGCAATTATAGGGTGGAGAGGAGCAGGTGGTGCGCGCATCTTGCGATCAAACACTTGACAGTTGTGGCACTTCCGGACTGCGATGATACAATCTTTAAACATAGATGGCCAGAAGTAGCCAGCGCGCAACACCTTCTGAGCTGTGGCATACCCAGACATATGACCGCCACATGCTCCAGAGTGACAATCATTCAAAACCCTCTCAGCCTATTCGTGAGTTAAACAACGTCGAAAAACTAAGTCTGCCCCCCGGCGATAAAGTGTATCTCCAATAATCTTGTATTGCTGGGATTGAAACCGGATTTTTCGACGTTCTGATTTTGAAGCTTCAGGCTGAAAGGTTTGGGTTTGGAGATAGATGATTATATCCCCGTACCATGGATCTAAAGTACTGATAAGAAACAAAGATTCGTCCGCAATGGACTCCTCGGCCACAGTTTCCATGTCAGCACGCGGGAAATCACACATCAATTCCGCAAAAACTAAGGATTTCTTAGACTTGGACTTCTCAAACTCCAAGTCGAACTCTTGCAGGATAACGATCCATTTAGAGTACTTGCCCCCTAGCAGTTTTTTTGTCAAAATATAAATCATAGGGTTGCAATCCGAAATGACTGTAGTTTTACGGAGAAGAATGTAGTGACGAAACGCTGGACAGCTTGAACGGCTGCCAGGGCCAATTTCTCCACATGCGAATATTTTAGCTCAGTGGGATTTAATGTCCTACTAAGATAATATATCACATGTTCCGCTCCGAATTCATCTTCTTGAACTAACACCATTCCAATGGTGGAATGCGAAGCTGCGAGGTATAAGAAGTAGTCCTGGTTGTAGTTGGGAGGATGCAACAACGGTGCATGGGTTAACGCGTGTTTGAGTGCATGAAAAGATTGTTGGGAAATCTCATCCCAAGAGAATTGAACGTTCTGTTTCAACAACCGTGTAAAACCTTTAGTGACCTCGGCGTAGTTTGGAATGAATCGGCGTAAAAAGTTCGCTTTCCCTTGCAAACTTTGGAGTTGGCGCAAACTCGAAGGAGGAGGCAATTTGATGATAGCTTCAACCTTTGAGGGATCGACGCGAATGTCGGCTTTTGAAACAACAAATCCCAGCAATCGACCTGTCTCTATACAGAAAACACACTTGTGGGGATTCAACCGAATACGATAATGCCTACATCTCATGAAGATTGCTCGTAAGTGGACAAGGTGGTCAGCTCGACGTAAAGAATGAGCAGGCAAATCATCGAGGTACGGTTGCACAATGTGCTTGATGTCATGAAATGCGTAAGACATCGCCCGTTGAAAAGTGGCTCCGACATTCTTAAGCCTGAAAGGTAATTTACAATAAGCAAACGTCCCCCATGGACAAATGAATGCGGTTTTTGGTTGGTCGGCAGGTAGAATATTGATTTGATTATAGCCCGAAAAACCATCCATGAAGGAAAACATCTCACTTCCGGCACAATCATCAATAATTTGATCGATATAAGGCGTAGGATAGTTGTCTTTTGGACAAGCTCGATTTATATCCCTATAATCGATACAGATTCTCATTATTCCTTGTTTCTTGTTGACCGGAACAATATTCGATACCCAATCTGTTAACGGGATCGGATAAATGAAACCTGCTTTCAACAGCTTTTCGACTTCTGCTTTAATCGCAGCCGCTTTCCGAGGGTGAATCTGGCGCAACCGTTGCCGGACGGGTTTAGCATCCGGGTAGGTCTTGATTTCATGAACAACAATGGCAGGGTCGATTCCCGGCATTTCTTCGTAAGACCAAGAAAACACATCGCGGAATTCTTGGAATAGGGCCTTGTAAGTTTGGATTTCATCTTCTGTACATGAGGCACCTATATGAATGTTCTCCTCAATTCCGGGCTTCACTGAAATATCAATGGGAATAGTACGAGAAATATTCCCTAAATTCAACTCTGAATCAGAATGTTTCGTTGGATTCTGAGCGTCTTTGACATATTCAGCGGTAAAGATAGATGAAAAATCATTTTCAAAAGCATCATCCTTAGGTAAAAACGAAGATCTGTGATGGAGATCTTCCCATGGTAGATCGTCTACACTTAGGATTTCGCGAAGTTGTTCGTCAGATGACACGACTTCGGGAAACGCTATCAGTTCTAAGGTTGATGTGAAAAGTGATTCTCCACTGACCACATTCATTTGGTCGACCTTGGTTGAACGCGAGTCGGTAAAAGACATGACAGCTTCATAAGCAATTTCATATGGACTCAAAGGCATAGCATCACCGAATGAGTCTATCTCAGATTCAAATGGGACGATCCAAGGATCATCATAAATAATGTTTTCTGATGTAATCATATGAATTGATGCAAATGAAGGGTCTGCGTTGATTGGAGGAAAAGGAAAAGTTCCAAGTAAACCAGAATCTTTAACTAAACCTACACCAACATCCCTATAAGGGATTGCCGTATTACTCTGAAGACCGATGACACGACCGCTGTCATAGCATATGACCAACTTCGACCCAAAAGAAGGTTGTAGTCTAGAGGGGCATCAACCACTTCCACATCCAGACTAACGGTTTTACCTTCTACCCCTATAGGCAATTCCTGTAGAATACCAAACGGACGGAACCCACGGCCATCAAAGGCCTTAAGGATGGTCGGGGATTGGTTCAGTGAAGGAGAACCAAGCGATCTCCAACACTGAATTGACATAATACACGTAGAAGCTCCTTCATCAATCACAGTCCGATGAATAGGCCTGTTTTTGACTATCACTGGAATCTGGAAAGCCATCTGATGAGGGAGACGCGGTGTACTATTTTCTAGATCGAAGATTATTAGGTTCGGGTCCTGAATATCAACAGCTCCTATAGCCGACAAAAGTAATTTTCGTTGTGCTGGGCATGATTGCAACACTTCGAAAGCCGACATTGCTGAGGGTGAAACAGCTTAGTCCTCAACAATGTTGTAATTCTGGGCCGCTCTCGCATGTGGATTGAAAGCAGACCTTCGAAGTACACCCTTGGCAGGCGGTTTGATTACTAAGTCCGGGTTAGGTTTTTCGATCTGTAGTGGATCGGGACCAGGAGCTTCGCAATCCTCACATGAGACATCATCAAAATGGGTTCTTCACTGGCAGTCGAGGAAGAACCTATCATCTTACTCTCCTGCTTTGGAAAAGGATCTTTCAATACGGCAGGAGTGGAAGAACCTTTGACTATTTTCGCAACTTCGACCTGATGCGGGCAATCTCTTGTAAAATGATCTTCTTCACAAATAAGACAAGGATATCGAGGTTTGCGCTTTTCGTCATTAGTTTTCGACTTTTCTGTTTTCTCCTTTGGAGCCTTGTCAGCTTTAGCCTTCTTCTTTCCTTTCTTCTTTCCACCGTTTTTTGATTTGGCCATAGATGACTCCACGGCATGAATATCGGCGGAAAGTTCAGGAGAAGACTCTCCTGTCGGGGAATCGGGCAAGGTGATTATAGGAGTAGTAGAATTCTTGGAAGATTTCTTCTTGCTCTTTGTGTTTACCGTGCCAATCATACCATCAGCAGCATGAGATCCCGAAGGAGCAGCAGTGATTTGATTTGATTGGAAGATCTGGGATCTTCTCGTGTAACGTACCCGACTGAGTATAAACTAAGTCAAGATACTAGGCTTGAGCAATGACTTGCTCCTCAGTAACTACTTCGGCCTTAGCTACATCTTCAGTAATCTTCGACAATAATGATTTGACAAACCATTCAGCTAAGATTTGGTCCGGAATAAAAACTTTCACTAACCTTCTTCGACGTCTCCACTCATGAATGTGATTAGAAATGTACGTGGACGTCGATTGTTTTAGTGAAGTTAATAACTCCGTGCCGTTATCGTATCTGACCGGCAACTGAAAGTGAGTTAAGAACGAGGTGGCTAACTGGCTAAAATTGTAAAAAGAGGCTCGTGGTAACTCAATGTACCACTTGGCCGCGAGACCAATGAGTGTACGCTGGAAAAGACGTAAGCGGATCGAATCATCCGAGATAGAATTTGAAGCACACCAGAGGTGGTAAGTCATCACGTGATTTGATGGATCCTCTCCAGACTTACCTTCGAACTTGGGTATATCGCTGGGCAACTTATTGGGCATTGGCGGCCAAAACGAAAGATAATTTATTGGATCATTCGTTAGGCGCGTCAAGTAAGGTAAATCCAAAGTTGCAATAAACGGCAATTGCCGGTTAGGATCTATAAAACTCTGAGTCACAAGACCAGCTCCAGGAGGAGGATACCCAGGATAACTTGGAACAGGAATCGCATTCGGGATATTATATCCTCCTGGAAAACCAGGATTAACCGGACCGTACTGGGGTTGTTGAGGTTGTTGATAAGTATATCCAGGATACGGTTGATACTGGTAAACCGGTTGTTGGACAGCAGGCCTGTATTGGTACTGTCCCTGGTGCTGTTGATACGTATATTGTGGTTGAGTTGTTACAACAGTACTTAAACCAGGTTGCCCTACAGGCATCTGGACCGTGGTTTGAATCGTGGGTCCAGACAACGATACAGATGTTTGAGGGGTGGTTGCAGAGACAGTAGAAACTGGAGCTGTCGATACTCCAGAAGTAAGTGTGGTAGATGTTGCGGTAGTTGCAGCAGCCATTTGAGATGGAGTACTAGGTGCGATTGTCGGCTGAGTAACTACCGAAGTCACAGAAGTTTGAACGCTTGACTGGACAGGTTGCAGTTGCTGGGGTGGACCAGAAACTATAGGTTGTCCAGTTTGAGGTGACGACTGTATACTTGGCTGCAACACCGGTTGACCTTGCGAAGGATTCCACACTATCATCCCAGGGTATTGACCCATAACAGGTTGAGGATACTGAGATCCATAACCGGATTGAGGATAGGATTGATAATTGAAAGGTGCAGTTCCCATACCTTGACCATATGACTGACCTTGAGGCAGTTGATAACCTTGACTTGAGTATTGACCTTGAGGTTGATAACCTGGAGGTAAATACTGATACTGGGGTTGACCTTGACCTTGAGGTTGATACCCTTGGGGTTGATACCCTTGAGGTAAATACTGATACTGAGGTTGACCTTGGGGCATATATTGAGGCTGGGGTTGGCCTTGAGGCATGTATTGCACCATAGGTACATACTGACCTTGAGGTTGCCCCCCAGACGCAATTTGTGTACCTTGAGGTTGCCCCCCAGGCGTTAATTGAGGCTGCCCCCCAGGCGGAAATTGACCACCTTGAGGTTGGGAAACGGGAACTGAACCTGACATCATGTAAATGTCTCCTACACCCAATGGTATATTACCATTGTTTCCAGCTAATAACCCATGATCAATGGGTTGAGGAGATGCTCCCGCAAAGGTACCAGAAAGTGATTGATACCCAGTAGGAACAAAAGGACCACCATACAAGAAAATTTCAGGAGATGGAGTAGACGCGGACGACGAACTAGACATATTTACAGGAGTATAAATACCTCCGGATGGATAAGGAGTACGAGGTGGAGAAAAACTTATCCCTGAGTTGTCCAAATAATTAGTTAACGAAAGATACCAAGTAGTACTCCTAGGTGGACTGTAAAAGATAGATTCATGCTCTCTTAAGTCAAGAGTAGGTTGATCTTCAAGAACAGGGCCTACTTCCTCTTCTGGAATAAGTTCTTCAATAGCTATCAGACAAGAAGGAAGATTTTCGGTTATGACTCTTTCAATCCTAGGTGAATTAGGAACACTAGAAGTCGGAGTAACAGGCTCAGATATTTCCGGTTGTTCGCCTAAATCACTGGTAGACGAAAAACTACCAACCAGTTCAGAAATTGCAACAGCTTCAGGATTGTAACCTGTCTCTAAACCTTGGTAATCCGGATGGACTACCAATGAAGACTCTCCTTCTTCAGGTGAACCTACTCTACTGCCACTAGGAGGAGTTACAAGGACTTTTAAACCTTCTAGATTACTGGGCTCGTCTCGAGGAGGTTCACCCCGAAGTCTACGGGATCTTCTCAACAATTCGGCCACAGAAACAACTTCAGGAGACTGGCCACGAAGTCTACGGGACTGTCTCGGTAATTCCACCACAGCTAAAAACTTTTAACTACTACACACGAAAACAAAGTAAAATTTCAAATCAAACCACCTAAAGTCTCTAAAGAACCAAACAAATTTGAATCATACGCCTAAAGAATCTAGGGCGTCAAACCAAGCACAAACAGTAGCCTTCCAGACCGAAAGCGCTAGTTGGTGATGAAACCCAACATCGTCGGATTCAGTACAGAAGTGGTGGGTGGAACAGTTACCCCGGCAACCTGCTTAATGAATAGACCGGCACAAGTTCCTCCACTTTAACCGTCTCGAGTGAAGTGAACCCCCCGGAAAATCCAAGTGAGTCTAGCCGACGTCTGCTCCAAGTACAGTGGGATCTTCCCTCCACCGTCACCTCGGTAGAATCCTAAAGATAATGGTCACTAAGGTTACCAACCGCAACAAATGCACCTGGGGGAACAGTCTACACTCCGACAGCACGCAAGGGCAGAGTATCAAGCTCAATCCCCTAGCCGGTTCCTTGACAACAATCCAAGGTTTACCGAAAAGTGACCCTGGCTCCTCGACAATGGTTAATCCGAGGTTTACCGTTTGTAATACGTGCGTGTCTGGCGTCGTTCCCAACGAGGGAGGATTGATCCCCTCACTGGTTCGGACACGAGCTCGTGCTTCTCCTTTAAGAGGAGCTTTCCCAGAGTACAAATGAAACAATTGGATTTATTCTATCACAAGATAAGCTACTTGTTTGGTTTTGTTGTCTTGGAGAGTTAATTACTCTCCTACTCCAAGACACTAGCCTGATCTAAATTGGTGTTTCAGAGCCCTAGTAAATAAAAGTTACTACATTGATTTTACTTTAAGCGTTAATTTTATGGTTTTTCTTAAAGACAAAGGGTAGCGGAAGTGAAACCAATGGTGTGTAGACTCGACTCAATCCACTACAAAAATGCACCTAAGATGATTTACGCTACTTTCCTTTTTCAATGAAATTCCTAACTAAGAGAGTTGAGAGATGCAAATTTTATAGAAAACAACTTTCTTAGTAAAGACAATCAAAGAAACAATTCTCTTTATCTTTCCAAGCATACAAACATGACCACTCCTTACGTGCACGAAAAACTCTTTTTCTTTCAAAACTCTTCAAAGCTACTTGAAACAAAACTTTTCAAAGGAGATATTTTTGTATTTTCTCTTATCTAATAAAGCATATAAATCTATTTTAATGAAAATCAATCTCAAAAGCTATAAAATCTATGAAAACTTGACTCACAAGCAAACCAAAAAGAAATTTACTCTAAGCAAACCTAACGAGGCAAAAGCCTACAAAGATGATTCTAGGATGTTTTACTTGACCAAAATCAAGTCAAGGACCAGCTAATGCAGAATTAAAAGACCAGTCAAAACAAAACTCAAATCTTTTTGTTCTTTTCGTAAAATGGAATTCAATACTCAATCAACAAGCAATTCGAAATTTGCCAAAGAGACAACTCAAAGGTAAGTTGCTCTCACAGGTAGACTTTATGACAGGTCTGACTTCTAAGAAGGCTGACAAAACCAGAGAGATCTAAGGCTTGACAACTTCTACCGCCAAAGTCACTACAAGACCTACTCAAAAATCAAACCCTAGGGCTTAAACTTCTATGAAATCCACTAAAACACTCAATGCTATCGAAACAAGTTCAGGTGAAGATCTTTGACAAGAGACTAATGGATCTGGGCAGTAAAAACTAAGAAAAAGCAAAATCTAAGAGGAAAAAATGCAAAAAATGGAATTTTCTTAAATTTTAGCAGGGGACGCAGGCAACCAGTTAAGACAGGTGCGGGCCCGCTCTGTGCACACAGCAACAGTGCGTGCAGGGACGCACTGTGCAATACTCAGAGGGTGCGTCCTACTGGAAAATCCAAGAAAAACTAAATTGAATCTAACCCTAAGCTAACCCACCCAAAAAAAAAGTCACAGAGCCAAAAACCAGAAAATAAATGACTTTTCTCAGAGCAAAGTTGCATACAAAGGAAAAGACTTTCACATCAATGGATTCCCCAGTGGAGTCGCCAATTTGTCAGGCGGAAAGAGTCGATAGTGCAGACACAAATCAACCTCCCTAGGAGCCTAAGACTCTCTAGTGACAAACAAGACAAACGAAAGCAATCCTTCTCTAAACATGCATTTACTATATAAGAAATCAAGTGTTTAGATCCTACCTGTAGTCCCACGCTGTTGTAGCAGTCCAGCTCCGCTGATCCGGATGAGCTCCTCCTTCACTTTGAAACCTGCATCCACTAACAATCAAACAATTAAATAGCACTTGATAATCTCATAGAATAAAACACATTTAACATATAGACCAAGGAGTACATGAAACAACTCATAAATAATAAGTTATTGAGAAGAATGGACTCATTTGCATTAATAGGTAACAAAAGGAACAATTACAACCTGAGCCTTGGTGTTGTGCAAGTTCCTCCCAGGGTCCTTTAAGAGTTCTCCTTTACTTTGACAAAGCTCACCCACTTCCAAATAGAACAAGCAAAGATGGCAATCTCTCCTCACAAGCTTCTAAATGGGAGTCCTAATTCCTACAGCATCTACCCTTAGAAATGTTTAGCTTTCAACCTCCCCTCCTTCTGGCCCAATGCCTGTATTTATAGTTCTCAAGAGGAAGTTAATCAGGTCCACCATCAATGGGATAATCCCCTCTTTGGATGGGATAGCTCCCTTATTGATGGGATAAGTTCCTCTTTGGTAGGGGTACATGAACCATCTGGAGGCGCTTCATACATGTCAAACAACCTTCTAGAATGCTCTAGAAATGACCACAAGTAACTTTTTAAAGATGAAACTTGCGCATTTTGACCTTTACAGGAGGACGCACCTGCCCCTTTACATACAGAGCGTCCAAGGACGCAGTTATTGTGAACATTAGGTGCGTACCCGCAGGCAAGGTTGAGAGAACCTGCGTACCCAGAGATAAACATATTTATAAAGACTTTCTCTCTTTTTTGAAGTTTGACATGGAGAGCAGAGGCTTAAGACTTGCCCAGGAGGATAGCATGACTGTTGATAGAGCCATACTAACTGTACTTAGCCATGGTGACATTTTTTAGTGTAACACGGACAAAATATATACCATTGAGTTGTAGTATTACTAGTTGTGAGTCTAGCCTGACGATTAGTCAGCGTATACCATGGCTGATGGCATCAGAGAGAAGTTCTATCAATGCACTATATTCAGTGATGTTATTCGTTGATTTACCAATACATACACCTCTGAAACTTACTAACTCGCCGCTTGGATCAAAAATGGCCCAAGCTGCGGAGGACAGGTTCCGCGAACTACGACTCGCTCCGTCGGCATATCCCACACATGTCTCCAAAAGGTTCGACATCTACAATAAATGTAAAAAGGTGGATTACTCGACCAAAACGACCACTTTAGTGAAAACAAAATACAACAAAAGCATATTGGTTACTATTTAAGCATAGTAACGCTTGAGGTACAACCCATTACGAGGTTGCGCCAGTGGGATTCCATCATATTCCATTAACTCGTAGGCTCCTTTTGCTAACACTCGTTTAACAATATAGGGGCCCATCCATAAAGAATTAAATTTACCTGCTCCCAATTTATCGGATTCTTGGTTGTAAAGCAAGACCAAGTCACCTTCTGAGAAGACACGGGGTTTGACATTTTTGTCGAACTGCGCCTTGACTCGTTTCTTATGGGCTTTGTTAGCCAAAGTGGCATCACGACGGGTTTCATCCAGTTGGATTAATTCCAAGAAACGGGCCTCTTCTTCTGAAGTTCCGGGGAGGAGATCAATTGCGAGTTTAAGAGACGAAATTTCGCACTGGACCGGTAAGACTGCTTCCAGGCCATATACCAGTTGGAAAGGTGTGAACCCAGTCGCATTCCTTACTGATGTTCGGTAAGCCCACAAGGCTGAGTACAGGATTAGGTGCCACCTTCTTTTGTGAACTCCGATCATCCTTTGCAACATACGCTTCAGGACTTTGTTGATCGCTTCAACTTGTCTGTTGGCTTGCGGATAATACGGGGTAGAGCTGTCGTGAGATAGCCCTAGCTTGGCAGCTAATTCAACCATCATGTGATTGCGAAAATGCGATCCATGATCTGTAACTATGGCCTGTGGTACGCCGAACCTGGCGACTACATGATTGAAAAAGAAAAGGGTAGTTGTTTCACCAGTGTTATCTAATGTAGGCATCGCCTCAGCCCATTTGGTAAAATAGTCAACGGTGACTATAATATACCCATGCCCCCCGGTCGAGGTGGGGTTACATGTCATGAAATCGATGCCCCATTTGGCGAAAGGCCCAACAGCAACTATTGGCTGTAAAGGTGCGGGTGGTCTTCTGGTTTTGCTATCAAAAATTTGACAAGCATGGCAACTTCTGACTGCGGTTATGCAATCTTTGAACATGGCTGGCCAGAAGTATCCTGCTCATAAGATTTTTTGTGCTGTTGCATATCTAGATTGATGCCCCCCACACGCGCTTGAATGACACTCATTCAGGGCTTTTTCGGCTTCCTCATGGGTGAGGCACCTTCTCAGAACTGTATCGATACCACGACGGTAAAGCGTATCACCGACGATCATGTAGTCTTTCACTTGGTATCGTATACGTTTCTGTTCTGAGTGAGAGGTGTTAGGCCTGAACTTTTGGGTTTGGAGATAAATTATTATATCTCCATACCACTCATTGCTTGCAGATATCAGAAACAAATTCTCGTCCACGATTGATTCTTCGGATGTTTCATCGTTGGACGACGATGGGAGATTGCACAATAATTCTGCGAAAACTAGAGCTTTCTTTGATTTGGATTTCACAAATTCCAGATCAAACTCTTGAAGGATCGCTATCCATTTTGAATATTTGCCCCCCAGCAACTGTCGCAACAATATATAAGTCATGGGGTTTCAATCTGACAGAATGGTAATTTTCCGAAAGAGGACATAATGTCGAAACCTTTGTATCGCTTGAACAGCGGCAAGCGCTAGTTTTTCAACATAAGAATATTTGCTTTCTGTATCATTTAAGTTTCTACTTAAATAATATATAGGGTGTTCAATTCCGTCGACCTCTTGAACTAAAACCATTGCGATGGTCGTATCTACTGCAGCCAGATACAGGTTAAAATCTCTTTGATAATCGAGGGCGTACATTAATGATGCTTTTATTAAGGAATCCTTTAAAGCATCAAAGGAAGCTTGCGCAACCTGATCCCAAACGAAGGGCACCTCTTTTTTCAAAAGACGTGTATAACCTTTAGCAAGTTCTGTGTAATTTGGAATGAACCTCCTCAGAAAGTTTGCTTTCCCTTGGAGTTTCTGAATCTGAAGCAAATTTGAAGGTGGAGGCAAATTGATGATTGCCTGAACCTTGCAAGGGTCGAGACGAATCCCATCCTTGGAGAATACAAAGCCAAGTAAACGACCAGAACTGACGCAAAATACACATTTGTGCGGATTGAGTCTTATCTTGTAGTGTCGGCAACGTAGAAATATCGCTCTTAAATGCTGCGGATGATCAGTCCTCTTTCGCGAATGAGCCGGAAGGTCGTCGAGGTATGGTTGAACGATGTTCTTGATGTCATCGAAGGCATAATTCATTGCCCTCTGAAACGTCGCCCCTGCGTTCTTTAAACCAAAGGGTAATTTTCGATATGGGAATGTGCCCCATGGACAAATGAATGCAGTCTTTGACTGGTCCTGTGGGCGGATATTTATTTGATTATACCCAGAAAATCCATCCATGAATGAAAAGATTTCACATCCGGCGCATTCATCAATTATCTGGTCGATGAAGGGTGTAGGGTAGTTGTCTTTTGGACAAGCTTGGTTTACATCCCTATAATCAACACACACTCTAATTGTCCCTTGTTTCTTCATAACAGGGACAATATTCGATACCCAATCGGTTAGAGGAACCAGGTAGATGAAACCAGCATGGAGAAGCTTTTCAACTTCTGCCTTAATGGCAGCGGCTTTCTTGGGGTGCACCTGCCTAAGCCGTTGTCTTACCGGTTTGACATCTGGATACATCTTAATTTCGTGTTCAACGATACTCGAGTCAATGCCTGGCATTTCATCATATGACCAAGCAAAGACATCTTTGAACTCGCGAAAAAGAGCGTTATATATTTCCAGTTCTGAAGGAGAACAACCTTTGCCGACATAAATATTCTCTACAACATTCGTTTTAGTCGAGATATTTATGGCTATTGTCTCTTCAATATTGGATAAGTTTCACTCGAAATCCACTGTATTTATAGTATTTGATAGGAATTCAAAGACTGAAGGGTGATAAAGGTCATCTTGAGTATCTTCTTCATAATCTGGAAGAAAGGAACGATGGTGGCAATCACTCCATGGTGCCCCCTCAATCAACATTGATTGTAGAATTCCTTCGTCGGTTCCATGTACTCTCGACCAAGGATCTAAAGGGGTACCATATTCTCTAGACCTATCTACCCAAACGCTTGATGAGCGTTGATTTGGGTTCGCCTCCCATGCCCGAAACATTGATTGCTACAATATTTCTATTGGGCTTGGGGGCAAAACCATTGCATGATCCATGTTGATATCGTCTTCTGAGATCTTCGTGGAAGATATCATATTGCAAGTACCTATCGACGCTACTTTTTCCATATCAATTGGAGGTGGAAGAGCGAAAGTTCCCATTAGTATAGGATCTTTGAGTAGGCCTACTCCGATATTCTGAAGCGAATGGGGGCTTCCATGGATCATGGGAATGCTTCCTGTAACTTGTGAACCATTGGGGAGAAAGTTTTGTTGGTCGACGATCGTAATCCCCCCTTGAAATGGGAATGTGATCTTTCTAAAATAGGTCGACACAACAGCCGCCATGGCATATATCCACGGTCTTCCCAGTAGGATGTTGTAATCAAGATTCCCATCGATGACATCAACATCTATTTCTACTGTTTTTCCCCCTAGTTCAACTTTCAAGTTATTTAGGATATCGTACGGGGTATATGTCCTTCTGTCGAATGCTTTTAATGTCGTCGAAGATCGCGACAAGGTTGGAGATCCTAAAGTTTTCCAGCAACTCATCGACATAATACATGTAGATGCCCCCTCATCAATAATTGTTCGGTGAACAGTTTTTTTGAGGGCTTTCACTTGAATAAGGAAAGCTAGTTGAGCTGGTAACTGAGGATCGTATCCTTTGTGGTCGAAGGATACAAGATTGGAATCCTTAGGATCAACCCCACCAATGGCTGATAACAAAGCCTGCCTTTGGGATGGACAATTTTGTAGTACTTCAAGAGTCGACATAGCGGATGGCAATTGGGCCAAATATTCCACTATGTTATAATGCTGCGCCGCTCTGGCGCGAGGATTAAATGTCGACTTGTGTACTACTCCCTTTAGCGGTTTTATTGTTAATTCAGGAATGATGGGTGGTACAACTTCTGTCGAAGTTGTTGTCGAACTACTTGGTTGATCTTTACCTTTGTCGTTCGACAGCTGCAGATTCCCGTAATCCTTGTTCCTTTTCGAAATCAAAGCATCATTTTGGTGCTTGGAAATCGACAACATTAGCACTTGCGACAGGGAAGCATTTCCACTATCAACCAGATTTGTACCTGGATTTGGAAACGGATCAGTTAACACAGCTGAGGTTTGCGAACTCTTAAAGAATTTCTTAAGCTCAGCTTTGTATGGACATTCTCTCGTCCAATGATCCTCATCACATATCTGACACCCTGAGGGGGGTGGTTTCCTATTTCCAGGAGGTTTTGAAGAAGTTTTTTCAGGAGACGACTCACCCTGTTTCTTCTTCTTCCCTTTGTTTTGCTTCTTCTTGCTTCCTGGTTGGTTGGTTTCTTTGCCCTTATCTGCTGATACGGCATTTACTTCCGAAGCAAGAATTTCGTCCTTTGCATTTTGATCTGAAATCTTACGGGCTTTCTTGGACGAAGCCTTTGCCGATTTCATGTTTTTCATGCCAATCACACCATCACCAGCATGAGAGTCATTATTTGATTTAGGAGGAGGAGGAATTGAGAATTCTGGTCTAGGGGCGTCAGGTATTTTGTCGTAGAGAGTGCCAGACTGAGTATAGACCAAGTCTAGATATTGCGCACGAGCAGGGAAAATTTTAAGAAACCCCCCTAAATTTATAAATATAATAAATGGGCGAATCTCCATGGTATATAGGAAAAATGGAAGGCGATTTTATCAATAATATAATATGTATATATAATTTTTTGGCGAATCTCTCACCAGGCATGGAGAATATTTTACTCAATTATAAAATCTTGTAAGATCTTTGCGATTTTTTCACTAAATAATAAAACTTTGTAAAGTGCTAGTGAATCTTAGAATAGGCTACATGCTAGTTTAATTCCCCCATTTAAATAGGCTACATTCCAGGTGAATACCATGGGTCAATACCATGTGCCATTTTGGTGAATACCATGGGTCAATACCATGTGCCATTTTTATTTTTATTAATTCTAATATTAGGGTTAATAATGGTTTTTTGCATGGTATTAATAGCAATCTAGTCCATGGTATTTGTCCCATAGTATTTTGGCCATAGGTTTCACCTAAATATAACTCATTTTTTGAGTGTTCGTAAATATAAGGTGACTTATGGAGTAAATATAAAAAAATGTTTTATTTGTTTACCATACCTCTCGTTTATTTATATTTTTATTAATTTACCATACCTCTTTTACAAATATGGTATTTGGCCCATAGGATTCACTTAAATAAAACCTCTTTCTTGAGCCTTCATAAATAGAACGAGGGTTATGGACTAAATGTAAAAAGAGGTTTTATTTATTTACGATACGTCTAGTTTATTTATATTTTTATTTATTTACCATACCTTTTGAGTAAGTATAAAAAGATGTTTTATTTAATTACCATACCTCCACTTTACTTATATTTTTATTTGTTTACACCCTTACATGTATATAAGGTGACTTATGGAGTAAATATAAAAAATGTTTTATTTATTTACCATACCTCTCATTTATTTATATTTTTATTAATTTACCATACCTCTTTTATAAATATGGTATTTGGCCCATAGGATTCACTTAAATAAAACCTATTCTTGAAAATGGGCGAACGGATTCACTTAAATAAAACCTATTCTTGAAAATGGGCGAATGGAAGGTTGTAAGTCCTAATTTCAAGGGCTAAATTTACGTTTTTTACCCTCTCCCTTAAAATAAGGTGTGCTATTTGAGGTGATTTGTAAAAATGTACTATCATACAAAATATTCGCCCACTAAAAATTTAAAACCCCTTAATTTCGCCAAAGGGCGAACATTCGCCCCTAAAATTATCCTTGCGCACAAGCGATAACTTGCTCTTCTGTTACGACTCCCCCCTTCGCCACATCTTCCGTTATGGCAGGAAGTAACGACTTGATAAACCATTCAGCTAATAGCTGATCGGAAACGTACGTTTTTACCATCCTACGACGACATCACCACTCATGTATATGATCATATATGTGAGTGGCCGTTGTCTGTTTGAAGTTGGTTAAGATTTCCGTTCCCGTTTCATACCTTATCGGTAATTGAAAATGGGTTAAGAAAGTCGTGGCTAAGGTGCTGAAATTGTCGAACAAAGCTCTAGGTAATTCAATATACCATTTTGCCGCTGGACCCGTTAACGTCCTCTGAAAAAGGCGAAGCCTTATCGAATCATCGTTTAGGGTGTTTGATGAACACCACAGATGAAATGTCATCATGTGATTCGATGGGTCTTCACCTGGATTTCCATTAAATTTAGGAATGTCCGATGGAAGTTTGTGAGGAATCGCTGGCCACCAAGGGGCGTAAGCAATTGGATCGTTTGTTAACCGGTGTAAATCGGGTAACTCTAAAGTTGCCACGAATGGTAACTGTTGATTCAAGTTAGGTGAAGCATACCCAGGGTATGATGGAATTGCCTGAGAAGTTGGCCTTTGCATACGAGCATAATGTAATTGATGCTGGTATGACTAATACGGTTGGTGGACTTGACCACTGTAAAACGGTTGATTTTGACCGTTTTGAATGTACGGTTGTCCACTGTTCGCAAAGATCTGCTACTCAGAACCTTGGTACACTTGTTGGAATTGTGGTTGTTGGTATTGCACCAGCCACAGTTGAGAAGCCATGTTCTGTTGTGCTATACTAACCGTCGGACCAAGATGTGGGGTAATTGTACCCGTTTGGACCTATGTCGCCCCACCAGTTGGCGATTGTGGTTGAGTCACAGGGTCAAGGGGCTGTTACATTACAACTTGAAAATCTAAGGTTGACATACAACAGGCATCGTTTGAACTTGTGACACTGTTACAATAGCTGGTGTTGTCGGGATGTTCAACATAGGTACACATTGTTGCATAGAATACACAACTCTTGGTTGTTGGGGTAGTATAGGTACCCAACCACTTGTCGTAACTCCAGTATAACCTGAATACTATTGAGAACTCCCGTATGGATATCCTCCCAGAGGGGGTAATGAAAGGGTATAATGCCCCCCATACGGTGGTAATCCTGAACTCAAGGGGATTGTTTGCCCTTGGGGACTGGATGGCACAAATTGACCTCCAAATGGATCAATTTGTCGAGTTTCAACATAAGAGTTGCCGGATATTATTCCGGAGGAACAAACAGGAACGGACCACACTGTCGAAATAGTCCCTGGATGGACTCCTTCTAGCGGTTGTGAGCTAGTCGGGACAGATGGTACGCCGACAAACATTGTCGGAGTGATGGCAGGGAGTTCTGTTGTCGCTGTGTCATTCGACACAGTCCTAGATGTTGATGGTTGTTCAGACATTTTGAGTCTATCCAATAGATTGCCTAGCGATTCTACAGGAACTTCCACTGGTGATAGACTAACTTCTGATGTCGAAGGAAATAGAGTGACCCCGACTCCAAAATGTGTTGGAGTACTTGCTTGCGGATCTTCTACAATTTCCTCTATTACAATCAAACCAGGTGGAAGAGGAAGACCGTCAGGTCCGTAAAATATTTCTGGTGCCGAAGAAGGGATTGAATCGACAGCGACAGATGTTTGAGGAGCAAGACTCTCTGAATCGGTTGCTGATGGAACTGGTTCAGTAACGCAAGTATTTGCTCTCAGACTAGGATCAGTATCACTGTCCCTCTGTGGCTGTTGAACTTCTTCTATAGAGGCATGGTTTCTAGAAATGTTTGGAGTAACCGGAATCTCGGATGTCGTTGGAACACTTGTTCTAACTTTGATAGGAGATTTTGAACCGGTTAAATGAGTTCGCTTTGCCCGTACTGTTTTCGATTCCGAAGACAAATACGGTTGACTCGTAAGCCTCCGCGAATGACGGGGTTTCAATTGACTTTCTTCCACGATTACGGATTACTCGATCAACCAAAATACAAAAGGGGAAAATGTGTTTCTGAATTAAATGAATTTTTTAGACGCTTTAGACACAACTTGCTTTTTCACTTTTAAAGAGTCGAAAAAAAGCTAAAGATGACTCTAGTCTCCTTCGATGTTTTAACGAGCCCGAAGTGAAAAATGCTCGGATGGACTTTTTCTGTTATAGAGTCTGAAAAAGGCCAAAAGGAACTGCTCTGGAGTTCTAGGTAGAGGGTGTGCCAAACTTTTCGCAAAACCGCAGAATACTTTTTAGGGTATGGGCGATCAATCTTCCTGAATGCTGTGTTCAGTGCATTGCGATCAGTAGGGCGGCCGACACGGCTTCCTATGGATAAAGTTATATTCCTATAGGGGTCTCCCAATATATACGCGACGGTACGTGGGAGTACAATCTGTACTGGTACTAATCGTCTCTCAGGAGGAATCACCCAACCATCAGTGAGGCGACCAGTAACCAGGTTTTAGGACGTCAGAACACGTCTCTAGCCTAGACCTCTATGTTGTGCGTTATGTTACAAAGCGTTGTTAAGTTCATTCAATTTATTTTAGGTTGATATTTTTTAGAAGTTTTCCTTTTTGGATCGCCACGAGATGTATGACACAATTCCTAAATGCAGTCTAAAGATGATAAGCAAGCTTTTATATCTTTTCAACAATGAAAATCCTAGCTACAAGGGGAAAAGAAAGACACCATCTTTTCTCAAAGAGCATAGAGCACACAGTAATGCACTTTTCCCTAAATCAACATACAAACTGTCAAAATGAAAATTCACATATGCATGTATTTGTTTTCGCTTTCTTAATATTGATGCCTAAAAAGAAAGCTGTTATATAAATTTGAATTCGATTTCAAGTGAAAACACAAACAAGTTCCTTTTTCTAAATCAAAAAGACGATTACGACACTTTATGATTTACTTGTTTCGACACTTTGAAATGCATAAATTCAAACCAAAAGACAAAAGTACAAGCTAAATCAACTGTGAACAACAAACAAACTCACTCCTAAGATCAAAACGACACTTACGACAGGTCTAGATCTAGGGGCGACAGTATGACTAGTTTACTTATGTAATGGGAAACTGCAAATGATGTAACAAATACACAAAGAACAAATACAGTTTCTTTATATAACTGAGGTGGAATTGAGGCAAAGAAAAGGGGTTTCAGATAGGTACACTGACTGATAACAGGCTGCAAGAAACAAAGATAAAACTGAGCAAAAGGAAGCAGGGAACCACAGCTGCACAAGGCAAAGACTGATCAGCGCACTCCTAACACAGAGGTTTTGACATTCAGCGCAGGTAGCCTTCACGGGACCTGCGTTGAAATGCAGAACCTCTTCACAGAGTCTGCGCTGAAGCAGAAATGAGAGTTGTTTCTGGGTTCTGGGTTACGGTTTGCAGTTTTTTCTACAGTTTTTGGCCGGATAAAAGCTATCAATTAGGTACAATTAGGAGGATGATTTATAGGAGGACTAAGATCTATCACAAAGGGCTGTTAGAGCACTTGTGGATCAACTTCTCAGATCATAAACAGGCCCAGTGAGAGGGCTAGAGTAGTTGATCTCTACTTTGCATTTGTAAATAGAAAATGCAGTTCGATTCGGCACTCTTGAGTCTATGAAATGAATAGCAATAGAAACACAAGTAAACTAACAAGATACTCTCCCCAGCGGAGTCGCCAATTTGTTGTTGGGAAAAGTATCCAATTCGGAATGCCCCTATCCCACTCTAAGAGGTGATAGTGCCTTAGCAACAAACAAGGAAAGCTATCTGAGTATTCTTCTTTATGAGATGCAAATAGAGAAAGAAGGATGTAACTAACCGGTGTCTTCCGCTAGTTTGTTGATCCAATCATTCTCTCTCTTTCGTTCGCTTCCCGCTGCCTACTCTTTCATTGGTCCAACTTCACACGGTTCCTGCAAGATCACAAGAGCAGAAGACTACATGAAAGATATAGATTCACATTCATAACTAGTTTAGGATCAGATATAAACTAAATATGCAAATATAACAAAACATCATTGAAATACAAGCATATAGGAGAAACTCAAGTAGCTTTATTGATATGATAAACAAGGTTCAAGAGGAGATACAACCAAGTGAGTCCCGATCCAACATCTACCTCCCAGCAAAAGAATCCCTTCCTCTCCTCCAACAAAGCATAAATCACCCAATGTACTAATCTCAATCTCAACCCAACAGCAATTATCTGCAAAGTACAAAATTCCAGCCTCCCTGAACCTCTGGGTGAGAGATCCATATATAGATGTGAGCAGAGAGGATGAGTCAGCTCATGTTTTGACTTGTGGCTTCTCTTTGTCAGTTCTTGCTTCCACTTGGAGGTTGAGAACCTCTTACTCATCACTAGTCGAATTCATTGAGGCAAGTGTCATTGAGGAAGATTCTGGAAGCTTCCAGGGTCTTTACACCTCGTTGAATGAACTTGCCATTTGTCAATTCCCGCTCAGCGCACCCTGGTAGTGCTTCTACCTGCGTTGCAGTGCACCTAGCCAGTGCAGACTTTGCATTTCAGCGCAAACAACTAGTGGAGCTATTGAATTGATCCTTATTTGACCATTTCTGAGTGGTTTTTGGTGGAGAACTTTTGGGAGAAGCTGTCATTGGTTGACCTTGTTCCTTTAGGGGTAGGAACAACTCATTTGGGGACTTTGGATCCCTTGGATTATTGACATTTCATGCTCAATGCTGTAAGGCACAAAAATTTCTATAACACATGTATTCTCAAATCACACCAAAGCACACTATTCTCCCTCAAACATACACTAGAAAACTTCAGACTATAGATGTCCTGATAATTATTTTAACTCCAAACTAAAAACTATCTTTTGCTTGGGAAAAAGAGAGGTTTACATAGCTTGGATGGATGGGATATGGTTCCTCTCCTCATGGGAGAAGGCCTTACCTCTTGGATTAGTTCCATCCTAATAGGGGAAAGGAGCCCAAATTGACCTCCTCAACTCCATTTGGTCTAACCATTTAGCAGACTTTCGTCACGAAGCTTCTAGAGATAGAAGCTTCGACTCCATATTTAAAAAACTTTGCAAAAGAGGATTAACACAACTGAGAAAGGGCTCAATCAATCCGATTAGAACTAGGGATAGTTGTAATCCCTACATATCGATGCAAGGAGGACATGGGTCATTAGCACCAGTCGTATAAACTAGGGTAAACAGGAGATTTTTGGGAAATGATGCAAAAAGGAATTGTTTTGCTCATGAAGAGGGACATAATGGGAGTTTATTCATGAGAGGAAAGCATGTGGGGTTCACTGTAGAGGTACTCCAGGATCATGGATGGGGAGTATAGGGACGTGAAAAAATGTTGTAACAGATGCCCCCTAAAGCATGAAGGCCAAAGTAGAGTGAGGAGTGAAATGCTTTACAAGTGCATGCGGGGAACCAGAGTCTATCATTGGAGAACCTGCAAGAAAGCATAGGTACATATACATCACTCAAAACCCTGAATAATAATACATGAATCATGGTATGGATGCATCCATCTAGAGAATGATCATGTAAATGGATCTAAGGCATGGGTGCAACCATCCAGCGGAAAGGATAATAATGAAACCAAGGAATGGTCGCATCCATCCAATAATGAGAAGGATCACACATAACAACTCATGGTATGGTCACAACCATCCATCTGAAAGAGACATGTATATCAACATGACCATGTCACATTGCCTCACAACCTGGACTTGTGTAATCTTATCCCAGAGTCTTGCACTCTAAACGACTCGATCAAAGTACAAATCCTAACATGCGAATGAATGTGTTAAAGTCGAACATGCGAAGAAGCTTCTTGATTACTGGTCAATGATGTGACCCATTAACAAGTGCGAGAGAAACCACCAATAATGACAATGACTCTCAAGGTACTGACAACACAGTTCACAAAATGTGAATAAAGGAACTGATGTCGAACATCCGTAAAATCACTCAATTGAAAGCCAATGATGTGAACTTGTCGTTGAGTGCGAAGAACTTTCCATTTGGGCATGCAAGTTCTAAGTTATTGGA
Organism: Pinus tabuliformis; assembly: GCA_031772625.1. Lineage (NCBI taxonomy): Eukaryota > Viridiplantae > Streptophyta > Pinopsida > Pinales > Pinaceae > Pinus > Pinus tabuliformis. Next base: position 1,047,763,212 of record CM062819.1, on the reverse strand, counting down.
AGGGAGTCTCTTAGTCAGCTTCCTGGATAATGAGATGAAGTCAACAGGAAGTGGCCATGTTGAAGGAGGGCCATGATGTATCCCACATCATCGACACGAGACAAAGGGATTCAAATGATTTCACATGGTATAGAGAATTAGGAGTAAGTGTAACGACAGAGGGACTAACTCTTGAACATATCAGCAACACAATTCCAGAGTTTGGCAGCTTTTGGATCCATGGGATCAGTGGTCATGATGACGTGGCAGAGATCAAATGGAAGGTCAAGTGAATAGCCCAACCGTGAAAGTCAATGATGAAGTGAGGATATCCCAACTTGACATGAAATAGAGAGTATCATGTTCAAGAGTGAGTTGGCGACACGACTAATAGGATTTCCAATTCCCCCCCACTATTTCTTGCAGGTACCTGTTGGGTGAAACTATGTTCATTTAATTCTGTTGTAGTACTTACCCAACTATTTAATTTATCAATCCGAGGTCCGTAGACTTACGAGACACATGCACTGTATATGCAGGACTGAAGTGGAACTAATCTAATCTAAATTACTGAAATCAAATTAAAGCATTGAAACACTAACTAGGAAAGCATGAAATTGCATAAAGGAAAATAAATACAACATGTGAAGAAGTGAATGGCAAACAACAGATATGAGCTCATGACAATAAAACTATGTCAAACTATATTACAATAACTAAATTACAAATCAAGAAAGAGTCAAAGTTAATCTCCATTCTCTATTATTCATTATTCATCCTCACAATGAAGAGAGAGCACTCTCTTATATACATGAGGAAGATAACCTTTCCATAAATATTCTCTCAAGCACTCTCAACTAGTTTCCCATTATTACAAGATATCATCGCACAAATCTCTCAACATGATCCCACAAATCTCTCATATCTTGGATAAGATATGTCTTCATGATTTTCTCCTTAGGATAAGATATGCTTCCATGATTTTCTCGATATGCCTCCATGATCTTCTCCTTAGGATAAGATATGCCTCCATGATTTTCTCCGTAGAAAAAGGCTTGCATAATTATCTCCTTGATATGGTGGAGGAGATATTAATTCTTCACATATTTCCTACATCACAAAACTCACATATTCTTGAGAGATATATATAAAAATATGTACATTTTCTAATAATTAATCATAAATTCATTTATAATACAAAAATGAATAAAATGGAAAATAAGAAGGTTAAACCCAAGTGTATGTAGGAAAGTGATATGATAACAGGTTAATGGAATGATGAAATGTAAGGAAAAAGGTGGATGAAAATATGACATTTCTGAGTCCCAACATCCTCCCCAACTGAACTTGTTCCATGTCCTCATGCAACCATGCATGGGTATCTTTTAAGAACATTTGGCATATTGAACTTTGGCTTTACATGATGATGTCTTAAATGTTTCCAGGATATGTGAGAGACATTTAGTAACAATTTACATTTTCTTATGGTTGGTTCTTGTGTGACAACCATGAATACAAAGAATGTTGGTTCTTGTGTTAACAACATTCATTTCATTTTCTGTTCTCTTTTCTTCAATAATGTAAACACTCACTGGAAATCATAATGTGCATAAGAAAGCACTTTTGTAATATTAATGAAGCATGCCAATATTGCGTATGAAACAAAGTGCAACAAAGTATCATTGGAAAATAAATGTTGGTGAATGGTAAATGGAGTGATAGTGGTGAAGAAATGGAATCATGGAAGTGAATATGTAGTGAATGTAGTTCTCCCCCCCCTCAACTGAATTGGTTGCATGTCTGCATGCAACTTAACATGGCGTGTGAAAGGAAATGTAGCATGGTGAGGGAATTTTCCAAAATATTCAAGTTAACATATAAGGAATTGCATGATTAAAGATTAGAAAACAACATACCTCTACTTACCCAAGAATGATGAAGTATGCAATAGGAATGTAGCTGATGTTGTTGCTGGATCAGGAAAATGTGATTGATGTAACTGGATCTTGGAGAATGAAGGAATCTGAACTGTTGATGCTGAATCATGGAAAAGATAAATGCTAAGAGTGGTACTGTGGTACTCGCATAGATCAGAATGCATGCTGCTGTGACTGCTGAGGGAGTCATGAAAAAGTGTATAGTCTTCACCCGCTACAAACCCGATGGTACAATTCTAAACATGCGAATGAATGTGCCGATGTCGAGCATGAATAGAAATCATTGGATTACTGGCCATTGATGTATGCCGTTAACCAATGCGAGGCAACTCACCATTGATGTCAATGAGTGCCAAGGTACCGGAGTACATCTTGCAAAGTGCGAATGGATGTGTCGAGGTCGAGCCACTTGCAAGATCTGAAGATCAAGGGACATTGATGTATTCCCATGATCGCCAGCGAGAGAGCTTGCCATTAAGGCATGCAAGCCTCTAGGTACTCAAAATTAACTCTAGTCTATTTCCCAGATAAGGTGCTGATGTCGATGGGGCAAGACTTGTTGAAAGGTGGGCCTTAAGGAATCCCACATCAGTCAACGCGAGTTTGTACAAAAAGATTTGGTAGGACTATAAATGGAAAGAACTCACGGACAAGCAGTGTGAATCAGCATGGCTAGGAAATCAAGGTAATGTGATCATGGAAAGGGAATGAGTTTTATTCAAAAGGCAAACTGAAAAGGATAAATGGATGTATGCGATTCAGAAAAATAGGCGTGCATGAAGTCGTGAAAGATAAGGAAATGGAAGATGGGCTGCAACACAAGGATGGTCTAGCTATGTGGAAGGAAAAAGGGAAGTAATCATGACGCAAAAGGTGTGTAGTGGAAAATGTCATGATATGTGCAGTGAAGAATTTGTTCCTTCAAGCGTCCAATGATGCATGTTTCATTGTGATTTGGAAAAAAAATCACTTTGCATACTCTGAAAAACTTAGCACCATTCCTGCATAAAAATTGTCATCTTCGTGTGCCATCTCCATCGATCATTCATGTATGAAGTGACTCAAAAACAAATTAGCGCATTTCAAGAATTTACAAAATGTCCATTTTTTTAATTATTTTCCGAAATAACTCTAATTGTGGATGAAAAAGGTGTCGCATCGTAATGTTGAGCTTTCTGCATAAGCTTCTCGTTGTCCTACACATAACACCAATCTCATTTCACTTGTTAGTATATACATCCTACTTTTGCCCATAAATTCAAAAAAATATCCAACATACTTTGATTTCCCCCCAACTAGAAATATTGCATGTCCCCATGCAATGTATTCAAAAAAACATCCAACATACTTTGATTTCCCCCCAACTAGAAATATTGCATGTCCCCATGCAATGTATTCATTGATTTTGCAATATTTTTTCAAAATGTTGTTATTAGTTTGCGGGAAAATTGATTTAAAACATTTGAAAAGGCTTTTGTATCTTTTTGGGGAAGTAGTTGGTGTTATGAAGTTTGATGTAAATGAATGAGGGCAAATTTTATTTGATTATTATTATTATTTTATTTATTTTTTATTTTATTTATTTTATTTTTTATTTTTTATTTTTATTTAAAAAAAAAAACTACACTACAAGTCAGCAACTTTACATTATGCATTACATTAAGTGAGGCAAGTTTGAATAATTGAAACACTTCGTTTGTCCAGCAAACATTATATCTCCGCCACTACAAAGGCAAGGCAACTGGGCTCCTCCGATCAAGCCTCCATGGTTCGATCACACAATCAAGCCGCCAAGAATCAATGTGCACGGCCTCTGTTCAATTGCGAACAGTTCCTCATGAAATTACAGGCTTTAGTGAAGATCTTCAAATGTTGTTCAGTCAGCAACAAGCCGTCAGTAGTTTTGGCAACTTCCTCACGATTAGCGCTTTGAACAAGCGCCCAATTTCTCTCGATAGCCACCCAAACCTTCTGCATACACTGCGTCCGGTAGCTCAATCCTCCTAACATTGGCAATTTATCTCGAACAAAACACAGTTTCGGTCCAGAATTTCAAAGTTCATATAGAATCAAAGCGCCAACGTTACCCTTGCCAATGGAGGATTTACCCTTGAGGGGGATTTACACAGCTGCAAAGATAGGATATTTGACATGCAATAATGCACAAATCAAATGACAATCAGCCTATCCACCTGACAAAGCCTTCAAAAGACAGATGTACAAAACCGTTTTTATTCACGCAGTTAGCAAAATAGGGCCCTGAAGAACCACGATTTCCTCTTAGACCGTTAGGAATTTAAGCAAACGATTTCTGGGTTATATAATTCGTTCTATTATGGAAAAAACCCATGTCTTCGTTTGTCTAGGTTTTCCCTGGTTTGAACACAGACTGCTTTTTAAAATTGACGTTTTTAAAGGGTTGCGTTTCAAAACCTGTGAGGTGCAGAATCTATAACAAGTTTTTGACTGGAGTTTAGAACTGCTTGGAATATTGAACTTAAGCTGAAGATCGATGCAGCTTCAATCTCAATATTGAATGCAAAAATGTTGAATCCCTCCGGACAACACGTGACTAATTCCCTGCAATCGCAATAGCAGCATCAGATATTTCAAAAGAATCATAACTAACAAAGCCAAAACCTCGTGAATTCCCAGTATCAGGATCTCCGGATATTACTACAAAACTGCCTCCTCAATATTTGATTTAGTAATAGAAAAATCCAATTTGACTTATCGTGCAGTGATTTGTTCCTGCAAAATTGGAATTTGTATATCGTTTCTTGATTTCCTGGACAAAGAGCCGGATTTTAATTTACGTTTTGGAGGATTTTGTGAGCGTTGCTTAGGGAGTTGCGATGGCAAAGATTTTTTTTTGTTAGGAGAAAATTACATCAAGACGACCACCAAACAGACCTGAGTTTCCAGGCAAGAAAGCAGGCATGTAGACCAGGTTTAGCAAGTTATCTCTCAGCGTGATTTTTGAGGGGCTGAGAGCAGAGTTTCCAGCACACTTTTCTAGGCATAAAATTTGCAAAACAACAATGTGAGAATCGGTGTCTGAGGCATGAATTTTAAGACTGCTACAAAGTAGAAATAGAGGTTGAGTAGGCAGTCTGTCAAGCATGTAGTTCAAGGAGGAATCGCTGAAGTATGATAGCGTTGAAATCAGGGGCTGAGTCTGCTGAAGGTGGCCCAAAATTCAAGGAATTAATTGTTGGTTCTGTGGCACAAATTTGGGTTTCAACGATACACTGGCCAGGGATAGAGGATGCGTCCAAAATCTCGAAAAATATTGCAAAATTGGATCTTGGTGGGATGTGTCCTGTGCATATATCAGTTAGATGACGTTCTGGCAATTTTTTCTAGCAAATATTACAACTTCAACGCCTTTATTTATGATTGCACTCCTCAGATGTTTATTCGATTTGCAGGTTCGATTTGGATAGAAGCTTGAAGCAGTAGAGCAAGAAACCCATGCAAGAGCTTACTTTCAAAGGATTCACAAGCCAAGGATCTAAGCCTATCACTGATTTTTCTATGGCTTTGACCAACCATGTTGCAGCAACCGATTTTTATGGTCACAGGAAAGATTCTCTGTGTTCTTCCCCTCCTCTGTCTAACACCAATTCTTTCCTGTCATCTATTACTGGCGACGGGAGCGTTGTCTCTACTGCTAAAAGACCTTCAATGCTGTTGGCATCTTTGCCTCCATCCAGCGGTAGGCCTCCATTGTCTTCGTCGAAGAAGAAATGCCACGGGAAGTCTAATGATACCGATGGTGGAAAGCACTGTGGTCCTTCAGGAAGATGTCACTGTTCCAAGCGCAGGAAATCTCGGGTGAAAATAACAATCAAAGTGCCAGCAATCAGTGCCAAAATGGCAGATATCCCAGCAGATGAATATTCGTGGAGAAAATATGGGCAAAAACCTATAAAGGGCTCACCGCATCCAAGAGGGTACTACAAGTGCAGCAACGTAAGAGGTTGCCCAGCAAGAAAGCATGTGGAACGTTCTTTGGATGATCCATCCATGCTGATTGTGACATATGAAGGAGAACACAACCATTCTCAGTCCATGTCTGAAAGCACAGGATTGGTGGCCAATCCATGAGGCTTTTTGTAGATTGATTCATGTGAAAGCACAAAAGATTTTAATCTGTGGCCATTGTTTATGGGCAATGGGCCACATTCTATGGAATGCCTTGAAGAACCTCTATTGGAAAGCAGCCAGCTGATATCGATACTAAACTTTTGTCATGCCTCTAATGAGGTTGTTTTGGCAAGATGATCTCGTTTGCATAATGTGATAAAAAGAGATCCTTGTGGAGGACTATTTCATAGTCCAGGATATTTAAATTTCGGTTTACATGATGTACAGACTATGAGACTCTTAATCCGAATAGAAGAGCATGAAAGAGTTCTCTACTGGGGAAAATTTATATTGACATGAATGATGACTGCCATTTGGTTATACATTAATGGTGAAATTTCTGTTAAAAAAAAGAGCAAGAAACGCCAGATCTCCACTTTATTAACTTTTGTTGTTGTCAAACCCTCGTTTTTCTGCCACACCTGCCAAACAATTAAAGAAGAGTTGTTGCGCATTCATAGTTTATTTGCAGGTCAAACTGGATTAAACATGGAGGCGGAGTAAAAAGCCATATTTCGAATCAGGTTTCAGCTCTGCTTGGTTCATGCTCGAGCTTTAACAATACATTGGTGTTTTTTTAATGCTCTGTTGTTATTTTTTTTTTTTTAAACTAAAATCTAAAAAGAAACTAAGTTTTATTAAATTCCTAATCTCAGAAGATTTTTTTGAAAATGGACATAAAGTGAAAAGATGTCTTTGATAAATCGAAATTTATTCATTCTTGAAAATGTTTATTGACAACTTATTTTCTGATCCTCGAGATCGTACAAAGACGCAGGAGGAGAGCATACTTATTCTAAGCAAAACTGAAACCTATTTTCTGATCCTCGAGATCGTACAAAGACACAGGAGGAGAGCATACTTATTCTAGGTAAAAGCAGAACTAAAAATGAAAGCAAAAACTAAAACTGAAAGCCTACCTACCCTATACTAGTTAGAATTTACAATTTAGTTACGTGTAGTTAAACTTCCAATGAAGCCATTCACGCAGCAGTAACAACAATAGATTCAATAGCAATTTGTCAAATGAAAAATGACAATATTCGAGAGTGGATGAGTCTAGTTGTTGTAACTGCAAATTAACTAAAAAGTTAAACGATAAATCTAATCTAGTACTTACATGGAACCATTATTCGATGAAGCTTTGATAAGCACAGTTACTCTCACTCCGATCATGCTGTAACTTTTGTTCTTCTTCTCCAATTTGCTGCTCTTCTTCCTTGATCTCCTGTTTGAATGGTTGTTCGCCATCAGATACGCAGGATTCTTCAGACGTTGAGTCTTCATTTATTTCTTGGGGAGTAGTTGAACCTTTAATTCTTGTCAAGATCTCCTCTTCCAAGGAAGAAGAGATCCCGACTTCTGCTAGGATCTGAGTGAGTAGTTCCAAGCTGAAACTCATTGTTAAATCATGTTGAAAAAACAAAAAAAATCAGCACACTAAAAATTGAATTAAAAACAAAAGGGATCACAGAAATAATCTTGAATTCAATACTCAATTAAAACCTCTTACAAGGATTGCTCATTAATTGAGTAATTGAATGCTTCAATTATAACCATGAACCATGAATTCATCACACATTCTTCACAGTTGCGAAAATCAAACACACCTGCAGAAATTGAAATTCACACTTGCATAAATGTAAACACGCCCTACATGCCCTGATCCATAAGAGGTCGAGCCCATTATGGTATCTCGAATGCGATGCGTAGGCTGTTCCCCACGTCTTACCGCATTTAACACCTCGGAGTTAGGCAGAAAAATCAAACTAAACTTCAATCCATCGTGCCTCCCCAGCAACGGCGCCAAAATGTTGGGTGAAACTATGTTCGTTTAATTCCGTTGTAGTACTTACCCAACTATTTAATTTATCAATCCGAGGTCCGTAGACTTACGAGACACATGCACTGTATATGCAGGACTGAAGTGGAACTAATCTAATCTAATCTAATCTAAATTACTGAAATCAAATTAAAGCATTGAAACACTAACTAGGAAAGCATGAAATTGCATAAAGGAAAATAAATACAACATGTGAAGAAGTGAATGGCAAACAACAGATATGAGCTCATGACAATAAAACTATGTCAAACTATATTACAATAACTAAATTACAAATCAAGAAAGAGTCAAAGTTAATCTCCATTCTCTATTATTCATTATTCATCCTCACAATGAAGAGAGAGCACTCTCTTATATACATGAGGAAGATAACCTTTCCATAAATATTCTCTCAAGCACTCTCAACTAGTTTCCCATTTACAAGATATCATCGCACAAATCTCTCAACATGATCCCACAAATCTCTCATATCTTGGATAAGATATGTCTTCATGATTTTCTCCTTAGGATAATATATGCTTCCATGATTTTCTCGATATGCCTCCATGATCTTCTCCTTAGGATAAGATATGCCTCCATGATTTTCTCGATATGCCTCCATGATTTTCTCCGTAGAAAAAGGCTTGCATAATTATCTCCTTGATATGGTGGAGGAGATATTAATTCTTCACATATTTCCTACATCACAAAACTCACATATTCTTGAGATATATATATAAAAATATGTACATTTTCTAATAATTAATCATAAATTCATTTATAATACAAAAATGAATAAAATGGAAAATAAGAAGGTTAAACCCAAGTGTATGTAGGAAAGTGATATGATAACAGGTTAATGGAATGATGAAATGTAAGGAAAAAGGTGGATGAAAATATGACATTTCTGAGTCCCAACAGTACCCCAATTATTTTTTATCGCAAGCTTGAAGGGGATAGCATGTGCTTGCACTGTAAGTTCATCCTTTAGACGAATATGACCTAGTGAGTTTATTGAGCCCTAGGAAGGAGAATCTCATGTTCATTATGGTGATGAATTCGATGTTGTTTAATGGTTTAAAAAGTCTGATAAAGGTGTAACTTGGTATCCTTTTCATGTTTAGAGAGTTTGAAAAAGACATGGAAAAGAAAACTCCACATGGTCCCTTTTCATGCATTTGTGTCTCTCGAGCCCGAAAAGGTAGAAAACGATACTTGAGAGAACCGCTTGACCATTTGAGTCAAGGAGTACCTTTTTCGTAAATAGTTTATTCAAACCCAAAAAAAGGGTAAACATATATTGGGTAAATGATGTTTCGCATCTTTAACGAGTTCAAAACGGCAAGAGCTCGAAAATATTTTCATGTTTAAAAGGTTGGAAAAGAGCTTAAAGTAGATCCCCCATTTTATTTTCTTTAACGAGTCAAAATGGAAAAATACTCAGCAATCTTTTAATTTTAGTTTTACAAGCCAAGAAAAGAGCTTAAATGGGACTTGAGTATCATCATCAACAATCCATCACCTGTCACTACATAAGAAAGGTAAATGCATTATGCATTTCTCGAGAAAAATAGGTCAAAAAAACTTTAAAAACCCTAATATGTTCATGAAAAATAAATAAAAATGGGGAAATGTAATTATTTTTTACCATTTACCATTTTATCTTTGTGTGAATAGCTTTTTACCCTTGTGTACCCTAATTTTCTAGAGAAGATTGTGGGAGATCCAGGAGTTCATTTGCTGAGTCGTTAGCTACAGGTAAGAGCCATGACCTTAAGCTCTATTTTCATACTATTTTTACTTGTTCTTATCCATTTTTTGGATTTCATGGGAAGGATTTGGCAAAAAAAAATTCCCTCAGTCGACACAACTTCCGAGCACAGATCAATGCCGACTGGGGTTTAAGAAATCTGCCAATCACGTTGTCAGTGCCACGGTTTTTAAAACAATTACACCGACGCCGTGAGCAAAGAAAAACATGGTTTTTTCTAAATTCGACCACTTGAATCCAAATTTTCCCATCAAATGGTGATCATTGACTTGATTAAACAGCTTTTGCAAGAAGAAAATCATTGAAAATGGTGGATTGGAAAGAATGAGAGCATGAGGATATCGATACTCAAGTAATAGTTGATCCAAATTGCTTGGAGGCTTTGAGGAACTATGGGATCCTTGAGTTCTTTCTCACACTAGGGATGCGGGCTCAACCCAAGCTAATATGGTACCTGATTAGTATCTGGGACATAAATCGAGAAATTTAAATCGTTGGTGACCAAGAGCTAGAGTTGGGGACTAGACATTTATTTCATCACGAGACTATCCCAGAGAGAGGAACCAGTCAAACTATATGGGTTGAGGCCGACTGGGGCAAGTGTGTCCATGCTACTTGCGAAACATTGCCCAAAAGCTCTCAAATCCAAAATTGGCAAGATCAAGATCGTGACTGTTCGGGACCTTGTGTTGAGAGTGTTACTCTTGACCATCAACAGAGTGGCTAGGACCCAAGTTCCACATGAGACTAACAAGTCAAAGTTTTTGTATGCTCTTGAGTGCACAATTCCCACTATTTTTAATTGGGTGAAATCTATTAAAATCAACATGAATCGCTAGCTATCAAAAGCTTAGGTGGGAAACCTGAAGCAGTTTTGCTTTGGGTCTGTGCTAGTGGCCTTCATCCTGGAGCAAGTTCTGTTGTTCCAATACCAGCTGAAAGAGGTGGATCTGCCGATGCCATGAGACCCATGGATGGTTCTTTGGAGCAATTTGATGCCCAGGGTTACGAGGGGCCAACAAATGTCCTATAAGCCCACCTTCTTCTCATGGCTACGACGACAACTAATCATAGTGGAGGATTGGCCTTAAAACAGTACCGACTTCCGTGAAGATCTAGATATGCCACTCCCAGAGGGGGAGGACTTTGACGATGAAGGTAAAAAAAAAAACAATTTTTCAATATTTTTATGTTTTTTTTATTGTTTTTTAAATATATGTATTTGTGACACTTCAATTTTATGAATGTAGATGTTGGATCAGAACACCCTACTAGGATGTCCTTGATTTCTAGGTGTATTTCTCTTCAGTTCAATGTCGCTCCTTATCGGGAAGGAAGCGATAATGAGGAAGAGATCACATGGAACCTCAAGGGATTGACCCATGGTATCCTAGAGTATGGCCAGGTGGGTGATATTTCATGCTAGTACCAGAGGCATACGGTGGGAGTTTCAGATCGGATATGCTGATTGCTGACTCGTGTAGTCTGCGCAGTTACATGCTACCATGAGCATCATGCTGATTAGTGCACATGCACAGCATTCCACATTTTTTGAGGCCTATGAGCCACAAATATATAAGACCTGTGAGCCATGGATGTTTTTGAACACACATATTATTTTTTGGGGTTTTGATGTATGACAAACATTATATATATATATATATATATATATATATATATATATATATATATATATATATATATATATATATATGTTATATTTTCCTGCTTTGACACAAATGATTTGTTTTTTTATTTTTACATGTTTAACAAATGTCTATCCAACACATAATTAGCTAATGCAGTTGTCAATGTATTCATATGTCTAGGAATATGATGATATGTAATGTAGATATAAGTCTTTTAGATTAATCACATCGTTAGGATTTGGTTGACGTTTCGAACCAACTGATGATATGTAATGTAATCAAAATTTATCTCTAATAGATGAATACGTGGATACATTCTCAATATTTGAAGGTTTCTGACGAAATACTTCCCTTTGATTTGAAGAACAACAAGCTGTGAATCAAGGTTGACAACCAAATCCCGGATGCCAAGAACGATAATTTTGACAACAATTCGATAACTGCTCTATACTCGGTGATGTTATTAGTTATTTGACCTAGATGAATACCTTGAAAATCAATCAACTCACCATGGGGGTCATAAATGGACCATGGCATGGATGATAGATCTTGGGTACTTCGGCAAGAACCATCAGTGAAATTGATGTGAGGAGACACCGGAATCTGCAAATCAGAAAAAATATGATAAGCAAGAAAGTTTCTTGCAAAACAACACACCAAACCACACTGCACAAAAATGAATGACACATTTATTATATAAAAGTAACCATACAGGATGACATAAGCATAATACTTTTTAAGATAAAGCCCATTACGGGGCTTGTCTAAGGGATTTCCCTCGTATTATAAGCTCATAGGCCCCTTTTTATAACACGCATTTAAAAATGTAGGCCCATGCCGGATGGGTTTGAACTTACCTGGCCCCAGCTTATCATTAGCCTAATCATATAGAGGGACCAAATCGCCTTTGGAAAAAGCTCGAGGAGAAACAGACTGATCAAGATGGGTTTTGAATCATTTTTTTTGTGCGCCAATGACCAAAGAAGAAAGATGGTGAGTCTCGTCCAGTCATTATAAATACAAGATATGCTCATCCTGAGGTGAGGTCTCAGGGAGAAGTTTAACAACCAACTTGAGGGATGGAATTTTGCATTCAATCGGTAAAGATGCTTCCAGACCGTAGACTATCTGGAATGGTGTAAATCTAGTTGCATCCTTGGTCGATGTTTGGTAAGCCCACAGAGCTAAAAAGAGCATGATATGCCAATTTGACTTGTGTATCCCAATGGTGCGCTGAAGCATTGTAACCAAGACTTTATTCATAGCTTCAACTTGGCCATTGGATTGAGGGTAATACGAGGTTGATCCATCATGGCATAAACCCAATGTAGAAGTCAGCTCAGCCATCATGCAATCTTGGAAGTGGGATCCATGGTTAGTGACAATGGCCTAAGGCACTCCAAACCTAGAAATAACATGATTGTATAGAAATTGAGCTACCGTTTTACTGTTTGTAGAGTATGTAGGCATCGCTTCAGCCCATTTGGTGATATAATCCACAACAATGATAATATAGCCATGCCCCCCGGTCGAACGAGGGTTACATGTCATATAGTTGATGCCCCATTTGGAGAAAGGATAAACAATAAGAACGAGGTGTAGGTGAGTGGGCAGGGATCGCATTTTTCACTAGTAAATTTGGCACTCATGGCATTTGTAAATAGCAAGGATGCAATCCTTGAAGATGGAGGGCCAGAAGTAATGAGCATGAAGTATTTTTTGAGCAGTAGCATATCCAGACATATGAATGCCACATGCCCCAGAATGGTAGTTATTTAAAACTCTCTCAACTTCCTCGAGAGTAAGACATCGACGAAGAACTAAATCGACACCGATGTGTATAAAGTATCTCCAATAATACAGTAGGGTTGGGCGTGATGTTGAATGTGTCGAAAATCATCCTTAGTCAACATAGACTAGAAGGTGGATGTCTAGAGATCCATGATGATATCACCATACCATGGGTCGAGGGTGCTAATCAAGAAAAGAGTCTCGTCCGAAAGCTACTTAGTGGCGTCAACAAGAAGAGATGTAGAAGGAGGGGAGCAAATCAATTCGACAAAAACCATTGATTTCTTAGATTTGGTAGTCCTGAACACCAAATTGAACTCTTGTAGGATGAAAATCCATTTAGAATACTTCCCCCCCAGAAACTAATGAGTCAGGATGTAGGTCATGGGGTTGCAATTAGAAATCACAGTGGTAGTGCGTAGGAGAATGTAGTGTCAAAAGTGTTGAACAACCTAGACGGTAGCCAAAGCCAACTTCTCGATGTGAGCATAATGCATCTCAGTGTCAAGGAGATTGTGACTGAGGTAGTAAACAACATGTTCATTTCCTTCATCATCATCTTATACCAACACCATGGCGATGGTGCTAGAGGTTGCAGTGAGATAAAGGAAGTAATCTTGATGATAATTTGGGGGATGTAGCGAAGGAGATTTTATGAGAACAACCTTGAGGTCATCGAAATACCTTTGGGAAATTCCATCCCAAAAAAAGGGTGTTCCTTGCTTGAGCAACTGGGTGAACCCTGAAGCTAGCTCAACCTAATTTGGTACAAAATGATGGAGGAAATTTTCTTTTCCCTGCAGACTCTGCAGTTGGTGCAGTGAAGAAGGAGGGGGTAAATTTACTATGCCCTTGACTTTAAGGGGATAAAGGTGAATGCCTGCCTTAGAGACAATAAAGCTAAGGAGTCAACTGGATTCGATGCAAAAGACACACTTATGTGGATTGAGTTGAATGTTGTAGTGTCAACAATGAAGAAACATTTGTCAGAGATGATCAAGGTGGTCACTGTGGTTACGAGAATGAGCAGGAAGGTCATCCAAGTAAGGTTGAATGATGTTTCAGATGTCGTGGAACACATATGACATCGCTCTTTGAAATGTAGCCCCAAAATTTTTAAGGCCAAAGGAGAGCCTTTTGTACATGAAAGTACCCCACGAACAAATGAAGATTGTCTTATATTAATAAGGTGGTGCAATGTTGATCTGGTTGTAGCAAGAAAAACCATCCATGAAAGAAAATAATTCACTCCCAGCACATTCATCAATGATTTGATCAATTAAGGGAGTGGGGTAGTTATCCTTTGGATAGGCACAATTGAGATCACAGTAATAACTACAAATACGGGTCGATCCTTGCTTCTTTGTCACTGGTACAATATTTGACACACAATCTGTAAGAGGGATTGGAAAAATGAATCCAACTTTGAGAAGTTTTTCAACTTCACCCTTGATGGCAGTCACTTTTCTAAGGTGCACTGGGTGGAGCCATTGGTGAATGAGCTTCACATGACAATAAGTTGATATTTCATGCACAACCATACTTGGGTCAGTGCCAATCATTTCTTCATATGACCACACAAAAACATCCCAGAACTCTTGGAATAGACGAGTATAGAGCTTGATCTCTTCTAGAGAACAAGTTACACCAATATGGATATTTTCAATGACACCAGGCTTGATAGAAATATAAATTGGCATTATTTGGGTAATGTTACCCATGTTCCCTTCTGACCAAAGTTCATGAGTCATGATTGGTGTCTGAAGTGGTAAGGAAGGGAGTGAGAAGATAACTCCTCGAGACAAGTAGACAGGACCACTGGGCTAGGCAAGAATGAGGAACAATGATGAGTATTGTTCCAAGGTACTTCATCTAGAGACATTACTTCCATGATACTCTCATCAGAAAGAAAAGTCTCAGCTAAGGGATTGGAAGACTCTGTAACACCAAGCCACGAGGTTTGAGAATATGCATCAAGAGAGGTTTTCAAAACAAGATAATTTGAGGACACCTAAGGTGAAGCTGAAACAATTTCCAAGTAATTAATTTCAGTGGGACTTAACAGCATTACCTTGCCCCATGTGTCAACAAGATCCATAGAGGGAATGACCCAAGGATCAAACTTGACCGAAATCATGTTAACAGAGGCAACATGAGGAGGTGGGAGCAGAAAGATACCCATCAGAGTAGGATCTTTAAAGAGCCCTTCTCCCACAGTCTCATAAGAACCACCTGTGTGCTTGACATATGGAACATTGCAATCCAAGGAGGAAGAGTCAAAGAAGGAAAGTTGGTCAACTGTGACTATCTTCCCATGATAGGGAAATGAATCACATAGAACAAGGTGAAGGCTACAAAATGCATGGCATGCGTCCAATTCCGTCCGAGTAGAAGATTATAATTGAGATTGGCATCAATGATCTCTACTTTGACATGCACTGTATTTCCCTCTAAAGTAATGGCAAGGTTGGGTAAGACACTGAATGGTTTCGAATCACACTCATCAAAATATTCTAAAGTTTTAGGGGACTAGTTCAGAGTAGGAGAACTAATTGCCTTCCAACAAGCAACAGACATGATGCAGGTGGAAGCACCTTCATCGATGATGGTCTTGTGAATGTTTTTCTCATTGATGATGACCTAAATGAGAAAGGAAATTTGATGAGGAAAATGTGGAATGTGGTTTTCCAAGTCAAAACAAATAATATTAGAATTAGTAGGATCAATACCCCCAATAGCCGACAGTAATGATTTCCACTGAGAAGGATAGATCTAAAGGACCTCGATAGTAGACATAGCTGATGGCGCTTGAGCCAAATCCTCAACAATGTTTTAATGTTGAGCGGCTTGAGAATTTGGATTGTATGAGGACTTTCGTAGCACACCTCGAGAAGGTGGTTGAACAACAGAGTTAGGATTAGGTCGCTCTATATGGAGAGGACCAGAACTTGACGGGGTAGAAGAAGAAGGGGCACCTTCTTTTTCTTTCCCTGCTGTCGGAGTAGGAGTTTGATAATATTTTGTTCTGGTAGCCACGTTAATCGGTGTACTCATCATGAACACTTGTGAACCCGAGGAAGCAGATGACTGAGGCTGGTCTACCATTTGGGTCTGCTGGGATGGAAAGGGCTCTTTCAAGATAGTTGGGGTCCCTTTGAGCAACCGACTAACTTCAAATCGTCTGGGACAATCCTTAGTATAGTGATCTTCCTCACAAATGAGGCATGGATACTTAGGCTTCCATTGGGAAGCATCACCAGTAGATGACTTAGGAGGACCCTGTTTTGAGGCATCGACTTTACCTATGCCTTTTCCTTTCTTCTTACCTTTCGAGGATTTGTCCGCTGTGACTGAACAACGTGGACCTCTGAGGTTTTACCAGGGCTAGGTGGATTCTGAGAGGGACTATTGGAATCAGTGTTTGAGTCCAACTTCTATTTGGAAGAAGATTTTGCAGGGGCCTAGGACATTGAACCAATTAATCCATCAACAAGAGGTGTAGCTTGTGACTTTGATGTCATTGGATTAGATGATGGTCTCATAGCATCAAGTAATAACTCATACAAAGTGTCAGACTGAGAGTAAACGAGACCTAAGTATTGGGCATGAGCAATTGCTTTCTCCTCCATGATGCACCCACCCATAGCGATACAGCGAGAAATTGGAGCAATGAATGATTTGGTGAATGATTCGGTTAGTAACTGATCAACAATCTTGAATTTGATTAGGTGACGCCTACATCTCCATTCATGGATGTGATTGTAGATATGGGTCACAATATTTTCCTTGAGTGATGTAAGAAAATAGGTGCCAGTTTCATAATGAATAGGCAATTAGAAATGTGTGAGGAAAGCCATGGCTAAAGAGGTGAATTCATAATAAGTGCTTTAGGGGAGCTCATGTACCACTTGGTTGTAGCACCTATGAGAGTTCGTTGGAAGATACGGATACGAATGGAATTGTCAATGTAGGAATTCGAAGAGCACCAGAGGTGATATGTCATCACATGGGCTTGAGGATCTTCTTTTGCTTTCCCATCGAACTTCAGAAAATTGCTTGGGATCTTGGATGGGACTGAAGGCCAGTAGGGTGAATGAAGAATTAGATCATTCGTGAGTCAAGGAACATTTGGAAACTCTAGTGTAGCCAAGAATGACAATTGAGTATTGAAAGGCATTGGAGGTCATTAAGCAAGTCCAACTAGAGGATCCCATCCCTACTGGTAAGGATTTTGTCCCCATAGTGAAGGGTTTTGTCCATTTGGCATTTGATTTTCCCCCCACTATAGGTTACCTTGCCGATAAGGAGTATTCTGACCTTTAAAGCCTTGAAATTTTCCAGTCATAGGTTGTTGATAAGCAACATATGGGTTAAAAGGTTGTTGAGCCTTCTGACCTTAGACGTATGGGTTTTGCACCTGTTGTCCATGGACATATGGGTTTTGAACCTGTTGCCCCTGGACATGAGGATTTTGGACTTGTTGTCCTTGGACAAAAGCATTTTGAACCTGTTGCCCTTGGACATGAGGATTTGGGGCTTGCTACTGCAGGACTTGACCCTGACCTTGTCCTTGCAAAGGTTGACCTTATTGATCTGTATATAAGGGTTGCCACTGCCCGGGTTGGCCTTGCTGCTGTAAGGGCTAAACTTGCAGCTGCAAAAGCTGTCCTTGCGGCTGCAGAGGTTGGCCTTGCAAAGACATAGGTTGGGAGGCTTGCTGAACATACTGCATTTGCAACTGCATGGTTTGCTGCAGCTACTACGAGGGTTGCCCCTACGGCTGTTGCAGGGGTCCCTGCTATTGCATCATTGGACCCTACAACTACATGGATGGCCCTTGCTACAACGAAGGTTTCCCTTGTTGTTGCAGAGATTGTCCTTGATGTTGTAAGGGTACCTGGATAGTTCCCGGATTGAAACCTTGAAAATTTTCAAATTGTATCTGGCCATAACCACCGGGAATGGTGGTCAGACTAGGCTGAACGTACCATCCAGGCTGAAGGACATAAGGTGGATTTTCCATTCCTTGGGAACCATATGGAACATAAGGAGTTTGGTACTGAACCTAAGTCTCATAAGGCTGCTGATACTGGATATTGCTTGACCCAGATGGGCCAACGAGATTTTTGACTTGTTGATATTGGACATTTCTTGATCCAGTAGGACCAAAAAGGTTTTGAATAGCACTGGAAGAAGCCTGGTTCATCCCAACCATGTGAGCCTATGAGCTACTCACATTAGTTATTCCCGACACCATAGAGACATTCAAACTCTGCCCCCCAAGTGGTGGTACAGCTTGTGCACTTACTAGAGGGACCGAAGGACTGACAAAAGTAGGACTCAAGATCTTTGGTTGCATTGGATGGGTGACTTGGAATGATGATACAAGAGGGTTTGGAATGGTGGGTTGCACCGAGACTGAAGTAACTGTAGAAATCATCATCTATTGGGGGGTCGAATTCTGAATGAATGAAATTGTGGTAGGCATAGTGCTAGACACCCAAATATGATTATGATAAAGTGAAGAGGCATTAAGTATACCTAAGACCAACTATGCTAAAGTCAAATAATTAGGAGGAAAGTCTTGATAAACACTGATGGGAATTCTTCCTGTGTAGGGGAAACCTTCAGGATGAAATTGATCTTCTTCTTCTTCGATAGTGTGTGGAGTGGAAACCTCCGAGTGACCCGGAGAGGAGACTGGAAATTCACCTTCGGGTTCCATGGGTGGAAATAGGCAACGACGAATGACTGAAGATGTTCGACGAGATAATTCCAAAGGAATACTAGGCTAATCGTACAGACTGTACGGACACTGCAGTGATATTACAACTAGGTTGAACAAAGGATTTAGAGGATAAAAAACCAGTCCAAGCTGATTATCAGTAGTCTATTGACTCTTGGGAGTTTTGAAAGGGTTATTCAGATATTTTGGGCCAATATCAAAAAGTGACCTAGTATCTGAGGGAGGTGGAGGATGAGATGACAAAGGTTGAATTCTCAAAAAAATTCCAAGTTTAACACCTTGGTCCTCAAGTGACTGCGGTAATTCAGGAAATGGCTCCTCAGACAATCTTTCATACAGAGGAGAGGAAGAGGAACTAGGTGAACCAGATGGTTTAGCCATGATGGCTTTGCCTCAAATAACAGGAAAAGAGAGATAAATTCCAAGGCTTTAAATGTACTTTAAAAGGAATACTCATTATTTTGTCTAGAAAATACTAATAGGGATGTTATGAGATCGTGGGCAACAATTTTTTAAGATGCATAAACAAACTGGTGCTCTTTCATGTTTTAAGAGTTGAGAAAGAAGTAAAGGTGGCTCTATCACTTTCGATTTGAAGCGAGCTCAAAAGGACAAGTGCTCGGATGATCTCTTAAGCTTAAAGAGTAAAAAAGATCAAATGACTACTCAGGATGATCTAGGTAAAAAAGATTACCAGGTAACCGTGAACTGCAGAATACCTCCTAGCAAACTAAGAAGTATGGGTAGGTGATCTCCCCGAATGCTGTGTTTGGTCCATCACATTTACGAGGTAGCAGACTCATCTTCCTATGGATAAAGGATTGCATCCGAGTGGGGTCTCCCTTTATATACTTGATGGTACGGGGAACACAAGTCCATACTAGTGTTGTCTAGTGCCCAAGCAAATGACAACTGTTAGGTTTAAAGATGCCCAAACATGTCTCTAGCCTAGACCTTCTAGATGTGATCGTTAGGTTTCAAATGCGACTTAGGTTAATTGAGTTCATTTTAAAGATTATCTTGAATTATGTCTCAGTTTTCAGACCTTAGAGATGTGACTCGAAAAATCCTATATGCAGCTAAATGAGACAAGAATCTTTCCTTTCGATGAATTGCTTACACTAGAGAGGGTAGAAACCACAATCAAATGCAAACAAGCAAGCAACTAAAAGCAAAATGATTTTTTCACTACTTTACTTTTTGAAAACAAAATAATGAAAAAACTCTTCCCAATTTCTATTTTCCTAACAAGTCCACTTCAAGCAATCTTTTCAAAGGTAAAGATAATTATTTTTATTTTCAACTGCAAATGCAACTCTAGTCTTCAATGATGCTAACTAATGTAACACATTGATGCAACAAACTAGAATTGCATACTTTTCATGAAATGACAAAAATGACTTTTTTGTAAAATACTTCGATGAAGAATTTTTCAAGACAATCAATCTTGAAACAGATGAAAAGACACAAAAAATAGCTTCTTCCAAAATAATGATGTAATGACTCTACCAAAAACAAGACAAACAACGTGATTTATGCCAAGAAAGAGACGTTTAAACAATCAAATGAAACTTTTCAAACTTGAATGATGGAGATCAAAGCAATAAGAGGACTATAAACAAGATGCAAGGAGTAAATTCACCAACAACTTGACTCACTGAGTTCACAATCAACTGAATGGATGACAACCTAGATGTCCTAGAGCCACTAACCATAAAAAAACTCAAGAAATCAAGAAAAATAAGGCAAACCAATAAGCACATAAACCAAGCCAAATGAAGCTTTCCAGTCAGGGAGAAATAGTCTAAAACAAGCTAAGAGGTAGAAATTAGGGGAGCAAGACACACTGGTTGAGATCTGAGGTAAACCCTAATCTCCCTATAGGAACCAGCATGAATGCCTAACTAACAATAAGTGCCAGAAGGGGGTCGGCGGGATTGTTTTTTAGAAACTCGATTCGATCAACGTGACTGTTTTAGAAAAAACGTGCTAGCCAAGGATTCAAAGGAAAAAATAAAAATTTTCTCAAGTAAAAACCATACTTTCTATTGTAAATTTTAGACTCAAATTAGTAAACCAGGAAAAGTAGAGAACACTAGAGGGAAATGGTAATACTAGAAAGTTCACACAAAATCATGAAATTATAATCAATCAACCAGAAGGATTGGATCCCTAGTATGGTTGCCAATTTGTGATGCAGGTAAATTCTAAGTGCAGACACAAACAATTCCTCTAGCCCAAGAGAGCGGGTCTAGTCACAAATATGCAATCTATGGAAGATTTACTTAAGCTAGAATCAATTAAGAGGTCCTACCCCTTAGAACGCTATTCCACCTGCTTCCTCACTCTCGCTATCTTTCATTTCCTTCCTTCGAACACTTGAAACAAGCAAACAACAACAAGAAACAAACATAATAACATACAATATTTTATTCAACCTACTTAACAAATCAAGGAACATTAAGCCATAAAGATGTAAAATGACACTTCATGTAAGAAATCAATTGATAGTTGCATTTATATAAATCAAAAAGAGATTACAACCGGTGCCTTGACGTTGCTGGTCTCCTCTGACATATTTGGGTTCCCACACTTCTGCTAGCACTTCATGGACAACCCTAGCAATGGAGATTTTAAGGCCTCTTTCCCTCCAATCTCAAATCACACCAAAGTGCACTATTCTCCCTCAAACATACACTAGAAAACTTCAGACTATAGATGTATTTCTGATTCTAACTCCAAACTAAAAACTAGCTTTTGCTTGGGAAAAAGAGAGGTTTATATAGATTGAATGGATGGGAGATGGTTCCTCTTCTCATGGGTGAAGGCCTTATCTCTTAGATTAGTTCCATCCTAATAGGGGAAAGGAGCCTAAACTGACCTCCTCGACTCCATCCGGCCTAACCATTTACCAGACTTCCGGTACGAAGCTTCTAGAACTGGAAGCTTCAGCTCCATATTTAAAAAAATTTCCAAAAGAGGATCGACATGACCGATAAAGGGCTCAGTCGATTTGATCAGTGCTAGGGACAGTTGTAATCCCTGCATATCAGTGTGAGGAGGACACAGGTCATTAGCGTTGGTCTTGTAAACTAGGGTAAATAGAATATTTTTTCATAAATGATACAAAAGTGAATTGTTCTGCTCATGAAGAGGGACATGATGGTAGTTTCTTCATGAGAGGAAAGCATGTGGGGTTCACTATAGAGGTCCTCCAGGATCGTGGACATGGAATACAAGGACGGTGACAAAATGATATGTAACAGAGGGGAAAAGAACATAACTAATGCCTTGCCTTATGTGAACTTTCTAACCAGTGAATATCCACTATTATTACATTGTGCAAGTCAAATAAAAACAATTTTTTGTTAAGTTATGAATATTGTAAATGGAAACATGCATACATGCATTCTGCCTCAATTACACCTCATTTTTAGTGTTTCTTAGGTCTTATTAGTAAACTATGTAGTGGAACAAGGTCCCTATACATAGGGTTTGATGCATTAATGTTCACATGATTTTATTAGTTAATGTGATAGGTCAATATTATTAGAATGAGTTATGTATTTATTTAACATTAGTATAAATTTTGTTCCAACTTTCTGAAATTTAACAATAACAAATTATATTTTGAAATAATTTTTTCTAAATTTTCAAAGTTTAGTCAAGTAAATTCTAAAATAAAAGTAAATAAACACCCAAACAACATTAATAGAGTTGTGCAATCTCGCAGAGTGTTGATTCCAAATGATCATACATCTCCTGCATAGTTTGAGGAACGAGTGATTGTGTCTAACATCCGCAAACATCCAACAACGTTAACCGATTCTACCAGAGCATACATAAAAGCCACTAGCTCGAGTGTTCACTTCCTTATAGCTAAGAATGAGCAAATGGCTAAGGAGCTACAAACAGCCAAGCAAGGAGGGGAATTGGTTACAACATCCACTTGAGTAGAATTGAAGAAGGAAATACTCGATGAAGTATTGTCCCTTAACACAGTCATGCAAGCGTTTTATTCCAAGTCTGGTACTATGCATAAGGCAGTCATCCATCTCAACGGTTGGTAGCAATGATGTGTTAGAAGAGCATGTATCTTGTCAAATGTGCATGCTGCTATTGATTACATGAAAACATGGACAATGAGATACAAGGGAGCCCTATTACACATGCCTAAGATTATGAAGCCCAGAGCGGTCAAGCTGAAGTCATGCATTCAGAGTCAGATCCAAAACTATGAAGATCTCCCACAGCTCATTACTAGTCTATAGGATTCCCATGCACATGTATTCAAGAGTATGGATGTTATTGTGCACGCACATGCAATCCCATCTATTGGGACACTCAGCCAGGAGAAGACAAAGCCATAGGTATGATTGGAGCTTGACTCGTACTTTAACAAGTTGATGTGCATAGCCACCAGACCATACTTGTCAATCAGTGCAGACACCATGCACAAGTATGTTGTTGGTCCGACCGCACTCAAGAAAATGATGTGCATTCTATCAAATGAGTTAGATAGAGGAGCCGAAGAAGTATACATGGATCCTATGGAGGCAAGAGTTTAGTTCCAGAAATATTTCACCTTAGAGTGCAAAGATAGCATCGTAGACTACCAAGCTTGGAATCAATTCACTACTGTCGACCACCGTGAGGATGTTGAAGATTTGGTCTTCCAACAGTTTTCTGAGTCATAGTGATGTCTTGTATGGCTTGCTCAAGCCATTTTGTCTCACATGGGTACATGTGCATTGTAATGTAAAGTCTTGTCAAGTGTAAGTTTAAGTGTTGATAGTTGGATGTAACAGTCATAGAGTAGATGAAGAGTCATGAGGGTAGATGAATTGTCACTAAGGGGAATTTCAAGGGCCACCCCATCCTTTGCTATATATAGTCCCTCATAACTCATTTTATAGGCTTTTGGTCAACCAAGCTTCCGATAGGATTATCTTAGCGAAATCTTGGACAATATAATGAGACTTGGCTTCTCCACTGTGCAGAGCTAGTATATCTCTTTGGAGGAGTAGGTGGTAGTGACTGTAACGTTCCGCTGTAGAAACTAGTGGTTGGACATGGATGTATTGTATGACTGGAACTTACACTTCTTAATAGAATAGAGCCAGGACGTTTCATGCATTTGTCATATTTTATTTTAATTATCTTGGTTACTCTAAATGATATATGTATCTGTTTGCTTACACATGCATGTGTAGCTATTTTCTACATATGTATGTGTCGTGGCGGAAAAAGTCGTTTGTGCGGACACAACTGGCCTCCCTAGGAGTCTAAACTCTCTAGCGACAAACAAGACAAAATGGAGTGATCTTTCTCTAAATATACCTTTTAAAACATGAAAACTACAAGTGTTTAGGCTTACCTTATTCCAAAACGCGGTTGTTGTAGTCCGTCCTTGCCGATCCGGATGAGCTCCTCCTTCAAGTCAATTCCTGCAACCACAAACAATCAAACAATTACCAAGCACTTGCATTTCATATAATAAAACATATATTCAACATGCAGACCAAGGAACACATGAAATAACTCATTAACACAAGCTATTGAGAAAAATAAACCAGTTTGTATTAATAACGAAACAAAGAAACTCTTACAACCTGGCCTTTGTGTTGTGCAAGTTCCTCCCAGGGTCCATCAAGGGTTTTCCTCTACTTTGACAAAGCTCACCCACTTCCAAGTAGAATCAAGCAAAGACAATCTCTCCTCACAAGGTTCTAAATGGGAGTCCTAATTCCTGCAGCATTTACCCAAAGAAAATGTATAGCTCCAACCTCTTCTCCCTCTGGCTCAATGCCTTTATTTATAGTGCTGTAAAGAGGTTATTCAGGTCCACCATCAATGGGATAATCCCCCTCTTTGGGTGGGATAGCTCCCTTATTGATGGGATAAGTTCCTCCTTAATAGGGATACATGAACCAACTGGAGGCGCATCCATTTCATCAAACCGACCTCTAGAAAGTTCTAGAAGTAACCACAAGTAACTTTTTTAAGATG
The DNA here is from genome assembly GCA_031772625.1 of Pinus tabuliformis. Lineage (NCBI taxonomy): Eukaryota > Viridiplantae > Streptophyta > Pinopsida > Pinales > Pinaceae > Pinus > Pinus tabuliformis. The sequence goes on along the minus strand of CM062819.1, from coordinate 1,047,738,359 downwards.
AAACTTGCGCATTTTGCCTTTTACAGAAGGACGCACCTGTCCCTTAACATACAGAGCGTCCAAGGATGCAGCCTTTGTGAACATTGTGAGCGTCCCCGCAGGTAAGGCTTGAGAGAACCTGCGTCCCCAGAGATAAACACATTTTTTACAAGACTTTCTCTCTTCTTTGAGTTTGAGATGGATAGCAGAGGCATAAGACTTGCCTAAGAGGGTAGCATGACTGTTGATTGATCCATACTAACTGTAAATAGTCATGGTGACATTTTTTAGTGTAACAGATTGCCCCCTAAAGTGCGAAGCCTGGAATAGATTAGGGTTTTGTAATTCTAGGAAGGGTGAAGCGCTTTATCATTTCAAGGATTGTCTTGTGGATGACCTGGTTGGAACCTGCAATTTTCAACACAAAATACATGTATAAGATTATATCATCACTGAGGTAGGCATTCCCATACTCAGATTCAAAACTTTAACTAATGGACTAACTACTCTGATACAGGAATGATCTTGCAGTACATCATTTTTATAGACTTTTGTAGACACAGTATGGACGCAGCCATCTGTTTATGATTAGTCTACATAGATAATGAATACAAAACTCCTCGCAGCCTGGATGGTAGAAACTAGATCCAGGGTCTTCACTTCTACTTCCCGAATTGGTACGATTCTAGCCATGTGATTAAATGATTTGATGTCGAACATGTTAGAAACCACTTGATTACCAGTCGATGATGTAAACTATTAACAAGCGTGAGAGAGACCACCAGTAATGTCAATGGTTCTCAAAGTACCAAGCACAACCCGTGAAATGTGAATAGATGTTTTGATGTCGAACACTTCACGGAATCCTTTGATCGAAAGTCAATGATGTAAACTGACGTCAAAGGCGAGAAACCTGCCATTGATGCATGCAGACTTCAAGGTACTGTCGATTCCTAAGTCATCTTTCTAGATAATGTGTCGATGTCGATAGAAAGCGACCCGTTGCAGGCAAGCCCGCAACACGAAATCATTGTTCAAGTTGAAGAAATGTTGCTGTAAGGACTGACTCAGGGATGGTCAAATGGATGACAAGTATTTTGCAGATGAAAGTTTTGCTTGCAGACCTCTTGAACACATAACGACACGACAGATGGCTTGGTGACGAATAACTCAAAGTTAATCCCCGGAACCCGGTTAAAGACTTTCAAAGTGGTTTGATCAACTGTGAGGTAAAAGATTTCCCAACCCAGGTGAATGAAAAAGTGTCGTGTTCAAGAGTGGTAATAAAGTTTCTTTTGAGACAAAAGGTAACAAACAGGTTCATTCTTCTCTCTTTTCCCCCACCATTTCTGGCAAGTACCTCTTTATTTTTAACAAGCTTGAGGAGGATAACATATGCTTGATTGTAAGCTCATCCTTCGGACGAGTCCAACCTAGTTTAAATTCGAACCCTAGGAAGGAGTGGTTCGTTCCTGTTTGTAATTGAACAGGTCCTCTACTGTAAAAGTTTAACGAGCCCAGTATAGGAGAAACTCGGCGTTTTTCAATTTTAGAGAGTCTGAAAAAACTAAAGGAGACTCCAAGTTGAACTTTTTCGTAGATTTGTGTCCCTCAAGCCCGAAAAAGTATAAAATAATACCTGGGGGAACCGCTTGATCTTGCGACCAAGGAGTACTTTCATAATTAGTGTCACTGACCTGAAAAGTAAAAAGCGATCAAGGACACGTCTTTTTATTTCCGTATCGAGTTTGAAACGACAAAAACCCGGCAATCTTTTCCTGATTTTACGGTCAGAAAAGAGCTATAAGGGGACCGTCTTTTAATTCCGTTTTAACGAGTGTAAAAGAAACGCTCGGCAATCTTTTCATGTTTTAGGAGTCAGAAAAGGGCTTAAAAGAGAACTCCAAGGTTTCACTTTTTCGTAAGTTTTAACGAGTTCGAAAAAGGGATAAAAATGTACTCATGGTTTTCACTTTTTCGTAAATTTTAATGAGTTCGAAAAAATGATAAAAATGTACTCATATGGCCGACTTTCAATTTAATTTACGAGTAGGAAAAGACGGAAAGATCTCGGCATTTTCATTTGTTTTACGAGAATGAAAGATAGCAAAATAATCTCGGTATTTTCATGAGTTTAACGAGTCTTGAAAATAACTGAAATTGACTCGAGATAGGTTTCATTTTTACAAAAGCTTGAAACAAAGAAAAACTATGCTTCAGAGTAGTTTCATTTTTACACAAGCTTGAAACAGAGATAAAACTGTGCTTGATGCCCCCTAAGCATAACTACTAGAGTGCATGCCCCCCTAGCTTCATTTCATTCAACCATTTGGATGAAATGAAGGTTTAGTGACGAGATCATTTAAAAGACTTTGACCTAAAACTGTAAGAAAATTATGCAAAACACCGAAACAACTAACCTAAATATACAACTTAACATTTACGAGATCTAGTCAATCTCTCGACTCAAATAGAGGATGATTTGTTTCATTTTTTAACGAGCTTGACACAGGAAAAGAACTATGCTCGGATTCGGTTTCATGTTTACACAAGCTTGAAAGGAAAAACTATGCTTGTTACAAGTTCACATGCCCCCGACATAATGATGCAAATCAAGGTACATGCCCCCCAAGCTTCATTGCATTCAATGAGGTGGATGGAATGAAGCTTTACTTTCAAAATCTTGGAAAGACTCGTGGGAGTTGTTTCATTTTTTAGTGAGCTTGACACAAGACGAGGAACTATGCTCATAACTACTTTCTACAATCTACCTAACAAAAAACTATACTCTAAAAAACCTTGATTCATTTTTTAACGAGCTTGACACAAGACAAGGAACTGTGCTCTAAAAACCTTGATTTATTTTTTAATGAGCTTGACACAAGACAAGGAACTATGCTCTAAAATCCTTGTTTCATTTTTTAACGAGCTTGACACAAGACAAAGAACTATGCTCATGACTACTCTCTACAATCTACCTACTTAACCTACCCTTGTTTCATTTTTTAACGAGCTTGACACAAGACAAGGAACTATGCTCAAAAAGTTCGCATGCCCCCAGCATAATGATGCGAAATGAGGTACATGCCCCCCAGGCTTCATTGCATTCAACCGGCTGGATGAAATGAAGGTTTACTTTCAATATTTAACTTGAAAAGGGAGTTGTTTCATTTTTAAGGAGGTTGACACAAGAAAAGAACTATCCTCATACCTGATTCATTTTTTAACGAGGTTGACTCAGTAACAGGAACTATCCTCATACCCTACTTTCTACAATCTACCTACATATCCTAAAATCTATCTGATTCATTTTTTAATGAGGTTGACTCAGTAAAAGAACTATCCTCGTACTCACTGATTCATTTTTTAACGAGGTTGACACAGTAAAAGGAACTTTCCTCGAACCCTCCTGTTGCATTTTTTAACGAGGTTGGTACAGGAAAAGAAACTATCCTCGCTACATTGATCATGGCTTCCAACTGGAAGAAAGACATGTCAATGGACACACCTTGATCATGGCTTCCAAAAGGTCTTCATCAGAAGGAAGAACACTTCTCTGGAAGGAACACATGTCAAGGGACTCAAAAGGGATAAGAACATCGTGTTCAAGTAATCCCATAGAGTTTTCCATGTCAATTACCGGAGCTAAATCAAAGGAAGATGAGCAAACAGTGAGAGGCTCACTTACTTCGGTAACTGAAAACATGGGACCGGTTGCCACATAATTTACCCGTGGCGGGGTAGATACCACTTGAGAATCAGGAACATTTGGGGCTGTCATATTATTGGCAGTTGAGACAAGACTAGGGAACGAAAGCTGGTCTACAGTCACAATATGTCCATTGTGAGGGAAAGACATCACGCGAAAGAGTGTCGATACGACAGCTTTCATTGCATAAACATAGTCTCGCCCAAGGAGTAAATTGAAATCCAAGGGACCTCGAACTACCATAAGATCAATACAGATAGTTTTACCTTCCAAGGTAATAGAAAACTTAGGAAGGATCCCTAAAGGTTCACTAATGGTTCTGTTAAAAGCTTTCAGATTCTGCGTAATAGGCGCTAGCTGAGGGGAACCCAAAGCTTTCCAAACAGTTGAGGATAAAATACTAACAGAAGCACCTTCATCTACCTGAGTACGATGTATGTCCCTACCACCCGCCTTGACAATGATTTGGAAAGGGATGGAGGAAGGAAGACGAGGTTCTGTCAGTCTATTCCAATCAAAGGAAAAGACCTCAGTACTTGGAGGGGGTTCTGTAGAAACAGGTGAAATGCCCCCCGGCATAGAAGAATCCGATGTAACAAGAAGAACATCAGCGGTATGAAATTTACTCTCGAAAAGGAGAGTGTGATCGACCGAATGTGAAATTGAATCGACCACTTGATCAACTAATGGATCATCAACCTGAGTGACATGAGTTTCACTCCCTAATGGAAGAGTGTGATTGACTGTACTTGAAGTTAGATCAATCACTCCGTCAGTTGACGGTAGGTTGAGAGAAAGTTTACGGTAACCAGTTGGAAATTCTTGCTGTGGAACAGAAAGGTTTTCCAATAATGTTGAGGCTTCATCCATGTGAGGGCAAATGTGAGTTTGATGACTCCCTTTGCATAACTTACAAGGAAACCTAACTTTACCTTTTTTCCCAGGAACCTGACTATCACTGGTTGATGGATCAACGGAAAGTTGATGGGATTTTTCTGACCATACTTCCAAGACCTTTGGAATACCAGGACAATTGACAAGGAAGTGGTCACCCTTACAAAGCCTGCAAGGGTATTTGGGTTTACGATGCATGTCGGAATTTTCCTCAACACAACTAACACTTACAGCCATGGTTGGTTGGTTGACTTCTTTCTTATCTTGCTTCTTCTTCTTCTTCTTCTTCTTCCCTTTCTTCTTCTTCTTAGCCTCCTGGTTACTAACATCAAGGCTTTTACCAGGCGAAGAAGAAGAAATGGAGGAAGAAAAATTAGGCGAAGAAGGTAAAGGGTCAACAGAAGGTTGGTGATGTTGAGATGGTGAACTCTGTTGAGGTGAAGCATCCGGTTGAGATGGAACAATTGGAGTATTTTGGGCCAACGAAGTTGAAAATAACCATATCGGTAAACCTATTGTAAATCCAGGTAATGACAAAGTAGCCATATAAGGAGGACCAACATTTCCAAAGTAAGGAAAAGTACTAGGATTCTCATTAGGAGGGGTTCCTAGGTTGATAAATTCCGGAACATTTGCCATTATATTCAACTTCAGTGAATTTTATTAACAATTTAAAACTAAAATTAACAATTCACAATTCACACTTAACAACTAAAATTCACAATTCACACCTATGGTCTCTAAAAGTAAAAACAAACAAATTAACACGCGCTATCAAATCTAGGAGTCAAACCACACACAAACAGTAAGCTCTCCGGACCGAAAACACTAGTTGGTGATGAAGCCCAACCTCGCAGAATTCAGTACAGAAATGGCGGGTGGAACAGTTACCCCGACAACCTGCTTAATGAATAGACCGGCACAAGTTCCTCCACTTTAACCGTCTCGAAGTGAAGTGAACCCCCCGGAAAATCCAAGTGAGTATAACCGACGTCTGCTCCAGGTACAGTGGGACCTTCCCTCCACCGTCACCTCGGTAGAACCCTAAAGATTATGGTCACTAAGGTCACCAACAGTAACAAATACACCTGGGGGAACAGTCTAAACTCCGACAGCACGCAAGGGCAGAGTAGCAAGCTCAATCCCCTTACCGGCTCCTTGACAACAATCCAAGGTTTACCGATAAGTGACCCCTGGCTCCTCGACAATGGTTAATCCGAGGTTTACCGTTTGTAATACGTACTGTCTGGCGTCGTTCCCAACGAGGGGGGAATGATCCCCTCACTGGTTCGGACACGAGCTCGTGCTTCTCCTTTAAGAGGAGCTTTCCCAGAGTGCAATTGAAACAATTGGATTTATTCTACTCAAGATAAACTATCTGTTTGGTTTTGTAGTCTTGGAGAGTTAAGTACTCACCTACTCCAAGACCCTAGCCTAAGCTATGTTGGTGTTTCAGAGCCCTAGAAATGTAAAAATTACTAGATGAATTTTAATTAAGCGCTGTGTTATTAAGGCTGTTATTACTCAAATGGGTAAATGGAGATGAAACCAATGGTGTTATGACCCGACTCAACTGAATGCAATCGAATATGATAATGCAATCCTTTCAATTCGATGAATCCTAACTAGAGTAAGGAGAGAGTTTCCATTCACTCCCAACAATGCAAAAAATTGATCATTAAGAGAAAATTTAACAAATTCTCTAATGCACTAATTTCATCAAGAAAAACTAATGCAAATCAATTCCAAACCAAATTTTATTTTTATTTTTGTGTAAATTCAAATCAAAGAAAGCTGATCTAAATCTATGATTGATTTTTCAGAATGTAAACTATGCAATTGTAATCTATGCACAATTCACATGAAAAGTATGCAAATGTAATCTATGCACATTTTTCATTCATATTCCGAAAATGAGAATTTTAATTATGCAAATGTGATCTATGCAAGAGAATTCTCAAACACAAGACGATTCTAATGTGATCTAAGAACCAATCAAGTGCAAGTCGATAAAATTGGGTGAGAGTTCCAAAGATCAAAACATAAAAACACTCAAAGGCGATTAACACTCATACACAATTTAGCCCCCCCCGGCGAATGAGGGGGAAATTTTTTTGCAAAAACAGAAGCAAAAAGATGCAAAATTGTGAAAAGACTGAGACAAACCTCCAAGTAATGACCAAAGGAAATCAAATCAAGAATTTCTCAAAAAAGAGACTCAAAACACCCAATTGATGAAAGCTTAGAGTAGGAATGCTGATGAAACAAGACTAGATGAGGATCTCTGACAGGTAAGCAGTGGATCTGGGCAGTAAAAACTGAGAAAAATCAAAATCTAAGAGAAAAAATGCAAAAAATGGAATTTTCTTAAATTTTAGCAGGGGACGCAGGCAGCCTGTTAAGACAGGTGCGGGCCCGCTCTGTGCACACAGCTATAGTGCGTCCAGGGACGCACTGTGCAACACTCAGAGGGTGCGTCCTTCGGAAAAATTCAAGAAAACCCAAAATGAATCTAACCCTAAGCTAACCCACCCAGAGACAGAATCACAGAGCCAAAACCAGAAAAATAAACCAATTTTCTCAAAGCAAAGTTCACACAAAAGAAAAAGACTTTTCTCATCAATGGTATCCCCAGTGGAGTCGCCAATTTGTCGTGGCGGAAAAAGTCGTTTGTGCGGACACAACTGACCTCCCTAGGAGTCTAAACTCTCTAGCGACAAACAAGACAAAATGGAGTGATCTTTCTCTAAATATACCTTTTAAAACATGAAAACTACAAGTGTTTAGGCTTACCTTATTCCAAAACACGGTTGTTGTAGTCCGTCCTTGCCGATCCGGATGAGCTCCTCCTTCAAGTCAATTCCTGCAACCACAAACAATCAAACAATTACCAAGCACTTGCATTTCATATAATAAAACATATATTCAACATGCAGACCAAGGAACACATGAAATAACTCATTAACACAAGCTATTGAGAAAAATAAACCAGTTTGTATTAATAACGAAACAAAGAAACTCTTACAACCTGGCCTTGGTGTTGTGCAAGTTCCTCCCAGGGTCCATCAAGGGTTTTCCTCTACTTTGACAAAGCTCACCCACTTCCAAGTAGAATCAAGCAAAGACAATCTCTCCTCACAAGGTTCTAAATGGGAGTCCTAATTCCTGCAGCATTTACCCTAAGAAAATGTATAGCTCCAACCTCTTCTCCCTCTGGCTCAATGCCTTTATTTATAGTGCTGTAAAGAGGTTATTCAGGTCCACCATCAATGGGATAATCCCCCTCTTTGGGTGGGATAGCTCCCTTATTGATGGGATAAGTTCCTCCTTAATAGGGATACATGAACCAACTGGAGGCGCATCCATTTCATCAAACCAACCTCTAGAAAGTTCTAGAAGTAACCACAAGTAACTTTTTTAAGATGAAACTTGCGCATTTTGCCTTTTACAGAAGGACGCACCTGTCCCTTAACATACAGAGCGTCCAAGGATGCAGCCTTTGTGAACATTGTGAGCGTCCCCGCAGGTAAGGCTTGAGAGAACCTGCGTCCCCAGAGATAAACACATTTTTTACAAGACTTTCTCTCTTCTTTGAGTTTGAGATGGATAGCAGAGGCATAAGACTTGCCTAAGAGGGTAGCATGACTGTTGATTGATCCATACTAACTGTAAATAGTCATGGTGACATTTTTTAGTGTAACAGTATGTATGAATATTTCTTAAATGCATTGTTGGTTTAACCATCACTTTGTATTTCTAGCCTACTTTCCTTCCATGTTGTGGTGCATCTTTGTTCGTGTGTTCCCTTCTTAACTGCATGCTTTCACAGGTTTCCAAGGGTTGCACTCACCTCACCCTCCATGTGTTAGAACCGCTCATGCACCTTCCTTGAGTTACTGCATATGTCACACCCTTGCTACCAACAAGGACATCTTAATTGCCTTTGTGTGAAACCATGGTCAAGGAATTACCATACGACCCATTGTTAGGACTCCTACACTAAACAATCTAAGGTCTAATTTTGGGACTTATTATTGGGGATATCCCCTAACATGTTGGCGGGTCCAACACCATCAACATTTTTGGAGCTAGAAGGAGGGCCATATGACAAGCTGTGTCCTCTAATTCTATTTTGAACCTTTGCATATCTATCATGGAGTCTTGCACTCTCAACCCTCCACGATGTTTTTCGCATGTCGAACCTGTTGACATCACGAGGGAGTTTTTGATCTCTTGTATATATACATGTATGGTGGTGAAAGCGAAGTGGCCTGGCCTATGTTCTTACATGAATTCCTTTCCATGATTGATGAGGATGATGGATGTTCTGACAAACAAGCCAGTCTGATGCTTGCATACACACTTTGCGAATCCCCATATCGGTGGTTGTGCAACCTACTGGATGACAACGTGCACTCACTTGAGCACTTATGTGATCTCGTTGAAGATACTTTCTATCATTTTGATCTAGAACATATTGACCACAAACTGTTACAACAACATAAGGCTTCGCATGAATCACCTATGTATTTTTGGCAGCACTTCCGTGTTTTGCAGTTTCAAGATCTGAAAAGCGAGATGAAATTTCCCTATCTTTGGGATAGATTCAAGTAATATCTTAACAAATTAGTCCATCCCAATAAGAAATATGATCCCAAGCCTTGCTCAACATACTTTAGTGATGGAGTTGCTTAATCACAGATAGACATGGTCACTATCACAAGTGACTGTCCGCCGTCCCCTCATCAAACAACTCCACCACTATAGAGTGATATGGGAGATCAGGCACACACATTTGTTTAGTTGTCACATCCTCCCAACATCACTTCTCTTAATTTCCATGCAAATTTGTTTGTGAGTCCGTCGAGTTGTCATATGCATTTTGTACCACAACCTCTTTCTTCGTACTAGGATGATCCTCTGGATGATACTGTCTTGTGTTCTTCCATTCCAGACTCTACACTTGTTGTGAACGAGGAGCAGGCCATTGACGGAGTTGGTGATGTACAACCAACACACACTGTCTTCATGAAGAGTATGAATGGGATCTTGATCATCAACACTCGACGAAGGATGACTCCCTTCTGTCTAAACCTCCTTCATTATTTCCTAACATATTTAGTGAACCTACCATCCATGATTTCACATGTGTATCTTCATCTATATTCATCTACAGATGTACCCATTTTTTATTAGTCACAGGACACACTGGATGTGAGTCCATCATCCGACAATAGAGAGGATAAATTATTCATTTAATATCCACTTGACCTTTCATCTTCCTTTTCTAGAAATACAGAGGATAAAGTTTTCTACTTCTCATCTACCCCTTTGTTTGATTTATAAGATCAAGAGGATGCCAATGAAATCATTGATTTTTCTGATCGTAGCTGTCGTGATCTATTTACTCCCATATTAGATCACGATCATAAATATATTGCAATTGATTTTTTGAAGCCACTTGTTTATGATGATCTATCTAATGATGAAGTCAAAACACCCCAAATTGTCGAGGCACTTCAGCCCGAGTTGATGGTTATGTCAAGCCCTCACTGTCCTAAGGTTGGTTTCACTTCCAATCAAGAAATTGTTGAACCACCCGAGGCTCCTCATCACTCATCTATATGCATTGAAAATAAATCTCACACATAGATCATGTTTCCTCCACTCGAACTGCACGATCCCACCGCTCATGCATTGGAGGAATCTTACATTACAAGCACACGTGCATGACACAAGTTATCTTTGTTTCTTTCCTTTTCTTACATGTCACAATCAAGAGTATACATATAATTCAAATATGCATGCACTGTTTCACAACACTGTGACAAGTCCACGAGTCACATGTCATGTACTTGCACTCACTTATGTCCCGTGGACACTTTTAATCTTGAAGTGTGTTTGTCTTCATTGTTATATATTTCTAGTTTGATGGTTCACAAGCCTTAACCAACATGGGTCAACCAATGCGCCAGTGGCTGCATTAGAAGTATCACTTCACGTGATCAGGTCCATGCATTGTTAGCTTAGGAGTAGGAGTAGTGTTTGAATTTAGTTTGTTTGCTTGCATGTATGTTTTATTTCTTTCTTTGCATGTTTGATTGTCTTCTTGCTTATTTGCTTACTCACTTTTCTTTCGCATTTACTTTTGCTTTTGCTTTTCTTTTTTGTTTTTTTGCTTGTTTTTGTTCGTAGGTTAGTTTTGCATGAAACCATGCATGACTCTTGAAACAAGCTGGGTAAAGCATACGAGGCCTTGTGCAACTATCACTACTTGGTTATCTCTCATCCTACATCTAAGTGAAGAACTTGTTACTTTTGGTCCATGATACATTGATGGAAAATACGTACTATTCGAAGTGAACGTTGGTGAAAACACAGCGCTTGCATGCTAACTAGTGTCACCTACTCTGTTGTTTTTGTGTTAACCCTTGATAGCCTAGTCAAGTAGAGTAAGGTGCGGGGGAAAACCTTAACATGCACATCATAGGTATATAATAAACTACTTCTCTAAAGGAACAACCTTTGCTGCTCTCAATAATTCAGGATCCCTCTTCCACCTCTGAAATGAATAAGTGCTATGCATAGTTATGAAAATGAAAAATGAAAAAAATGAAAAGTGAAAAATTTCAAAAATGAAAAATGAATAAGGAAAAAGAAGAGAAAGGCTTCCTGCACAGAGAGGTGATGCAAGTAACTCCACCAGGGTACTAACCAGGCTCACTGGTAGCAAAGTGATGCTTGTGTTTCTGCGTGACTCCGCCGAGGTACTGTCTAGGCCTACTCGTAGTGGAGCAACACCAGAGATGAAACTAAGACTTTGATGACTATACTGCTTGTGCACCAATATACCTCTCAACCCCAATAGAAACAAATATGTTGCCTTGGCTTGGAATGTGTGTCAATCGACCAAGAGCTTGGAAAATACTACATCTTACAATCAAGCAAGTGTGGAAACCAAGACGAACTCAGAACTGAACAATACCTCCGGACGTTTTAGACTTGCTTTTCATGAACAAGGTCCATTTAGAGAGTTGGAGTTCTACCAGTGTGTTGTCAAGTGTTGTAACCACTACAACCACCCTCCAAAATTTTGCCTTAGCTTCATTTTCGAGCCTTCCTACCAACCTTCCTCAACAACATGTATTGCCTTGTCAAGTACACAAGTTTCAATGATTTTCTAACAGACTACCAGCCTGTGCATGACATCTTGCTTCATCCCCCTCACACGTTGTTTCTCCAGACTTGGTCTAGCTGCAAGCTAAGCAGATCCCTCAAGAAATTGCACAATTCCAAAGGGGAACCAACCTCCCTCCAGAAATTGTGCAATCCTATCTGGCACCCTATTGGGCTCCAGAATTGTGCAAATTTTCCTGTCACCCTTCACTGGAAAATTGCACAATTTTTCCTAGTAGGACTGCTCAACCCAGAAATTGTGCAATTCTAGGCAGCAGTCAGCTGCTGAACCCATAAATTGCATAATCCTTCTGGGTATCCAGGCCAGCTCCCTCCTAGAAATGCACAAAGTTTCCCCTTAGCTGAGCAGGCTTTTGCATGTGCCATTGAGTTAATTGGTTCCACTCGGGATTGAGAAAACTTGACTTGAATGCATGGGCTAATTTGTCCCAGAATAGAAAAATAAACATGAAAAAAACATCCCTAGATGTTAGGGAGCTATTTTTAGTAGTTGGAGGTTACATGCAAAGATCACTTGACAATATTTCCTCCAAGTGTTTCTTTTTCCTAGATTTGTGGCATGCATGTCATGAGCCTCAAACTTATTTATTTTATGCTTCAGAGCTCACTTATTCACATCAATCTTGGAGTTATGACATCCCATAACACATCCACGAGTCTTCGCCACATCCAACATTCATGGGTAAGTCCTCTTAACTTGTCTTTTGCAACATACCTATTGCTTTTTGTGTTTTGGCTTATGTGAGTGTTGTATGCTTGATTTATATGAATGCTTGATGTCGTTTACATGCACACTAGCTTGTAATAGCACCATTTCATTTTTCATTAGTATGTCATTGTTGTCACATGCATGAAATTGTTTTGCATGAATAGTTGCTGATTTAGCGACTCGCTTCACCCACATGCATGTTGTTATGTTTTTTGAAATTTTCATTTACTTTTTTCATGCACGATCATTCACTCCCAATTTCGCTCAAAATCACCATCCATTCACATTCACATTTTCTTTTAGTTGCTTGTCAGCAGGTCTGGGAAACCTTGGCCCAGACTCTGCCTCACCAAGACAACATTGCACAATCTTGGGAGGGAAGGATCTGTCTTCCTCTCAGAAAATTTGCATTTCTGCCCAGTGATATTCCTCGAGTCTGCAATGCACAATTTTGAGGGACAGTGACCGTTGGCCCATAAAATTGCACAATGTAGTCATTGGGCCTGCAACCATTGCCAATTGAAATTGCACTATTCCAGTAGCTAGCAGGCCAACCTAGATTGTGCATTGCGCAATTCCAGCAGCCAACCAACCTCCCCAGACAGCCGAGACTACCTTTTGCGCAGTTCTGGTAGCCAATCTCCTAGCCTCCGAAGAAAAATTGTCGAATCCTTTCCAGTCAATCCCTAGGCATGTTGCATGTCATTCCTCAAGCTTTCTTTGGTTTTAGCTGACAAATTTCTTGCCATGTATGTTGCTATGTCTCGAGATCTAGTAGGTGTTCATCTTCCTCTTAGCAGTTCAGGAGCAATGGCCTCCAAGAGAACAATATCAAAGGACACTGATGGAAGTGCAACTGGAGTAGTAGTTAATCGAGTGTCTACAAGTTTGCTGATCTATGAAGACACCAAGATGATTGTAGACAAGGACATAAAGCTAAAATGGTAGGAGGTCAATGATGCATTTGTAGGCACATTTTGGGAAGACCTAAAATACTTCCAATTCTATGTGAACATCCACAATTCCATCTTGTACGAGATTTCATGCAAGTATCCTATGCTCACATGTGCAAACATGATACATTGGGTTGTCTCGCAAATTGATCTTGAGACGATGATATTGAGCAGTGTTAGCAGGATGAAGATTGCTACGTTAGGCCCTATACTACTAGTGTAACCCCTTATTGTTATTAGTACAACCCACTTATTATATTGATGTACCCATGTAGTGCCCATATTTTTACTATTGTGCCCCATAGAAGCCCACTATTGTTATTATTGTGCCCTTACATTATTATTGTTATGTCGGCTCTGGTTATGTTCTAACCCGTTGGACTCCTATATATAGAAAGGAGGTCTTTTCATTTGTATCATCCAAGAATTGTTCATTTATGTAATGTAAAGGAGGTTTCCCCCTCGAAGAGGCTGAATTCTAAGGCGTGGATTTATCTTTTTTATCTTTTCTTGAGCTGGTTTCATAACATTTGGTATCAGAGCTTTGGATTCTAGGGTTTCGCTGCTCCAAACAAGTCATCGTGGCATTTTCGCTATAACTTTTTTTCTGTGATGTTTCAGAAAAAACCCATTTGAGGAGAAATCGTGTTGAACCTTGGATCCGAATTTCATAGCTTTTCACGCGATATTTGCGGAGATATAATCTGAGGAAGTTGGTATTTTTGCAGACTCCTGAATTACATTAAAAACAGGTGACCTGGAGAAAATAGTCATAACTTTCTCTCTGAGCATTGGGTTGAAATTTTGTAAGAAGGTACAGAAAGGGGACGGACTGTAGTTTCTTGTGTGCATTTTTCAGATCCATAGGTCGAAAAATTGACACATGGAACTTCATACAAGTTCACTCTTCTGGAAAGGTCTATGATCAGGTCATCTTGGGAGATTGTGCATAACTCTTTTTTGGGGAATCCAATTTGGATCAGACTAGTGGCATTGGAAAGAGGACACAGAGGGCTACTACAGGTAGCAATTTCAGAACTTAAATATTCACAAGTACAGAGTTACAGTTGTTTCAAGTTCGAGGTCCTAAAATCAAGAAAAAGCAAGATGAGAAAGTTTGATGGCAAGGATCCCGTAAATTGAATACTTCAGATGGAGCAATATTTTGATCTACATGGTGTACCACTGTTACAAAAGGTATGTATTGAATCTTCATATTTAGAACCGGATCAATTTTTATGGTATAAAGGGCTTTGTTCTCGTAAAAAACTTATTACGTGGTCAATTCTCACGGAGGAAATGATAGCACATTATGAGGATACCAAGAGCAACACCTTCTTTAGAGCAACACCACAAAAATTGGAAAGAGTAAAAGGGCTTTGTGACATATTTGAAAGTAAAATTATGGCAACAAGGAAGTCTACCCCTCACAACTATAAAGATGGACGTGTTGTTCCTCCTAGCCTTCCATAACCTACAAGGGTTACACCACAACAATTGGAAGAAAAAAGAGAAAAAGGGCTTTGTTCCAATTGTGATAGCAAATGCACTAAAGGTCATAAGTGTGTTGAGAAGAAATTATTTTACATAGAGTATGAAGAGGAGGAAGAAAAGGATCAAGAAACATCAAAAGAAGAGGATATATGCCAAAACCCGACCCCAGAGAAAGAAGAAATGATTCAGAACATATCTTGTAAACTATTGGCAAGAATGACCACTCATCAAACTCTCAACATAGAAGGAAAAATCAAGAAGAAAAAGGTGGAAGAAGTGAAAGATAACATCAAGAAAGAAGAAATGAATCCAACTATATCTTTTAATTCATTGGTTGGAATTACCACTCCTCAAACTAGCGAGACAGAAGGACATATCAAGAAGAAAAATGTTCAAGAAGTGAAAGATCACATCGAGCGTCAAGAAATGAATCCAACCATATCTTGTAAAGGATTGGAAGAAATTACCACTCCTCAAAATCTAAAGATAGAAGGACATATCAAGAAGAAAACTGTTCAAGCAGTGAAAGATCACATCGAGCATCAACAACAAGTTCTCCAACTTTTAAAGGATAGCATCACTTCAGTGCAAAATCAAATGAAACAACAGGTAGATCAAAATCATAGTGAAAAATGTTTTGACGTAGGCGATTGGGTATTTTTATTGCTACATCTAAAGCAAGCTATTTATGAGAAGGAAACGTTGGCAATACTACATGCACTTAAAAAATGGCGACCTTACCGAATGGGAAGACTCTTCAAGGATGAGGATGTGGAAGCATTGTTTTGTGCTATTACTATTATCCAACCAAATTGGATAAACGAAGCAAGGGATGAATGGAAGAAGGAAAAAGAAGTATGGCCACTTATTCAAAACTTGCAAAAGATCCCAATTGAAACAATATTGCCAGATATTAAAAAGGAAGGAAAAATCATATTGGAACCTGGAGCAGTCACAGAAACAAGAACCCGATAGCTACGAAATCGATCAATTTCATAGTATCTCATCAAGTGGAAGAACTTACCCGCTGAAGATTCCACATGGGAGGACAAGAATTTTATACAGAAACATCAAGAACTATTCAAGCGTTGAGGACAACACTTTTTGAAGGAGAGGGGCATGTTAGGCCCTATACTACTAGTGTAACCCCTTATTGTTATTAGTATAACCCACTTATTATATTGATGTACCCATGCAGTGACCATATTGTTACTATTGTTCCCCATAGAAGCCCACTATTGTTATTATTGTGCCCTTACATTATTATTGTTATGTCGGCTCTGGTTATGTTATAACCTGTTATGAAACTAGCTCAAGAAAAGATAGAAATGATAGATCAACGCCTTAGGATTCAGCCTCTTTGAGGGGTCAACCTCATTTACATTACATAAATGAACAATTCTTTGATGATTCAAATGACAAAACCTCCTTTCTATATATAGGAGTCTAAGGAGTCACAATATAATCCAGTCGACCTAACAATACTAATAAAAATCCACAAAAATAACAATAGAGGGATTCTATGGGGCATATAAATAACAATATGGGGGTAATAGGGGCACAACAATATAAATAAGGGGTATAACTACAATAGTAATGGGGTAATCACTAGTATTATAGGGACCCAACATGCCCCTCTCCTTCAAAAAAGTGTTGTCCTCAACGCTTGAGTAGTTCTGGATACTTCTGCATAAAATTCTCATCCTCCCATGTGGAATCTTCAGCAGATAAGTTCTTCCACTTGATAAGATACTTTGAAATTGATCGATTTCATAGCTGTCGAGTTCTTGCTTTTGTGACTGCTTCCGGTTCCAATATAATTTTTCCTTCCCCGTCAAGTTCTGGCAATATTGTTTGAACTGGGAGCTTGTCGCCTATAACCTTCTTTAAACATGAAACATGGAAAACTGGGTGCAATCGAGAAGCTCCAGGAAGCTCCAATTTGTATGCCATAGTACCAATCTTTTGCAACACCTTGTACGGACCATAATACTTTGGTGAAAATTTATTATCCTTCTTAGCTTGCTTTAGGTACATTTGCTTATATGGTTGTAGTCGTAGGAATACCCAATCACCTACATCAAAACTTCTTTCACTGCGATGTTGATCTGCCTGCTGTTTCATTCTATTTTGTGCCAACACGAGGTTATCCTTTAAGAGTTGGAGGACTTGTTGTTGATGTTCGATGTGATGTTCCACTGCCTAAACCTTAGAATTTTCTCTTAAATATGATGTGATGGATGGTGGTTGATACCCATAAAGTGCCATAAATGGGGTCATTTTTGTTGTTGTATGGAAGGAAGTGTTATACCACCATTCAACCAGAGGCAACATTTGACCCATTGCGTCTGTTTATCAGATACAAAGCAACGAAGATATCCTTCCAAACATTTGTTTACTATCTCAGTTTGCCCATTGGATTGGGGATGATAAGATGAGCTATGAGCTAACTGAGTACCAAGACAAGAAAATAATTATGTCCAAAAATTTCCAGTGAAAATGGGATCTCTGTCACTTACAATAATCTTTGGGTTTCCATGTAGCTTTTGAATTGTTTCCATAAATGCAGTAGAAACTGTACTGGCTTTAAATGGATGTGATAATGCAAAAAAGTGTGCATACTTGGTAAGTCTATCAACTACCACCATGATGACACTTTTTCCCTCAGACTTGGGTAAACCTGTGATAAAATCCATTGAAACCTCCTCCCAACGTTGGCTTGGAATGGATAAAGGTTGTAGTAGACCTGGTGTCTTAATTGTTTCAACTTTATTTTGTTGGCAAACCAAACATTCCGCCACAAACTTTTGAATATCTGATTTAAAGCCATCCCAAAAAAATTCCTTCTTAACCCTGTGGTAAGTTTTTAAAAATCCTGAGTGCCCTCCTAAGGGAGAAGTGTGCAATTCCATAAGAATCTTTTGTTTTAGCTGGGAATTCTTACAGAGGTATAAGCGATCTTTGTACCATAACGAATCATTTTTCCAGCTAAATGTATCAGACGTACTGGAATCTTGTTGTAGCTTTCGAATAAGTGCCCAAACTTCTTCGTCATTCTTCCATTCCTCCCTTGCTTCATTTATCCAATCTGGTTGGATAATAGAAATGGCGCACAAAAATGCTTCCACATCCTCATCCTTTCTTGAGAGTGCATCTACCACCACATTTTTCTTCCCTTTTTTGTAGATGATTTCAAAGTCATAACCCAACATCTTTGTGACCCACTTTTGTTGCTCTTCAGAGGACAATCTTTGTTCTAAAAAGTATTTAAGGCTATCATGATCCGTTTTTACCTTGAAGTGTCTTCCCATTAGGTAGGGTCGCCATTTCTTAAGTGCATGGAGTATTGCCAACATTTCCTTCTCATAAATAGCTTTGCTTAAAGACTTTCCCTTGATTGGACGACTTTCAAAAGAAATGGGTCTTTCATCTTGCATTATAACAGCACCAATTCCATTTCCTGAAGCATCACATTCCACAATAAAGGTTTTTGTGAAGTCTGGTGTAGCTAAGACCGATGCTTGGCACATTGCCTCTTTAAGATGTTCAAAGGCCTTTGTTGCTTCTGGAGTCCATGAAAATGCATCTTTCTTCAATAATGTTGTTAGAGGTGCTTCTATTCTCCCATAATTCTTAACAAACTTGCAATAATACCCTGACAACCCAAGAAATCCTCGCAGATGCTTTATGGATGTGGGGATTTTCCATTCCTTAATGGCTTTAATTTTGTTAGGGTCTACCTTAACTCCTTCATGAGATACAATATGACCCAAATATTCCACCTCCTTGACTCCAAAGAAACATTTGGATCTTTTTGCATATAATTGTTTCTCCTCCAATAGTTGTAGCACCCTGTCAACATGTTCAACATGATCCTTCCAAGACTTGCTGTAGATTAGTATATCATCAAAAAATACTAACACAAATTTTCTAAGGAATGGTTTGAAAATTGAATTCATCAAACCTTGAAATGTTGAAGGTGCATTGGTAAGGCCAAAAGGCATGACCAAAAATTCATAATGACCCTCATGAGTTCTAAATGTTGTTTTCAGAATGTATTCAATCTTCATTCTGATTTGATGATATCCCGAACGAAGATCCAACTTGGTGAAGTAAATTGATCCATGCAATTCATCCAGTAATTCATCAATGACAGGAATGGGGAACTTATATTTAATAGTGAGCTTGTTGAGCTCCCTATAATCCGGACACATGCACCATGATCCATCCTTCTTGTGCACCAATACTACTGGAGCAGAGAAAGAACTTTGACTCGGTTGAATTATACCAGCCTCTAGCATTTCTGCAACCATACGTTCAATTTCACTTTTTTGGACATAGGGATATCTGTACAGCCTGATGTTTGGAGGAACACTTCCTAGAATCAGATGAATAGCATGATTATGATCACGCATAGGTGGGAGACCTTTGGGAGTCTCAAATACCTTGGAATGATTGTCCAGGACTTTTTGGAGATCTGGAGAAATAGATGATTCCGATGTGGAAACATCTAGTGAAAATAATTGTGAAATTACACCTCTTTGCTCCTTTTTTAGAAGCTTTGTCATACCATTAGAGCTAATTATCTTTCCTGGTTTCCTTGCAATACCCCTTAATTCAACTTCCTTTCCTTCCGTAGAAAATTTGATGGAAATTTCTTGAAAATTAAAAGCTATTGTACCCAAGGATTGTAGCCATTGGACTCCTAGTACAACATCAGCACCTCCCATTGGAATGGAAAGCATTGGGCTAGTCAATACATATTCTCCCATGGATAGCTTGATATCATGGCACCTTCCAGAGCAATTTATTGTTCCTCCATTTGAAATCATCACTTGACACTCTGGTGCTGGATATAGGAAGCAATTCAATTCTTTTGCTACCCTACAATGAATAAAATTGTGGGTGCTTCATGAATCAATCAACACTATTACCTTTTTCTTCTTGATTTGTCCTTCTATCTTTATGGTTTGAGGAGTGGTAATTCCCACCAATGCATTACAAGATATGGTTGGATTTAATTGTTCTTCATCTAGGCTTTGTTCCTGGAGTATATCCTCTTCTTTTGACCTTTCTTGCTCCTTTTCTTCTTCCTCTTCATAATCTATGTAGAATAATTTTTTCTCAGCACACTTATGCCCTTTAGTGCATTTGCTATCACAACTGTAACAAAGCCCTTTTGCTCTTTTTTCTTCCAATTGTTGTGGTGTCAACCTTATAGGTTGTGGAAGACTAGGGGAAACAACACTTCCATCTTTATAGTTGTGAGTGGTATGCTTCCTGGTTGCCATAATTTTGCTTTCCATTTTTCTTGCTAACCTGAATGCCTTCTCTAATGAATCAGGTTCCCAAAGGCGAACATCATGTTGGATATTATCCTTTAAAGACCCTATGAACAGATCAACCCTATGCTCCTCTGGAATATCTTTTACCCTTATGTTCAATTTTTGGAACTCCTCAATGTGCTCCATTATTGAACCCTTTTGTTTGAGACTTATCAATTGGCTAAAAAAAGTGTTGCTTTTTGTATCCTCATAATGTGCTATCAATTCTTCCATAAAAATTGCCCAAGTGATAAATTGTTTACGAGAGCAAAGCCATTGATACCATACAAACTGATTTGGTTCCAAATACACAGTTTCCATACGTACCTTTTGTGTGTTTTGCACATTATTGAGATCGAAGAATTGCTCCATCTGTAATATCCATGTGGCAGGATCCTTGCCATCAAACTTCCTCATATCGATTTTTGGAATATGGTGAGTCTTCGATCCAACATTAGCATCTATGGAATCATGATTAACATTTATTTTATTCTCATCATGAGTTTCCTTTAGTACCCTTTCATCCTTAGTGCCCATTTCTTGTAGCAACTTATTCATATTTATCTTCAATTTGTCCATGTCTGTCTTCAAATATGTCGTGTCTCTCTTCAAATCTGTGTTCGAATCATCCATCTTAGCTTCCATGCCCTTTATCTTAGATTCCACGCCATTTATCTTAGCTTCTGTTAGCTTTTGTGAGCGTGACATTTGTTGCACTTGTTCTTGTAATTTTGATATATCATGTAGCATTTCTTCCTCTTCTTCATGAGTCATGCTAGAGCTTTCAGGTTCCTTACTCGGTGTTTTCATTTTCTTTCCTTGGGGCATCAGTTACCGATAATAATTCTTTACTATGCCCTTTGAATTCCTTCAAACCAAGCTTACGCAAAAATTTAAAAAAAACTACACACCTTTTTTCCCTTTGTAGAAGCCTGATATTGAATCTGATGTATCTCTGTAATTTTAGATCATCCAGTTCTGAAATTGCAACCTGCAGTAGCCTTCTGTATTCTATTTCCAATTCCACAAGTCTGACCCAAATTGGATTCTCCAAGAAAAAGTTATGCACAATCTCCCAAGATGACCTGATTATAGACCTTTCCAGAAGAGATAGCTTGTATGAAGTGCCACGTGTCACTATTTCAAACTTTGGATCTAAAACAGATATAAACAAAACTATAGTGCATCCTCTTTCTACACCTTCTTACGAAATTTCAATCTGATCCACAGAGTGAAAGTTATCACGATTTTCCCGAGGTCACCTGTTTTAAATGTAATTCAGGAGTCTGCAAAAAGACCAAATTCCTCAGATCATATATCCGCAAATATCGTGCAAAAAGCTATGAAATTTGGACCCAAGGTTCAGTGTGATTTCTTCTCAAATGGGTTTTTTCTGTGACTTATGAAATGTCACAATAAAAAAGTTATAGCGAAAATGCCACGATAACCTGTTTGGAGCAGCGAAACCCTAGAATCCAAAGCTCTGATACCAAATGTTATGAAACCAGCTCAAGAAAAGATAGAAATGATAGATCAAAGCCTTAGAATTCAACCCCTTCGAGGGGGAAACCTCCTTTACATTACATAAATGAACAATTCTTTGATGATTCAAATGACAAAAACTCCTTTCTATATATAGGAGTCTAAGGAGTCACAATATAATCCAGCCGACCTAACAATACTAATAAAAAGCCACAAAAATAACAATAGAGGGATTCTATGGGGCACAGAAATAACAATATGGGGGTAATAGGGGCACAAAAATATAAATAAGGGGTATAACTACAATAGTAATGGGGTAATCACTAGTATTATAGGGACCCAACATAACCCCTTGGACTCCTATATATAGAAAGGAGGTCTTTTCATTTATATCATCCAAGAATTGTTCATTTATGTAATGTAAAGGAGGTTTCCCCCTCGAAGAGGCTGAATTTTAAAGCGTGGATTTATCTTTTCTATCTTTTCTTGAGCTGGTTTCATAACATGCTACCTTTAGAGCACATGATTATGAGAATATGTATCATATGTTGAAACCCATGATCATCATGGAGACTCCCTTCAGCATACCTAATAGCAATGCCAACTCCAGAGATATCTTAAAGAACTAGGTGAAGGAGCTGCTAAATTCAAGATGACACCCAACTAGGTCTACAAGACGAAGATACTACGAAAGGTGTCTCAATACTTGATCATATTTGCATGTCATCTATATAGACAAGAAAGCACATAAACCTTCCCACAGAGTTGGGTGGTTACGTTGGACCAACTAGCTAGAGAAGGCAAAGCATGCAACTAGTCTAACATGTTGGATCACCATCTGAATGAATAGGTAATAAGGGCTTGACAACTGCCCAAAGGTATGAAAGCAGAAATCTACATGTCCACTTACATCTTGGATGAAATCTATGCTCGTCAGGGGTTCTCGAACTTGAAGTGGCATGGACATTAGTGGAGACCTCTGTGAACACTTATTGTAAGATGTTGTCCAAATGCAGCTTTAGAGGAGTTATAACACAGTTGTCCGATCATTTTGTCACCTTGGTTTACAAGATGATATTTGAATAGGATCCACCCTGCATGTCAAAGGCAGCAATGGATGCACTGATTGATATAGCGTATTGTTATGCCTCAATGTCCAACACCTTCATATGGATGTACAATGCGCATAATCCTCCACAAGTTCTACGATGTTTTCCTTGTACAAACTCGTCATACAGGAAGTAGCATATCACATCTTGGCAGGGTTATTAGCTAGGCTACATCAGAAGAAGAAGGCACCTTGGCCCACTCTTCCATTATGGATTGGGTTTTATGAGATGCAGAATTTCAAGCATGCATATGTCAAAGTAGAGGAGATGAAGAAATATCCATTCGACACCCGAATTTTAAATCCATATGACCCACATTGTCTTGTGAAAGACCACTACACGAGCGTACAATTTAACTAGATCCATGGGGCATGTCATTGGGTGGAGGAAGACCCATGGAGATATTTCCACATCTTCTCTAGACCTAATGAACCAGTCGGCCTCACTGTGGAATGGTTAGTAAAGCAGCATGAAGTAGCATCCCGAAGAGCACCAGAAGCAGTAGCAAAAGAGGTAAACATACCGGTACGTGACAAGGGCAAGAGGAATATTGTTGACATCATGGAGGACCAACTTGTGTAGAAATCTACTTTGGCAATAGAGGCAACAACGTGACAAGAAAAATGTGTAAAGGGAGAGGGAGAAATGGAGGATGGAGGAGACAGAGAAGGAGTTGCATGAGTTGAAGGAGAAACTATGGAAGGAATAGGAGATGGGCAGACAGAAGAAGGAAACGCAGTAGGAAGAGGTACAATAGGGGGTGTAACTTGCACAGATAGATGAAACTATGCCCGTACAAATAGTAGACTCATTAGAATAGCTGGCATTAGGCAGATAGGGTGAACCATCGTAGGAACATGAATTTGTTCAAGATATAGAGCAAGCACTTGAACATATGGATACATATATGGAGAAATATGAGTTAGAGAAAGACATCAACCTCATGCCTCACCACCAAGAGGTCGACCCATTAGCTTCACCGTGTCTAGAAGAGGAGCAAGTCCCAAGCGACCAAGGAGACACTGAAATCCTTGGAGACAATCCGGAGGAGGAGACACCCAACATCTCATATGACGAGTCCCAAGATAGAGCTGTCCAATCTCGTAGATTTTTTACTTTAGATGATCATACATCTCCTGCGCAGTTTGAGGAACGAGTAATCATTCCTGATGTGCACTAGCATCTAACATCATTGGCCGATGCTACTAGAGCATATGTTGAAGCCACTAGCTCGAGTGTTCACTTCCTGATAGTTGAGAATGAGTGAATGGCTAAGGAGATACAGATGACCAAGTAAGGAGAGGAATTGGTTACAGCATCCACCCGAGTAGAATTGAAGAAGGCAATACTGGATGAAGTATTGTCCCTTGATGCAATCATGTGGGTGTTATATTCCAATTTTGGTACCGTGATTAAGGCAGTCATCCATCTCAATGGTTGGTAGCAGCGATGTGATAGAAGAAAATGTATCTTGTCAAACATGCATGCTATTGTTTTTGACATGCAAACATTGATGGTGAGATACAAGGGAGCCTCGTTACACTTTCCTAAGATGATAAAGCCCAGAGAGGTCGAGTTGAAGGAACGCATCCGGAGTCAGATCCAGAACTATAAAGATCTCTCACAGCTCATCACTAGTCTACATGCTTCCCATGCATGTGTGTTCAAGAGTATAGATGTTATTGTGTACACACATGTGATCCCATATATTGGGACACTAACCTAGGAAAAGACAAAGGCACAGGTCTGACAGGAGCTTGACTCATACTTTGACAAGTTGATGCAGATAGCCACCAACTGAGACTTATCAATCAGTGCAAACACCACACACAAGTATGTTGCTGGTCCGATTGCACTCAAGACAATGATGCACAAGTTATCAAATGAGTTGGATAGAAGAGCCCAAGCAGTTTGCCCAGATGCTATGGAGGTAAGAGTTTGTTTCCAGAAATATATCATCCTAGAGTACATGGAAACCATCGCGAACTACCAAGCTTGGCATCAGTTCACTACTGTTGAACACTGTGAGGATGTCGAAGAGCTAGTCTTCCAACAATTGTACGAGTCATAGTGATGTCTTGTATGACTTGATCAATCCATTTTGTCTCACATATGTACATGTGCGTTGTAATGTAAAGTCTTGTCAAGTTTAAGTTCAAGTGTCGATAGTTGGATGTAGCAGTCATAGAGTAGATGAAGAGTCATGAGTGTAGATGAACTATCACAAAGGGGAATGTCAAGGTTCACCCCACCGTTTGTTATATATTGTCCCTCATAACTCATTGTGTAGGCTTTTGGGTAGCCAAGCTTCCGATAGGAGTATCTTAGATAAAGATTGGACAGTATTGCAATGAGCCTTGGCTTCTCCACTACGCAGAGCTAATATATCTCTTTGCAGGAGCAGGTAGCAGTGACTGTAATGTTTCACTATCTGAACTAGTGAGTGGACATGGATGTATTGCATGACTGGAACTTACACTTCTTAATATAATAGAGCTAGCATGTTTCATGCATATGTCGTATTGTATTTCAGCTATCTTGTTTACTCTAAATGATATATGTATCTGTTTGCTTACGCATGCATCTGTAGCTATTTTTTGTATATGTATGTATGAATCTTTCTAAAATGTGTTGTTAGTTTGAACATCACTTTGGATTGCTAGCTTCCTTGCCTTCCGTGTTGTGGTGCATCTTCGCTCGTGTGTTCCCTCCCTAACTGCATGATTTCACGGGTTTCCAAGGGGTGCACTCACCTCACCCTCCGTGTATTAGAATACTCATGTACCTTCCCTGACTTACTGCATATGTCACACCCTTGCTACCAACAGGGACATATTACTAGCCTCTTTGTGAAACCACGGTCAAGGAAGTACCATACGACCCACTGCTAGGAATCCTAAACCAAACGGTCTGAGGTCTAATTGGAACTTATTACCGGGGAGAACCCCTGACATGTTGGCGGGTTTAGCACCATCAACAAGATGACAAATATGATGGTGATGATGATGATGTTGACAAAGATGACGATGATGACATTAATGATGATGATGATGATGGTGACGAACCAAATGATGATGACATTAATGACGATGATGAAGACAAAGATGTCAATAATGAGGGTGATGACAATGATGATGATGATGATGACGACGATGAAGACGATGATGTTGATGATGATGACAATGATGATGATGATGATGTGGATGAATATGACAAAGATGATGGTGGTTGATGTTGATGATGACATTAATGATGATGATGATTCAAATGATGATGACATTAATGAAAATGATGAGGGTGATGATGACGATGATGACTTTGATGAAGATGACAAAGATGATTGTGATGAAGATGATGTTGAAAATAATGTTGATGATGACGATGATGATGATGACATTAATGAAGATGATGAGGACCAAGATGATAATGATGAGGGTGATGACAATGATGATGATGATGTTAGTGAAAAAGATGATGATGGCAATGATGACGATGATGATGGTGATGTTGATGAAGATGATAAAGATGATGGCCGTGATGATGATGTTGACGATGATGTTGTTGATGATGATGGTGAAAAAGATGATTATTATAACATTAATGATGATGATGATGATGATTGAAATTTTGATGAAATTAATGACAATGATGAAGACAAATATGATAATGTTGAGGGTGATGAAAATTATGATGATGACGACGATAATGAAGACGATGTTGATGATGATGTTGTTGATGAAAAAATATGATGATGATGATAATGATGATGATGTTGATGATGATGGAAAAAGACGATGGTGATGATGACGATGTTGTTGATGATGATGATGATGACAATGATGAGGAAATTAACAACAATGATGAAGACAAATATGATAATGATGAGGGTCATGATGATGATGATGATGACGACGACGACATTGACGATGATGATGATGTTGATGATGACGATGATGACGACGACAATGATGATAACAATGATGTTGATGTTGATGGAAATGAAAAAGGTGATGGCGATGATGACAATGTTGATGATGATGGTGATGATGATGAAATTAATGATGATGACAATTACATGGATTATGAGTGAAATGATGATGGTTATGGAGATAAATATGTGATTATATGGTGATGATGATGATGATGATGATGATGATTTTGATAATGATGTTGATGAAAACCATGATGATGACAATGGTGACGATGACAAATATGATGATGATGATGATGATGATGACAAAGATGATGATGATGAGGGAGGAAATGATGATGAAAACAACAATGAGGACGTTGATGTTGATTATGATGATGGTGGTGATGATGATGATGATGAAGTTAATAATGATGTTGATGAAAAAGATGATGACAGTGACAATGATGATGATTTGGATGTAGGTTTTTCATGTAATTTTAAATTGAGCTTAGGTTTGTCATTTATGAACTCTACAAATTAGTCACTTGAGCTTAGTTTTGTCTTGGGCCCCATTCAAAGGTCACTCTATGCAAGGTCAAAGTATAATTTCCATTAATTAATAAATGGAAAATCTTGGAAATTATTAGGAAAACCAAATTTAAAATTAGAGATGATGGTACAAACCTAAATGAGCTTCTCTTTATTTCAATAATAATATATTCTCTACTAGAAAATGCTAACCATGTGAAGGTGGAAGTTCATATGGCCCCTCTTGTCCCTCACATCACCTCAATTCCCCAATACTCAATCTGCCTACTATAATAAATTTGAAAGAAATAGTACAATAACAATCAAACTAGGAAAATAAAAATTTAAGGTTAATGAAAGAGAACAAACCAATAAAAAATATAAATACATACCTCATACATTTCAACATTTTGATATCATTAATCTTCTTCCTCATCCAATGCATCATTTGTATAATCCAGTTTAGAATTCATGTTTGAAGGATTCTTCATATCAGCATCATCATCGTCGCCTATATCATCACCTAGAACATGCTCTTCTACATTTGGTTTGACTTCTTCAAGTTTGTCGTCTGACACATCATTAATATCATCTAGTTCATCCAAATTAAGATTGTATCAATTAACATATCCTTGAACTTATTTGACGTCTTTGTATGACACATGAACCCCTTGCTCCTCTACATGAACTTCTTCTTCAATTTCATCTTCTTCCACTACATTATACTTTACTGACCTTCCTCTTGGATCATATATAAAAACATATGGCCAACCCACTTTACTTGGAACCTCTACATAAAATACTTGTTCACATTAGCTTGGAAGAACATAAGGCTCTAATCCTGGCTCAAAATTCCTTTTATTAACCATGGTAAATACATTAGCATGCTCAATAATAGTTCTATTAGGGTCACATTCATGGACTCGTAGCTTGAACCATTTGACATCGAACACAACTAATTTGAAGTATTTAAAGTCACACTCAAGTATATCATGCAGATACCCATAGTATCGATATGTAGAGACTTCTAGATGTGTCACCTTTAGAGGCAACATTGATAACTCGAAATACTGTAGCTATCCCACTATCAAAAGTTTTCATCTTTTTATCCAACCTTTTGA
The DNA here is from genome assembly GCA_031772625.1 of Pinus tabuliformis. Taxonomy (NCBI): domain Eukaryota; kingdom Viridiplantae; phylum Streptophyta; class Pinopsida; order Pinales; family Pinaceae; genus Pinus; species Pinus tabuliformis. The sequence continues at coordinate 1,047,709,947 of CM062819.1, read as the reverse complement.
TGAGAAATTTGCAACCATTGCACCACATTTTGTTGTGGTGTTTCAATTGCAATATGTCAAACACATAAAAAATGCATTGTCAATTGAGAAGCATATTTATACTTTGATATTTTGAAAATTATGAAAAAAACATGCCATATGCATCAATATAATTGTAAAAAAAACTTAGTATGGGTGAATATGATTGCTTGATAATATTTTAAACTATATCCTAAATCAATTTCCCTCTGTGTAAGGTTGGTATCTCCACTATGTTCAACTTATTTAACCAATGTAGACACACCATACCATGATAGCCTACCATTATTAGCTTGTTTGCATCGTTCAATCCATACCTTCATCCAATCAATATTGTTTGCAATGTATAGATGTATTGCATCCCACTCTCGAATGACAATATTAAAATAAAACAATTCAATTATATATAATTAGTTACCATATTATGCCTTCATAATTAAAAATTAAATAAGTACATTATACATAAAAAAGAGAGTAAAATGTACTATAAATCTCCACTATCTACTTACATCTCACTTTCCTCATTCTACCTTTCCTCAATAGGTGCCCCCTTCCAAATTTGTTCATTGAGTTGACATCCCAACTGCAATCCAATACCATAATACATTTTCCTATTGAAACACTATATTGACTAATATAAACCATGGTTTGATATACCATATACGCCTCTACCATAGAACCCTCAGGACATGATCTTTGTTTGACCAAAGACTTTAGGGATTTCAAGTGCCTCTCAAGCATCCACATTGATCTTGTGTGTACAGGTCCACATTTTTCAATTTCCTCAACTTGGTGTATGAGGTAGCATTCTTGTGCATTGAAAAGTGTAGGAGGTAGATACTTTTTCATTTCACACATTAGACGAGGAATTTGTTTCCTCCAATACTTTGTACCTTATTTGTCAATTTCTTTATATTAAAACCATCTACAAATGAAGCAAGCAAATCACAACTTTCAACAAAAAATTATATAGTACATGATAAGTAAAACACATGCAATCAAATATAAGTTGTACAACAAATTATTGAAATTATTACACTTTGCACATAAATCTCCACTTACCTCATGTATTTTCCAAGATCATATATAACTTGTTTGACATTGTTGTCAAAGTTGTCAAGGAGAGATAGAGGTAGAACAACCTTTAACAAAAATAATGATTAATCATTATTTATTCCAAAATTAGTAGAAAAAAAATGCTAACAAGATGTTTCACCAATGTACAAATATATGCATGAAAATAATTACCTTAATGAATGTATGCCAATCTTGAGATTTTATCCCACGTAATTCAAATTTATTTGTTAGGATATTTTTTATGTTTGAAGAAAATCTAGTTGGAAATTTAATTTTTTCAATAACCTCTTTAACATTATTTATTTGCTAATCTATCAATAACTATGGAAGGGAACTTATATTTTGGCTGCCTCCATCGCTATTTGAACGAATCAAACTTTGAATTTCATGTTTGGTCACCTTAATGTCATTAAAAATATTGGCAATTTTTTCTTTATGTCTCCCTCCATCTAAGATTCGTTATAAGGTCTTTGTTACATTCTTCCCAATTTGCATTGTATCAAACCAATGAATAGTTCCTAGGTGCTTATAGTAGGGGAATCTATCGAATTTCCTGGGAAAACTTTTCATTCCTCATGGATGTGCCCTATTATTAATGCCTTGATGATCTGCAAGGTGAATCATAGTTAAATATATTATAATGACAATACCTTTCAACTAGTACAATGAAGAAAATGTAATAAAAATATAAAATAATCCAAAATTATCACGTATATTGAAACATAGAAGATTCGATCCATACCTTGAGAGGCTCTATTATATTGCAACTTCCATGCAGGAGGTGTCATTCTCCATGGTCTTAATCTAGTATATTATTTCCCATTGAAAATATGTTTTTTTATACTTCGGTACCTATGGTTATTAAAAAGGAAGTGCCTATACTCATAAAAAACTGGACAAGAAAATTTACCCTTTATTTGAAGACCTACAAAAGATGGAATAATTTTTATATCAATTATTTTAAGTATGTATAATGAAGGGACTATTTAAAAAACATACATGAAATGAACTTTATAAAATTAAACACTATTAAAGTGTGGTGTAACATTATAACATCCACAAAATTGTGGTAGCCTTGGGGCATTGTGAATTGTTCATACAAACATTGCATGTAATTCACATTCCCTTTGTGCATTTATTGGTCTAGAGATATCATATATAGTGACACTGTTCCATAAGTCCACTAACTCATCGATAAGAGGCTCCATATATACATTCATATCTTTGACCTGGTACTTACCTATTTATTTTTTTGTCGTTCAAGGTAACTGTATTATATTATCAAAATTAAAAAAAAAATGGTACATCAACGATTGAACTATATACATCATTGTTGCCACACCAGACAAGATAACAAGCTTAAGAGCTAACAAGAGAGCTTTTCTGAACAAGATTGAGCCTATAAGGAAGCTAATACAACCTATGTCTTTGGTTATTTCCGAAACAAAAGTAGCACAATAAGAGAATTTGCTAGAATTACACCTTACAGTGGAGGGTTGGGGGGAAGTAGTGGTGGGACTGCAAAGAGCGCTTCCCTCTCATGCGTGTGGTAGTTGATATGCTCTACCTAGGTCTCCAATGCATGAAGGTGGTCATTTGTTCACCGAAGGCCATCTAGAGAGGCGAGGAGTTCATTTTGCATGTGTTAGAGGTCGTTGATGTAGGCCACCAATTCATTCCAATCGTTGTAGTGCTTCTCCCTCAAAGTTTCCATGCTTAGATGGAGAGTGTTTAGTTGAGCTTCTTCGGAGTCTAAGGTATCCAGGGCCTCTATGTGGCCTTGGGAGTGATATTTGGATATGGTTGCCTTTGCATAGTGTTACACTAAAAAATGTCACCTTGACTACTTACAGTTAGTATGGCTCCAATCAACAAGTCATGCTACCCTCTTAGGCAAGTCTCATGCCTCTGTTATCCATCTCAAACTCAAAGAAGAGAGAAAGTCTTGTAAAAATCATGTTTATCTCTGGGGTCGCAGGTTCTCTCTAGCCTTACCTGCGGGGACGCTGACCATGTTCACAAAATCCGCGTCCATAGACGCTCTGTATGTTAAGGGACAGGTGCGTCCCTCTGTAAAAGGCAAAATGCGCGAGTTTTATCTTGAAAAAGTTACTTGTGGTTACTTCTAGAACATTCTAGAGGTCGGTTTGATGAAATGGATGCGCCTCCAGTTGGTTCATGTATCTCTATTAAGGGGGAACTTATCCCATCAATAAGGGAGCTATCCCACCCATAGAGGGGGATGATCCCATTGATAGTGGACCTGAATAACCTCTTTACAGCACTATAAATGAAGGCATTGAGCCAGAAGGAGAGGAGGTTGGAGCTATACATTTTCTTTGGGTAAATGCTGCAGGATTTAGGTCTTCCATTAGAGCCTTTGTGAGGAGAGATTGTCTTCACTTGATTCTACTTGGGAGAGGGTGAGCTTTGTCAAAGTAGAGGAAAACCCTTGATGGACCCTGGGAGGAATTTGCACAACACCAAGGCCAGGTTGTAAGAGTTTCTTTGTTTCGTTATTAATACAAACTGGTTTATTTTTCTCAATAGCTTGTGTTAATGAGTTATTTCATGTGTTCCTTGGTCTGCATGTTGAATATATGTTTTATTATATGAAATGCAAGTGCTTGGTAATTGTTTGATTGTTTGTGGTTGCAGGAATTGACTTGAAGGAGGAGCTCATCCGGATCGTCAAGAACGGACTTCAACAACAGCGTTTTGGAATAAGGTAAGCCTAAACACTTGTAGTTTTCATGTTGTAAAAGGTGTATTTAGAGAAAGATCACTCCATTTTGTCTTGTTTGTCATTAGAATGTCTTAGACTTCTAGGAAGGTCAGTCGTGTCTGCACCCTTGACAGATTCCGTGTGACAAATTGGCGACTCCACTGGGGAATCCATTAATGAGAGAGTCTTTTCCTTTATATGAACTTTGCTTTGAGAAAATCATTTTTATTTTCTGGTTTTTGACTGTGAGAATTAGTATTTGGGTGGCTTAGCTGTAGCTTTAGTTGGCTTTAGTTTTTCTTCCTTTTTCCAGAAAGACGCAGTCTCTGTGTGCTGCACAGTGCGTCCTTGGACGCGCTGTTGTCGACTGCACAGTGCGGGGCCGCACCTGTGACAACTGCTGGCCTGCGTCTTCCTGTAAAAGTTAAGAAAATTCCATTTTTGCCTTAAATTACTTTTAGATTTTGTTTTTTCTTAGTGTTTTCCGCCCAGATCCTTTAGTACCCTGTCAAGAATTCTCACCTGAACTCGTTTTGTGAGCTTTGAGTGTTTTAGTGGTTTTCAACGAAGTTTAGACCTAGGGTTTGATTTTTGGTAAGGCTTTGTAGTGACTTTGAGCTTAGAAAGTTGTCCAGCCTTAGATATCTCTGGTTAGTCAACCTTCTTAGAAGTTGAGCCTGCCGTAAAGTCTCCTTGTTTGAGCAACTTGTCGTTTGAGTTGTTTTGAGTCAAATTTCGAATTGCTTGTTTTTAAAGTATTGATTTCCATTTTCAAAAAGGACAAAAAGATTAGAATTTTGTTTTGACTAGTTTTTGGTTCTGCAATAAGCTAGTCCTTGATTTGATTGTGATCAAGTAAAACACCTTAGAAATAATCATTGTTAGTTTTGGCCTCGTTAAGATTGCTTAGAGTAAATTTGCCTTTAGTTTGCTTATGAGTGCATTTTCATAGATTTTAAGAGTCGTTAAGATTGATTTTTGGTTATATTAGATTTATTTGCTTTATTAAAAGAAAAATACAAAAACATCTTCTTAAAAAGTCTTGTTTCAAGTAGCTTTTTGTTTTCAAAAGAAGAAAAGAGTTTTTTCGTGCATGTAAAGAGAAGTTATGTTTTTATGCTTGGAAAAGAAAAACGAATTGTTTCTTTGATTGTCTTCAATTAAGAAGTTGCTTTTATAAGGATTGCATTCTCTCAACTTTTTAGTTAAGCAATTCATCGAAAAAGTAAAGTAGTGGATAAATCATTTTAGGTGCATTTTGTAGTGGTTTCGAGTCGAGTCAACATACCACTAGTTTCACTTCCATCACCTTTTGACTTAAGAAACAACCTTAAAAGTAACGCTTAAATTAAAATCAATCTAGTAATCTTTATTTTTCTAGGGCTCTGAAGCACCAACATAGCTTAGGCTAGGGTCTTGGAGTAGGTGAGTACTTAACTCTCCAAGACTACAAAACCAAACAGATAGTCTATCTTGAGTAGAACAAATCCAATTGTTTCAGTTACATTCTGGGAAAGCTCCTCTTAAAGGAGAAACACGAGCTCGTGTCCGAACCAGTGAGGGGATCATTCCTCCCTCGTTGGGAACGACGCCAGGCAGTACGTATTACAAACGGTAAACCTCGGATTAACCATTGTCGAGGAGCCAGGGGTCACTTATCGGTAAACCTTGGATTGTTGTCAAGGAGCCGGTAAGGGGATTGGAGCTTGCTACTCTGCCCTTGCGTGCTGTCGGAGTTTAGACTGTTCCCCCAGGTGTAATTGTTGTGATTGGTAACCTTAGTGGCCATAATATCTAGGATTCTACCCAAGGTGACGGTGGAGGGAAGGTCCCACTGTACCTGGAGCAGACGTCGGTTATACTCACTTGGATTTTCTGGGGGGTTCGCTTCACTTCGAGACGGTTAAAGTGGAGGAACTTGGTCCAGTCTATTCATTAAGCAGGTTGCCGGGGTAACTGTTCCACCCACTATTTCTGTACTGAATCCTGCGAGGTTGGGCCTAATCACCAACTAGCGCTTTTGGTCCGGAAGACTACTGTTTGTGTGTGGTTTGACGCTCTAGATTATTTAGGCGTGTGCTTCAAATTTGATTGGTTCTTTAGAAGACTTTAGGTGGTTTGATTTGAAATTTTTTACTTTGATTTCGTGTGTTGTAGTTAAAATCTTTAATTGTGGCGGAATTACCGAGACAGTCCCGTAGACTTCGGGGCAAGTCTCCTGAGATTGTTACCGGGATAGATTTGTTAAGAAAACTCCGTAAATCGCGGGGTGAATCTCCTGAAAACATTCCGGGTCATTTAGAAGGGTTAAAGGTCCTTGTAACTCCTCCTAGTGGCAGTAGAGTAGGTTCACCTGAAGAAGGAGAATCTTCTTTGGTAGTCCATCCAGATTACCAAAGATTAGAAACAGGTTACAATCCCGAAGCTGTTACAGTTTCCGAGCTTGCTGGTAGTTTTTCATCTGCCAGTGAAACAGGCGAAGAACCTGAAATTTCAGAACCTGTTACTCCAACTCCTAGTGTTCCTGATTCACCAAGAATAGAAAGAATTATCACCGAAAATCTTCCTGTTGGATTAATTGCTATAGAAGAACTTGTTCCAGAGGAAGAAATAGGCGTTTCTGATTCTGAAGATCTAATTACCCTTGATCTAAGGGAGCGTGAATCCATCTTTTACAGTCCTCCTAGAAGTGAGTCTTGGTACCTTGCATTAACCAATTTTTTAGACAACTCAGTAGGTTTTTCTACACCTCGTACTCCGGTTCCACCTAGAGGAATTCATTCTCCTGTAAATATGTCTGGTCAGTCGTCTGTGTTTTCGCAAAGTCCTGAATCATTTTTACATGGCGGTCCTTCTGTTCCTACTGGGTATCAGTCACTTTCTGGTACCTTTGCGGGAGCATCTCCTCAACCTGTTGATCATGGGTTATTAGTTGGAAACAGTGGTAATGTACCATTGAGTATAGGTGAAGTTTATATGATGTCAGGTTCAACTCCCATTAACCAACCTCAAGGTGGCCAATTACCGCCTGGGGGGCAACCTTCGTTAATGCCTGGGGGGCAACCTCAAGGTACTTCATTTGTGACTGGGGGGCAACCTCAAGGGTATCAACCCCAAGGGTATCAACCCCAGCCTCAATACGTACCCCAAAGTCAACCTCAGTATCAGTATCAACCTCAAGGATGGCAACCTCAAGGATGGCAACCCCAAGGGTATCAACCTCAACCCCAAGGGTATCAACCTCAAGGATACCAACCTCAAGGTCAAGGTCAACCCCAGTATTCGTATTTACCTCAAGGTTATCAACCTACGGGTCAATACCCTGGTCAAGGTTATCAACCACCTCAACAACCCCAGTACGGTCCGGTTAATCCTGGTTTTCCAGGAGGATATAATATCCCCAATGCGAATCCTGTTCCTAGTTATCCTGGATATCCTCCTCCTGGGGCTGGTATTGTGACTCAGAGTTTCCGAGATCCTAACCGGCAGTTACCATTTATTGCGACTTTAGATTTACCCGACTTGACGCGCCTAACGAACGATCCAATTCAATATCTTCCGTTCTGGCCGCCAATGCCAAATAAGTTGCCCAGCGATATACCCAAGTTCGAAGGTAAGTCTGGAGAGGATCCGTCTAATCACGTGATGACTTACCACCTCTGGTGTGCATCAAATTCCATCTCAGATGATTCTATCCGCTTACGTCTTTTCCAGCGTACACTCATTGGTCTCGCAGCCAAGTGGTACATTGAGTTGCCACGGGCTTCTTTTTACAACTTTAGCCAGTTAGCTACTTCATTCTTAACTCATTTTCAGTTACCAGTCAGATACGATAATGGTACGGAATTATTAACTTCGCTAAAACAATCGACATCCACGTACATTTCTGATCACATCCATGAGTGGAGACGTCGAAGGAGATTAGTGAAAGTTTTTATCCCGGACCAAATTTTAGCTGAATGGTTTGTAAAATCATTATTACCAAGAATTACTGAAGATGTAGCTAAGGCCGGCGTAGTTACTGAGGAGCAAGTCATTGCTCAGGCACAATACCTTGACTTAGTTTACACTCAGTCGGGTACGTTACACGAGAAAATTCCGGATCTTCCGAAGTCAAACCAAATCGCTGCTGCTCCTTCGGGATCTCATGCCGCTGATGGTATGATCGGTATCGTGACTACGAAGAGTAAGAAGAAGTCTTCCAAGACCTCCAATACTCCAATTATCACTTTGCCTGATTCTCCGACAGGAGAGTCTTCTCCTCCTGAACTTACCGCCGACATTCACGCTGTAGAGTCATCTACGGCCAAATCCAAAAACGGTGGAAAGAAGAAAGGAAAGAAGAAGGCTAAAGCAGACAAGGCTCCAAAGGAGAAAACGGAAAAGTCGGAAACTAATGACGAAAAGCGCAAACCTCGTTATCCTTGTCTCATTTGTGAAGAAGATCATTTTACGAGAGACTGCCCTCATCGGGCCGAGGTAGTGAAAATAGTTAAAGGTTCTCCGACTCCTGCTGTGTTAAAGAATCCATTCCCCGAGCAGGAAAATAAGATGATAGGTTCTTCTTCGAATGCCAGTGAAGAACCCATTTTGATGATGTCTCATGTCAGGATTGCGACTCGATCGCAAGATTATGGTAGTAAGGCTCCTGTTGATGGTAAAGAAGCAGAATCTTCTAACTCTAACCCATCAACCTCAGCTCCTGGTTCCGATCCACTACAGATCGAAAAACCTAACCCAGACTTAGTGATTAAGCCGCCCGCCAAGGGTGTACTTCGAAGGTCTGCTTTCAATCCACATGCGAGAGCAGCCCAGAATTACAACATTGTTGAAGATTTAGCTGTTTCACCTTCAGCAATGTCGGCACTCGAAGTGCTGCAATCATGTCCAGCGCAACGAAAATTGCTTTTGTCGGCTATTGGAGCTGTCGATGTTCAGGACCCGAACCTAATGATCTTTGATCTAGAAAGTAGTACACCGCGTCTCCCCCATCAAATGGCTTTCCAAATTCCAGTGATAGTCAAAAACAGGCCTATTCATCGGACTGTGATTGATGAGGGAGCTTCTACGTGTATTATGTCGATTCAATGTTGGAGATCGCTTGGTTCTCCTTCGTTGAACCAATCCCCCACCATCCTTAAGGCCTTTGATGGCCGTGGGTTCCGTCCGTTTGGTATTCTACAAGAATTGCCTATAGGGGTCGAAGGTAAAACCGTTAGTCTGGATGTGGAAGTGGTTGATGCCCCTCTAGACTACAACCTTCTTTTGGGTCGAAGTTGGTCATATGCTATGACAGCGGTCGTTTCATCGGTCTTCAGAGTCATTAAGTTTCCACATAACGGTAAGATCGTGACTATTGATCAGCTGACATACTTTTCATCCGACCCAACCTCTTTAGAAACTATCCAGCATGTTGGTAAAACGACAATCCCTTATAGGGACATTGGTGTAGGTTTAGTTAAGGATTCCGGTTTACTGGGAACTTTTCCTCTCCCTCCACTCAATGCAGACCCTTCGTTCGCAACAATTCATATGATCACGTCAGAAAACATTATTTATGATGATCCTTGGTATGTTCCCTCTGACTCTGAGCTAGACTCACTCGGTGATGTTATGCCGTTGAGTCCGTATGAGATTGCTTATGAAGCTCTTATGTCTTTTACCGACTTTCATTCAACCGACCAAATGAATGTGGTCAGTGAAGAGTCACTTTTCACCTCACCCTTAGAACGGATAACGTTTCCCGAAGAAGTGTCATCTGACGAACAACTTCGCGAAATCCTAAGTGTAGATGATCTACCATGGGACGATCTCCATCACAGATCTTCGTTTTTACCTAAGGATGATGTCTTTGAAAATGATTTTTCATCTATCTTTACCGCTGAATATGTCAAAGACGCTCAGGATCCAACGAAACATTCTGATTCAGAGCTGAATTTAGGGAATATTTCTCGTACTATTCCCATTGATATTTCAGTGAAGCCCGGAATCAAGGAGAACATTCATATAGGTGCCGCATGTACTGACGAAGAAATTGAAACTTACAAGGCCCTATTCCAAGAATTCCGCGACGTGTTTGCCTGGTCCTACGAAGAAATGCCAGGAATCGATCCTGCCATTGTTGTTCATGAAATCAAAACCTACCCGGATGCTAAACCCATTCGGCAACGGTTGCGTCAGATTCACCCTCGAAAAGCAGCTGCAATCAAAGCCGAAGTCGAAAAGCTGTTGAAAGCAGGTTTCATTTATCCGATCCCGTTAACGGATTGGGTATCGAATATTGTTCCCGTCAATAAAAAACAAGGAACAATAAGAATCTGTATCGATTATAGGGATATCAATCGAGCTTGTCCAAAAGACAACTATCCTACGCCTTATATCGATCAAATTATTGATGATTGTGCCGGAAGTGAGATGTTTTCCTTCATGGATGGTTTCTCCGGGTATAATCAAATCAATATTCTACCTGCCGATCAACCAAAAACGGCATTCATTTGTCCATGGGGGACATTTGCTTATTGCAAATTACCTTTTGGCCTTAAGAATGCCGGTGCTACTTTTCAACGGGCCATGTCTTATGCATTTCATGACATCAAGCACATTGTGCAACCCTATCTCGATGATTTGCCTGCTCATTCTTTACACCGAGCTGATCACCTTGTCCATTTACGAGCAATCTTTATGAGGTGTAGGCATTATCGAATTCGGTTGAATCCCCACAAGTGTGTTTTCTGTATAGAAACAGGTCGATTGCTGGGATTTGTTGTTTCCAAAACCGGCATTCGCGTCGATCCCTCGAAAGTCGAGGCTATCATCCAATTGCCTCCTCCTTCGAGTTTGCGCCAACTCCAAAGCTTGCAAGGGAAAGCAAACTTTTTACGCCGATTCATCCCTAACTACGCCGAGGTCACTAAAGGTTTTACACGGTTGTTGAAACAGAATGTACAATTCTTTTGGGACGAGATTGCTCAACAATCTTTTGATGCACTGAAACACGCGTTGACCCATGCACCGTTATTGCATCCTCCCAACTACAACCAGGACTACTTCTTATACCTCGCAGCTTCGCATTCCACCATTGGAATGGTGTTAGTTCAAGAAGATGAATTCAAGGCAGAGCATGTGATATATTACCTTAGCAGAACCTTAAATCCAACTGAGTTAAAATATTCGCATGTGGAGAAATTGGCCCTGGCAGCCGTTCAAGCTGTCCAGCGTTTTCGTCACTACATTCTTCTCCGCAAAACTACTGTTATTTCGGATTGCAACCCTATGATTTATATCTTGACAAAACAACTGCTAGGGGGCAAGTACTCTAAATGGATCGTCATCCTGCAAGAGTTCGACTTGGAGTTTGAGAAGTCCAAGTCTAAGAAATCTTTAGTCTTCGCGGAATTGATGTGTGATTTCCCGAGTGCTGACACAGAGACTGTGGCAGAGGAGTCCATTGCGGACGAATCTTTGTTTCTTATTAGCACTGTAGATCCGTGGTATGGGGATATAATCATCTATCTCCAAACCCAAACCTTTCGGCCTGAAACTTCCAAGGAAAACCGTCGAAAAATTCGGTTTCAATCCCAGCAATACAGAATTATTGGAGATACACTTTATCGCCTGGGGGCAGACTTAGTTTTTCGACGTTGTTTAACTCACGATGAGGCTGAGAGAGTTTTGAATGATTGTCACTCTGGAGCATGTGGCGGTCATATGTCTGGGTATGCCACAGCTCAGAAGGTGTTGCGCGCTGGCTATTTCTGGCCGTCTATGTTTAAAGATTGTATCCTTGCCGTCAGAAAATGCCACAACTGTCAAGTGTTTGATCGCAAGATGCGCGCTCCACCTGCTCCTCTCCACCCTATAATTGCCGCTGGTCCATTCGCCAAATGGGGCATTGACTTTATTACTTGTAACCCTCACTCGGCCGGGGGGCATGCGTATATCATCCTTGCGGTTGATTATTTTACTAAGTGGGCCGAGGCGATGCCTACATTCGACGCAAGCGGCAAGACAGCTGCACTTTTCGTATTCAATCATATCATAACTAGGTTTGGTGTCCCACAAGCAATCATTACGGACCATGGAAGCCATTTTCGAAATGTCATGATGACTGAACTTACAAGCCAGCTTGGTTTGCGCCACGATAGCTCTACACCTTATTATCCGCAAGCCAACGGTTTGGTTGAGTCAATCAACAAAGTTCTAGTCGTCATGATTCGACGGATCATTGGTATCCATCGAACGAATTGGCATAACATGTTATTTTCGGCACTATGGGCATATCGAACTTCAGTGAAAAATTCAACAGGTTTCACCCCTTTTCAGCTAGTTTATGGCTTAGAAGCTGTGTTACCTATTGAGTGCGAAATCCCATCACTTCAAATGGCTGTCGAATTACTTCCAGCTACTTCCGAAGAGGAGAAACGGTTGTTATACTTAGCTAAATTAGATGAGACTCGACGTGACGCTACTTTAGCTATCGAGACTCACGCGAAACGAATGAAAGCTCAGTACGATAAAAATGTAACCCCTCGAAGTTTTTCGGAAGGAGACCTAGTACTATTATATGATCAAGCAAACGATAAGCTAGGTGCTGGAAAATTCGTTCCCATGTGGCATGGGCCCTACATTGTAAAGCGAAAGCTAGCAAAAGGGGCTTATGAGTTAGTTGATTTTGATGGGGACTCTTTGGGCAAACCCAGAAATGGACTTTACCTAAAGAGGTATTATGCTTAAAATGGTGGATGGAGAAATTTTTAGATAGGTTAGATTTACTTTCTAGCTAGCAAGTGTGTTAGTTTATTCAGTGTGCTTAGCTTAGCAAGTGTGGTTTTTCGTCATTATTTTGGCTCATCTTGGTTTTACTCTTGATATTGTAGATGTCGACGCCTCTCCAAACATACATTGGATTTGCTGATGGTGCTTGTCGTAGTACACGGAATATCTCTTCCGCAGCTTGGGTTATCTATTCGCCCTCTGACGAGTTAGTTTCTATGCATGGGGTAAGCCTCGGTCAAACAACGAATAACATTGCAGAATACAGTGCAGTGGTTGAATTATTATCCGAATCTATTTCATTTGGAATTCGACGTTTGATAGTGAGGTTAGATTCTGAACTTGTTGTATTACAGCTTAATAGAGTTTATGCCATTAGAAATCCTGTGTTATTAAGGTTGTTTTTGAGAGTGCGTCTCTTGGAACGTGAATTTGATTACATTGAATATCAACATATTCCAAGGTCTTTGAATACATTAGCAGATGCAATTGCTTCTCAAGTGTTGGACAGACATTTATAATAATCATGCAAGTAAATTTAAAGACATTTCATCATACATGTTAAACAAGATAAGCCGATAATAGTGATATATAGATATAGATAGAAGTGTGTCCAAAAATATATACATCGTCTTCGATCATAGGTTTAACACACCTTATGATCGGCAAAATGATAGTGCAAAAAGTCAAAAATGTCACATGTGACTACAAAAGTGACTAGTCAATCACTGGTGGTGCTCTCTGTACGACACCACTGCGCGGGCTATCTTGCGCAGAAATCTCCTAAACGGTCCAGGGACTGCAACCACGAAGCGCTGAAGCCTCATTGGAATGTCATCCATAGTAGTCTCAGGTATATCTGCCGTGAGACGCTCTAGATCATGCTCCAAATCGGCTAGTACTTCTGCTGTCGCATCCTGTAAGGCCGGTGCCGGTGCAGCTGGATGTCGTCTGTCGTAAGGCCGGAGATTGGCTGGACGCTGTGGTCCAACATCTGCATTTTTAAAATTTTACTGTTACGTTGAGACGATATATATGAAAAATAAAAAATACATAATTAGAAAACTTGTGAAAATGAAAGTACCTCTGTCATCCCATTGTTCTCCCTGTGGAAGAACCATGTCCGGATCACCTCTGAAATCCATTCCGGCATATGGAAAGTCTTGTATCACAAAAAGCTGGCCCTCTAGCCAGTCGAAGTAACTGTCAGAGAATCGAACCACTGCAGCACCCTCGTCAGGATGCCGGGCCATCACCGCAACCCATCGAACAAGCTTTGGCTCCCGAGGACCCAAGTCATCAACAGTGAGTTGCTGAGGGATCAGCATAGGAACTCTCTCCAAGGCAAAGCTCACGACTAGAGGCCCATATCCAAAAGTCTTTAGTCGTCCGTTCTTTGCCTTGGTTAGTTGGCTCTTCATATGAGCCGACACAGCTTCGCACCAGTTGAAGATGGTGCCTTGGTAACAGTCAACTGCCATCCGCATTTGGGATCCGGAAGCAATGTGCAAGGCGGCCGCGCCACAAATCCTAGTGACCGTAAATGCAATAACTCTAAGTTCCGCCAGAGCGATGTGCTTTATCTCCACACCCTTTTTATGGCGAGTCCCTGGTCTGCACCACTCCTCGCGGAGATCATCAAGGGATTGGCCACCCGGCCTGGTCCCCGCAAGGTTGAGTTGCTCACCTCTGTTTGGCAAGCCAGTGAGAAAGTATACATCCGAGGGCTCTATCTCGAGCTGGTGCCCTCCAATGTAAAAGCATTGATCTTGAACGTTCCATCGCTCAACTAGCCATTCCAAAAATCTTACCTGGCCCCTCATGCCCGGTATGGTCCAATATTTGTACAATCCACATGTTCTTAAGGCATCCAGAGAGGGTTGGTGGTTAATCGCAGCTTCATCATCTTCTACGTGCTCTCTCTCTCTCCAGTCTAACATGTTTTAGGCCCTGCACATCAAAAGAGTCAATTAAAAATTAATTTGAGAAAATTTGGTGGTTTTTTGAGAGAGTTAGGGTTTTGAAATGCGCCCTTTGCGGAAGACGCACCCCGGCTTTTTAGCACAGGGCGTCCGGACGCAGCTCGCCTGAAGGCGGACTGCGTCCCCAGACCTTTTTCCCGTGTGAGAAAAAGTCGGGGGACGCGGCTCACCCGAAGGGCACCTGCGTCCGCCGAGGGGCGCATTTTGAACCCAAAACCCCCCCAAAAAATGAAACAGAGACCAAAAACAAAAAACTAAACGGATAAAAATGAAGAGTGGGATGTGTAAAATACCTCGGTGAAGCGGCGTTCGATTCCGACGGTCAGATTTTCCGCAGCAACCACGGGAAGTTTCTTGTCAAAAGCTCCTTTTTCAACCTCAACAGTGAAACGGTAAAAATGACATGGTAAAAGGTCTTTTTATAGGTTTTTTGGATGAATTAGTTCATTTTTTACCATGAAAAGATGTTTTCAAATGTATTTTTGCCTATTTTAAACAGGTATGAGTAATGTGTCGCTTTTGTGCAGGACGAAGGGATTTCAAGGGAAATTGTAATTTTTCACAAACAAAATTTCAGAGTCATCTTTTAAGCCCTTTTCTGACTCCTAAAACATGAAAAGATCGCCGAGTGTTTCTTTTTCACTCGTTAAAACGGAATTAAAAGACGGTCCCCTTTTAGCTCTTTTCTGACCGTAAAATCAGGAAAAGATTGCCGGGTTTTTGTCGTTTCAAACTCGATAAGGAAATAAAACGACGTGTCTTTGATCGCTTTTTACTTTTCAGGTCAACGATACTATTATGAAAGTACTCCTTGGTCGCAAGATCAAGCGGTTCCCCCAGGTATTATTTTATACTTTTTCGGGCTTGAGGGACACAAATATACGAAAAAGTTCAACGTGGAGTTTCCTTAAGTTTTTCAGACTCTCTAAAATTGAAAAACGCCGAGTTTCTCCTATACTGGGCTCGTTAAACTTTTACAGTAAAGGACCTGTTCAATTACAAACAGGAACGAACCACTCCTTCCTAGGGTTCGCATTTAAACTAGGTTGGACTCGTCCGAAGGATGAGCTTATAATCAAGCATATGTTATCCTCCTCAAGCTTGTTAAAAATAAAGAGGTACTTGCCAGAAATGGTGGGGGAAAAAAGAGAAGAATGAACCTATTTGTCACCTTTTGCCTCAGAAGAAACTTTATTACCGCTCTTGAACACGACACTTTTCATTCACCTGGGTTGGGAAATCTTTTACCTCACAGTTGACTAAATCACTTTGAAAATCTTTAACCGGGTTCAGGGATCAACTTTGAGTTATTCGTCACCAAACCATCTGTTGTGTCGTTATGTGTTCAAGAGGTCTGCAAGCAAAACTTTCATCTGCAAAATACTTGTCATCCATTGACCATCCCTGAGTCAGTCCTTACAGCAACATTTCTTCAACTTGAACAATGATTTCGTGTTGCAGGCTTGCCTGCAACGGGTCGCTTTCTATCGACATCGACACATTATCTAGAAAGATGACTTAGGAATCGACAGTACCTTGAAATCTGCATGCATCAATGGCAGGTTTCTCGCCTTTGACGTCAGTTTACATCATTGACTTTCGATCAGAGGATTCCGTGAAGTGTTCGACATCAAAACATCTATTCACATTTCACGGGTTGTGCTTGGTACTTTGAGAACCATTGACATTACTGGTGGTTTCTCTCACGCTTGTTAACAGTTTACATCATTGACTGGTAATCAAGTGGTTTCTACCATGTTCGACATCGAATCATTTAATCACATGGCTAGAATCGTACCAATTTGGGAAGTAGAAGTGAAGACCCTGGATCTAGTTTCTACCATCCAGGCTGCGAGGAGTTTTGTATTCATTATCTATGTAGACTAATCATAAACAGATGGCTGCGTCCATACTGTGTCTACAAAAGTCTATAAAAATGATGTACTGCAAGATCATTCCTGTATCAGAATAGTTAGTCCATTAGTTAAAGTTTTGAATCTGAGTATGGGAATGCCTACCTCAGTGATGATATAATCTTATCCATGTATTTTGTGTTGAAAATTGCAGGTTCCAACCAGGCCATCCACAAGGCAATCCTTGAAATGATAAAGCGCTTCACCCTTCCTAGAATTACAAAACCCTATTCTATTCCAGGCTTCGCACTTTAGGGGGCAATCTGTTACACTAAAAAATGTCACCTTGACTACTTACAGTTAGTATGGCTCCAATCAACAAGTCATGCTACCCTCTTAGGCAAGTCTCATGCCTCTGTTATCCATCTCAAACTCAAAGAAGAGAGAAAGTCTTGTAAAAATCATGTTTATCTCTGGGGTCGCAGGTTCTCTCTAGCCTTACCTGCGGGGACGCTGACCATGTTCACAAAATCCGCGTCCATAGACGCTCTGTATGTTAAGGGACAGGTGCGTCCCTCTGTAAAAGGCAAAATGCGCGAGTTTTATCTTGAAAAAGTTACTTGTGGTTACTTCTAGAACATTCTAGAGGTCGGTTTGATGAAATGGATGCGCCTCCAGTTGGTTCATGTATCTCTATTAAGGGGGAACTTATCCCATCAATAAGGGAGCTATCCCACCCATAGAGGGGGATGATCCCATTGATAGTGGACCTGAATAACCTCTTTACAGCACTATAAATGAAGGCATTGAGCCAGAAGGAGAGGAGGTTGGAGCTATACATTTTCTTTGGGTAAATGCTGCAGGATTTAGGTCTTCCATTAGAGCCTTTGTGAGGAGAGATTGTCTTCACTTGATTCTACTTGGGAGAGGGTGAGCTTTGTCAAAGTAGAGGAAAACCCTTGATGGACCCTGGGAGGAATTTGCACAACACCAAGGCCAGGTTGTAAGAGTTTCTTTGTTTCGTTATTAATACAAACTGGTTTATTTTTCTCAATAGCTTGTGTTAATGAGTTATTTCATGTGTTCCTTGGTCTGCATGTTGAATATATGTTTTATTATATGAAATGCAAGTGCTTGGTAATTGTTTGATTGTTTGTGGTTGCAGGAATTGACTTGAAGGAGGAGCTCATCCGGATCGTCAAGAACGGACTTCAACAACAGCGTTTTGGAATAAGGTAAGCCTAAACACTTGTAGTTTTCATGTTGTAAAAGGTGTATTTAGAGAAAGATCACTCCATTTTGTCTTGTTTGTCATTAGAATGTCTTAGACTTCTAGGAAGGTCAGTCGTGTCCGCACCCTTGACAGATTCCGTGTGACACATAGAGTGGTGGCTCTCAGTCAACTCCGAGCCTGAGCTAGGTATGCCTTGTGGTGGATGGTTCTCCATACTATGACCAACTCCTCCTTTGTAGGCATGACCTCGGTGTCACGGCATGCAACCAGCTCCTCCTCCACCCTTTACATGAACCTGACTTCCTGAGAAACCCACCACACCAATTGAATATGAACCAAACTTATAAAAACATGGATTACCTCCCTTGCATCAAAGTTCTCATATTTCCTAGTTTAATTCTCGTGCATCTCCCCACTGTGAACCTGCAAGTTGGGTGGCACATTACAGGTCGTGAAGGTAGACTAGCCACTCTCGGGGAAAAGGCATGCCCCACATTCTCTTCCTAACTGCCGCTCTAGAGGAGAAATTACTTGCCGAAAGAAGATCTAGAGTGAGGTAGGGGAAGCAATAGCCCACCACCCACTCACATCAACCCCGAAATTGCAATACTCATCATTGTAGTTTGTCCTGTGCTCTCCCGGAATACACAGACAAAGAGCTTGTCAGTTCCATTCGCCTGCATACCCTTCAATCCTAAACCTGTCTTAAAAATTTTCCCCAAGCCTCCGCATGAGCCAAGAAACCAATAACTCACTGCTCCCCCTCACCCAGCACTCCCTCCTCATTGCCCACCCGTTGCAAATGACCACGTGGTTGCCTCCTTCCTCTATTGAGTAACAATCGCAGGAGATCACGACTCCTAATAGCCATTATGTCGGGCGTGATGCACGTGGAGGCCTAATTGGCTCCATGCTCCAACCCACAGCCACCTACCTCCTTGATTGGACAGGCCCATCAAGGTGACTTGGTACTTACCTAATTGATTGAACATAAAGTACATTATTAGTACATATATGTGTAAATAAAAAAATATAAGACATAATTATAAGACATAATTGAGTATATATGAGTAAATAAAAAAATATAAGACATAATTATGAAAAAAATAAGACAAATGAGATGTTATTGCGTTAAACAAATATATTCTAAAAAAATTAATACCTGGAACAATCATTTTCAACATTATGTGCTTCCTCTTTATTTACATCCACGGAGGAATGTTGTTGTTGATAACAAAAATGAGCCACACCGAGTAAGTAGATATGATCTCTTCAAAAGGATTAACATCGCCAACTACTAATGAAAACAAAAGGTTGCAAGGTTCTTCTTTAAACTTTGGCCATAGTTCCTGTAACAACCCTAGTTAAAAATCCATGTAAAAATATATAAGACCATGGTCATGGGACACATATTCCAAGATGAATGCTGGGAAAAACATCCTAGTGGACGTTCATTTCGGTTATTATGACTAAAGGAATTTGGAAAAGGAAATGGAAAAGGCTTCAGAAAGGAAAGAGGCATTATTGGCATTTATTTATGAAAATAATGAAAATTAGGAGAAAAGGAAGGTGAAAGGTCATAGGTTGCATGTGAGAAGGAAAATGAAGGAAAATAATGGAAATTGAAGAAAATATAGACATCATTGATAAAAAGGCTTTTGAGGATCAGTTGTCAAGCTTTTGACAGGTTTTTGTGGAGCTCTCTTCTATTCTCTCTTTCTCTCATATCTTGGACACTTAGAGTTTTCTTGGAGCACTTTGGTATTTGATCAAGAATGAAAAAGAAGGCAATATGAAAGAAGGTGAAAGCAAGGAAGAGTAGGATCAAGAAACTACAACATGATTCTTTGCAAGTATCGATTTGCATGTGTGTTTTCCTTGCTATATTTGACATGCATGGTGTTGCATGTGGTTCTTTGCTGTTATGACATGGGTTTTGCTAGGTGTGACAGTGTTTTCAGCCTAACTTTTCCATTTCTGGATAGCCATGGTGCAATGGGGTTCTCATGTTTTGGGTTGAGCTAGATTGCCAAATGAATTCAAAGTTGAGTGAGGTGGATCTCCAAAAGAAAGAACACATGGCCTGGTGATCCTTGAACTAGACTATGGATTTCAGTAAAGCCATTGGCCTAGTGACCCCTAAACTAGATTGTGTGTTGTGATAAAGGCATGTATTTTGTTTCCTCAGTGGGCCCAAGAATCCATGATTAGTGAATGGAGGGATATACAGTAAAGCCTATGGGTGGGTGCTCTCCATCAGGCCTAGTAATCTCGGGATGGGATATGTGGTAAATCCTAGAGAGAGGGTCTCGGTTTATGGAATAGTGATCCAGTGTGGATTGCTGTAAAGCCTGAGAGACTAGGAGAAAGGAAAATTCGTCACATTGTAGGTGGAGAAATCTAGTGGCATCCATGCTTGTTTTGGCTTAGTGATATGGTGGAGATCATGGGAAAGCCTGTTACTACATGTTTATGGTGTTGTCCTAGTGATCTGGTGTGGATTATGGTAAAGCCTGGTTTCTACTAATGAGGGTGAGGTGGTTTAGGGTCAGGTTTCTTTGGGTGGTTCTTTTGGTTTCAGTCCCACATTAATGCTTGGAATATGGTATGAGGGTGATTGGCAGAAGAGAGATTTGGCTCATCCAATCTATGGTCGAGTTGGATTTTGCATTCATTAAAAAGAGGTTATTTCCTTGGTATATTATGTGTAAATGTACTGGTTTATATGTGGATTCTATGGTTGATGTATCCTTGATATTTTTGTTGTTATTATGCTAGTTATAAGCATGTATTATGACAGTGATGATGTATGTATCTCCTCATGTTTTGATTTGTAAGTTAATGAACAATGTATCTATGACCTAATAGATGATAATGCAACTAATGATATAAGTGAATACTGCTTCTTAGTGATTCTCAGATAAGTATGAGGCCTATATGCTTAAATCTATCGTTTACACTTGTAGATTACATATTTATGATATGTTTGATAAAATTCCTGTCATGGTTAGTAGTGGTTCAGTCAAGCCCTTGTTCAAGTATCTACATTTGTATCATCATTCCCTTGTTATCTTTATGTTATGAAAGTGTCATTTAATTATGGGCAGTGACCTAGGTTCTAGGCCTAAAAAAGTGGCTCAATTATTCGAGATGCTAGAACAACATTGAGAAGAATAGTCCCTGGATGTTGGCACACCATGCTGTGGGAATATCTCAATCCTTTTGGGCACATTCATTGCTATATCATGGGAGTATCTGGGGGCTAATTGGTCTAAAAACTCAGTGGGACCCAGGGGCTAGTTACCTGAGAGGTTGGTTTCTGGGAGTTCTATTACTGGTGTGGAAGGTCTGTATGTTGTTTTTCCATCGATTCCACTTCCTTAAGGTCACATAGGAGGTTGAATCCCATTATAGTATCCTCTCGTCACATGTTTACCCTGGTTGGTTGTTTACTTGGGTAGAAGTGGGAGGAGGGTGTTATAGAGTGGTAACATAGCATGGTTCACCCGTCGGACTGGATGTGTGATGTGTTGGTCATGTATTCATGTTGGTTGCATATGTGTTGCTTATGTTTGTAGGCCATGTGATTGTTTCATTTTGATGGTTTTAATCATGGTTTTAGTGATGTCGCCATGTGAAGGTTGATGGTGTTGTTGTGGGATGTGTCGTCATGAGTGTATGGTTGTATATGCATTTGTTATGCATGTCAGTGTTTATATGTTGTTATGCATGCATTGTCATGGTTATGGTTATGCATGTATGGTAGGTTAGACATGAATTGTGAGGTCATTGTATGCAATTAGGTCATCATGATGTTATTGGTATCTTATGATGCTAATGATTTGGTTGAGATAAAGAAGGAGATGTAGACCATCAAATTGAAGTTGCAACAATGGACGTTGGGGTAAGAGCAGATCTTCATACATGTTTATATGATGGACATGCAGGTTTGTGGTTAATGGTTGTTATAATAATTAGGGTTACTTATATACTTGTCATTTTATTATTGTTATTTACATGTATGATAAATGCTAGTTGATTAGTGTATCCATATGGACATGTGTCGAATTGTCAGGAATGATAGTAACTTGTTATTATACGCATTGTTGTTATATGATATTTAACTTAATGATTATGTTATATGTTGTTGATAAGTATGTTATATGTTAACATGTTGATTTTTTTATGATAGTTAAATTAATGATTATGCTATATGTTGTTGATAAGCATTTTATATGTTAACTTGTTGTTGTTATATGTTAGTTGACTTAATGATTAGGGTTATTGCAGTTAATATCTTGATGTTATATGTATCATGCTAAATTGGATTGGCCTATGAAGATTATTATGGTTATGATATTCCGGTATGAGTCAAATTATTTGTGATAATGTGTTGTACTAATCTAGACTAATTGTGCATATGTGATTGCTATGCATGAATGACAATGGTGTATGAGCTTATGATGTGAACATGTTAGCTAGTTACAATTATGGATATCATGACCTTTTTAATGTTTGAGTTGATATGTTGTGAAGTTATATTGTGCTAATCTAGATTGATTGTGCAGACAAGATAGCCTCCCCTGAGATAGATTAACGTATTAGTTTTCTTATGACATCTATTTGGTGTTTGAATGTTTGACTATGTTGTTTATTTGGTGTTTGAGTCTTTGGTGTCTATTATGTCATCTATTTGTTGTCTGAATGTTTGATTACTTGAATGATATGAGTATGTGTCTATAATATTTCTTACCAAAATAATATTGTCTTAAGATGGTTGTACTAATACATAGGTTTTGAGACAGCTAATATGTACTTGAGTGTAAGTAGGTGATAGTTGTAGAATTATGTATTATGACTAATGAATGTGAGTTGATTGTTGAGTATGAACTAGTTTTTAAACTTGGTAAAGGTTGATTTCAAATTAATATACATGATGTATTGATATTTGGAACGTGAGACTGACATGTGCGAACATATGTAGGGAAACATGCTTGGTATTAGCTTGACAAGGTAATAGCTGATGTGTTTATATAAATTATAGTTGGGTGATGTGGCAATGCATAGTAATACTTAATTGCAACAAGGAACAGGTAAAATAAAGGAATTGTTATGAAAATTCCTTTGGCTATGTTTTGGAAATCGCAATTCCAAACGAATGAGTGCTTTGCATACATGAAGTCTTATTAACCTTGAATTTGTCTGATATTATGAGGATATGTGTTATATTCATAAATATGTATTCAACAGGTATAACAACTCGCTCTAGTTATGGCTAGATTTGTGAAAAGATTGGAGTCCCTTGAGATATGGCGGATGTGTTAAGTTGCAAGCAACGTTCTTGGCACAATAAGGTAAGATAACTAGTATGTTGCTGTGTTTACTTATGCACGACAGATATGTGTTTATGGAAGTATGATATAGGGGATTGCATGAAAAAAGAGATTGCCATGGAATCTTAAAGAAGGATCTGGTTGAGCTTTCACTTTGAGGCACTGGGAACCATGGGGATGGAGTCATGATGTCTGTTGCTAGTTTTGTGCTTTCGGTATTTGTGATGTGGTTGTGCTTGATTGCATATTTGTTATGTCTGGTGAAATGCCTTACCACTTTGTTTGTGGTGTCATATTGTTATTGATTTTTCATGGTTTTTTAGGGTCTTGCGAATTGGTTGGGAAAAGAAGAAAGTTAGTGGCGCTCAGGGAGAGCTGAATGAAATCAAGTAGGCGATATAAGGCCTAGATGAATCTCAATGCATGTATAAGGGTAGTTGAAGGAAATAATATGACAACTAGTTGTATTGGATTGGTCCATTGGGATAATGGATAATGGTAGTAAAATCATGAGAAAGGTAATAGGAAAGGTAAAGTAAATGGACTTGAGGTTTTAGATGCCTTGGATATGTTGGTAATGATTGTTCTCAATGTTGTGCATGGTGTGCATAGATAAAGGGAGTTCTCTTAACCTTGACCTTATGCTATCTGGTAATTATGTTATGATCATGATTATGCTGATGTTTATATACATATGTATGTGTATATGTATGTCATTGTCTGGTAGAATCATGTTTTTTTTATGCTAATGGTTATGTATATATATTTATGTATCTATTTTATTGTCTGAGAGGATTTCCAGGGATCATTCTTGTCGAGGACTGATTTCTTATGCAAGTGAATGACATGAAGAGGTTTCTGGTTTATGAGGAATCAAGTGGAAGAGTAGTCATGACAAATATATGAGGTTAGTATCATGTGGTTATGAGTTGATATTATGTGATTATATTATGTATATGTTATGGATAGGCTATATTGGAGGGATACATCAGTGAAATGAAAGCAATGTGGGATGTGGGATGTTGGGATAAGAATGGATGGAAGAGAGACACTGAAAACAAGGTTTCTTGGTAGAGACAATGTGGTTTTGGATGTGTGGTACTTCTGTTGTGCATATGTTGTATATGTTGTACATTTTGAATCTGTGATGTTGTGTGAATGCGGTGTTCTGTATATATAGTATGTGTACATGTTGTTTATGCAATGCTATGTACATGGTGGTACAGATTGTGTTGCGTGAATATTGCATATGTGGTGCTATATACATATGGTGCTATATACATGTTGTATATACAGTGCTATGTACATATGGTGTTGTGTGCATGATTGTACAAATGGTGTTGTGAGCATGTGGTGCCATGTACATATTGTACATATGGTGTTGTGTACATGTGGTGTCATGTACATGTCATGCACGTGGTGTTGTGTACATGTGGTATTGCGCACATGTTGTATAGGTGGTGTGGTGTACATGTGGTGTTGTGTACACATTGTGCAGGTGGTGTAGTGTACATGTGATGTTGTGTACACATTGTGCAGGTGGTGTTGTGTATAGGTGGTACTATGTACATGTTATACATGTGGTATTATGTGCATGTCGTACATGTTGTGTTGTGTACATGTGATACTACATATGTGCATTGTGCAGTTGCAGCATCATGACATGTGTATTCGTTGTGTTGTACTCTGCGTATGTATATGTATTGTGTTGTAAATTGGGTGTAGGTGTATGTATTGTGTTGTGGTGTACATTAGATGTAGGAGTATATATGTGTTGTGTTGTACACTTGGTGTAGGTGTATGTATGTATTGTGTTGTGTCGTACACCAGGTATAGGTGTATGTATGTGTTGTGTTGTACACTGGGTGTAGGTGTATGAGTTGTATGTCAGGTGTAGGTGCATGTATTGCATGGTGTTGTATGTGTTTGATGCACAATATGTGTATGCGAACATGGTTTAGGAGAAGGAATTGGGTGTTTGTCAGTTGTGGCAACCAATTCGGAGTGCATACGGAATAAGGACAAAGGTAGAAGATAAGGATTGATTAAAGGTTAAGTATCAATATTTTGTTTTAGTTTTATTATGCACGTGATTTGTGATTTTTGTCTATGATGATTACATGTGATATATGATTCTAGTTTATGATGATTTCATGCGATTCATGATTTTAATTTATGATGGTTGAGTTTGAGCTAATCAAATGTGATATGTTTATTCATGATGATTTAATCAAACAATTAATTTGACCTGTTGTGCCAGGAAGTAAATAGGATTGCAAGTGTACCTTATCGACGAGCTACTAATGAGGTATGATGTGAATTTATTTCAATTTATTTTAAATCTAATTGTTACAGACATTTTTGTGCCTTACAGATTTGAGCATGAAATGTCCATAATCCAAGGGATCCAAAGTCCCTAAAAGTGTTGTTCCTACCCCTAAAGGAACAAGGTCAACCAATGACAGCTTCTCCCAGAAGTTCTCCACCAAAAACCACTCAGAACTAGTCAAATCAGGATCAATTCAAATGCTCTACTAGCTGTCTGCGTTGCAATGCACCCCAGTACACTAGCTAGGTGCGTTGCAACGCACCTAAATGCACTACCAGGGTGTGCTGAGCGAGAAATGCCAAATGGCAGTGTCATTCCGTGAGGTGTACAGACACTGGAAGCTTCCAGAATCTTCCTCAATGACACTTGCCTCAATGAATTCGACCAATGATGAGTAAGAGGTTCTCAACCTCCAAGTGGAAGCAAGAATTGACATAGAGAAGCCACAAGTAAAAACATAAGCTGACTCATCCTCTCTGCTTACATCTATATATGGATCCCTCATCCCAGAGATCCAGAGGCTGGAATTTTGTACTTTGCAGAGAATTGCTGTTGGTTTGAGATTGAGATTAGTGTATTGGGTGATTTATGCTTTGTTGGAGGTGAGGAAGGGATTCCTTTGCTGGGAGGTAGATGCTGGATTGGGACTCACTTGGTTGTATCTCCTCTTGGACTTTCTTATCATATCAATAAAACTATTTGAGTTTCTCCTATATGCTTGTATATCAATGATGCTTTGTCATATTCGCATGTTTAGCTTAAATCTGATCCTAAGCTAGTTATGAATGTATATCTATGTCTTTTGCGTAGTTTCCTCTTCTATGATCTTGCAGGAAGTTGGTGAAGCTGGGCCAGTGAGAGAGCAGGCAGCAGGAAGCGGACAAAGAGGAGAGCGAGTGGATCAACAAACTAGCGAAAGACACAGGTTAGTTACATCCTTCCTCTTCGTTTACATTTCATAAAGAAGAATACGAAAATAGTTTTCCTTGTTTGTTGCTAAGGCACTATCACACCTTAGAGTGGGATAGGGGCATTCTGAATGGATACCTTTCCCAACAACAAATTGGCGACTTCGCTGGGGATCGTATCTAGTTAGTTTATTTTTGTTTCTATTGTTGTTCTTCTCTTAAACTTAGGAGTGGCGAATCGAACTGCATTTGCCATTTAGAAATGCAAAGTAGAAATCTGCTACTCTAGTCCATTCACTGGGCCTGTTTATGATCTGAACAGCTGATCCACAAATTCTCTAACAACCCTTTGTGATATCTCTTAGTCCTCCTTTAAATCATCCCTCTAATTGTACCTAATTGATAGCTTTTATCCGGCCAAAAACCATAGATCAAACTGCAAACCGTGACCCAGAACCCAGAGACAATTCTCGTTTTTGCTTCAGCGCAGGCTCTGTGAAGAGGTTCTGCATTTCAACGCAGGTCCCAAGAGGGCTACCTGCACTGCAATTCTATTTCTCTGTGCAACAGGTGCACTGATCAGCCTTTGCCCTGTGCAGCTGTGGTTCTTTGCTTCTTTTTGCTCAGTTTTATCTCTGATTTTTGCAGCTTGTTATCAGTGTGTGTACCTCTCTAAAAACCCCTTTTCTTTGCCTTAATTCCGCCTCAGTTGTATAAAAGAAACTGTATTTGTTTTTTGTGTATTTCTTACATCATTTTCAGTTTCCCATTACAAAAGTAAACTAGTCATACTGTCGCCCTTAGATCTAGACCTATCGTAAGTGTCGTTTTGATCTTAGGAGTAAGTTTGTTTACTGTTGACAGTTGATTACGCTTTTACTTTTGTCTTTTGGTTTGAATTTATGAATTTATAGTGTCAAAACAAGTGTTTACTTCAAAATCATAAAGTGTCATAATCGTCTTTTTGTTTTCAAAAAGAAGCTTGTTTGTGTTTTCGCTTGAAATCGAATTCAAATTTGTACAACAACTTTCTTTCTAGGCATCAATATTAAGAAAGTGAAAAACAAATACATGCACAAGTGCATTTGAATTTTGACAGTTTGTATGGTTTGATTTAGGAAAAGTGCATTTACAGTGTGCTCTATGCTCTTTGAGAAAAGATTGTGTCTTTCTTTTCCCCTTGTAGCTAGGATTTTCATTGTTGAAAAGAGATAAAAGCTTGCTTATCATCTTTAGACTGCATTTAGGAATTGTATCTACATCTCGTGGTGATCCAAAAAGGAAAACTTCTAAGAAAGATCAACCTAAAATAAATTGAATGAACTTAACAACGCTTTGTAACTTAACGCACGATATAGAGGTCTAGGCTAGAGACGTGTTCCGACGTCGTAAAACCTGGTAACTGTTGCCTCACTGATGGTTGGGTGATTCCTCCTGAGAGACGACAAGTGCCAGTACGGATTGTGATCCCACGTACCGTCGAGTATATATTGGGAGACCCCTATAGGCATAAAACCTTTATCCATAGGAAGCCGTGTTGGCCACCCTACTGATCGCAATGCACTGAACACAGCATTCGGGAAGATTGACTGCCCGTACCCTAAAAAGTATTCTGCGGTTTTGCAATTGGTTTGGCACACCCTCTACCTAGAACTCCAGAGCAGTCCCTTTCATTCCTTTTTAGACTCCTTAACGGAAAAGGTCCATCTGAGCACTTGTCACTTCAGGCTCATTAAAAATCGAAGGAGACTAGAGTCATCTTTTTCTTTTTCTTGACTCTTTAAAATTGAAAAAGAAAGTTGTGTCCAAGCGTCGTTAAAATTTATTTTAAACGGAATATTCACACCCTTTTTCCTGCGTTGATCTTTAGGTTGAGAAAATGGAGCCTACCAACCAAGGAATTCCCCTTGGTGGAAATCCTAGTCCCTTCTCCTCTTGGGGAGATGTTGGTGCGCCCCATATGGCCACATTGTCGCTTCCAGGACTGACAATTGGCTTGCCGGTCTGGCTCTTCTCAACCAATGTCGTTCAGAACACCACTATTCCTAAACAGTCGAATTAGCAATTAGACGAGTCCAGAATTTCCCACCAACCTTCTACCTCCTCTAATTATTCTTCTCTTCCTTCCTCTTCACGTGACGGGACTGGTAAAGCTAAAAACCAAGTTCCCAAGGAGAAAAGGAAAAGAAGAAGAAAGAGAAAAAGAAGAAGGAGCCAAAGGCAAATAAGGGAAAACAAGTGTCATCTAATCCACACATAGCACTGACCAGGCCTAAATCGCCATGTGTCATTTGCAGAGGAGACCACTTTCACAAAGATTGCCCTTGCATCCCTCGGATACTAAGGGACTGGTCTCCTCGTTTGCACAATCTGGTGTCGTCAACCTCTGATGGCCATGTTGAAAGTACACCGTCAACTAGCGAAAGTGAAGTTCCAGGACAAAAAGGGAGAGCTAGACCTCCCTGTAGATTGTGCGAAGGCGACCATGCCCTCCACCGTTGTCCCTTCTTAGACGAGGCTAAAAGATTCTTGGAAGATTGTCCGATTTCACCGTTACGACTTCCTCCTGGATATAAAAAACTCTTGCCGAGTCCTTCGTTAGTTGAGAATCTAGCTGGCCCGCTCAAGTGGTCAGCTGAAGCATCTATCATTAAAGATAAACCAACTGAATCCATACCAGACGAAAGTCAAAAGGTCGAGGCGGCAGTTGACCCGGTCTTGCCTTTAGAGGTTTTATCTTCGAATGATACAGTCACTGAAGAGGATAAGGATGACACCATCCAGATTCTTTTCATCAACACAGACTCCAATGAACACGGGGGCAATCCACCCATTCCTTTATCGCAGGAAGGAAATTCGTCAGAGCAATACCCGGCCATCTACTCGGTCCCACCACCAAGCAACCTAGTTGTATCCTTCGACTGGAACTAACTAGGCAGACCCCGTTTGCCAGCAAGCATACAATTCCGAATTATCATTCAAATATACAGAATGGTCATGGCTGGCACCATCATTGATGAGGGGGCATCTGTGAGTATCATTTCCTCTATTTCTTGGAAAGCGCTTGGTTCGCCATCGCTTTTGCCTGAGATGAGAAATCTGACAAGCTTCGATAAAGGAACTAGTCTGTTATAGACATTTTTGTGCCTTACAGCATGAAGCATGAAATTTCAATAATATCAGGGATCCAAAGTCCCTAAACATGTTGTTCCTACCCCTAGAGGAACAAGGTCAGCAAACCACAGCACTAAAAATCAGTTCTCCACCTGAAAACACTCAAAAACAAGCAATTTCGGGATCATGTCAACTGCTCCACTGAGCATCTGCGCTGAATGTCAACTGCCCTTCTCTGTACCTGCATTGAATGTCAAATCCAAAAAAGGCTACCTGCGCTGAGCAAGATTGGACAAGTGGCACATTCATTTCTCAAGGTGTCAATGCCCAGGAAGCTTCCAAAATGACACTTGGATCAGGGAATTCGCCCAGTGATGAGTAAGAGGTTCTTAAACTCCAAGTGGAAGCAAGGATCTCCAAGTGGACTCAAGAACTGAAGTATAACTGAAGTGGGAGAGGACACTAGTCAGCTCTCAAGCTGACGCATCCTTTCTCCAAATCTCCTATATATAGAGCTCTCTCATGAGGTCTAAGGAGGCTGGAATTTTGTGAATGCAAGGAAGTGCTGTTGGTTTGAGTTTAGAGCTATTGGGTGATTGCTTTGAAGGAGGTGAAGAGGATATTTCTTTCTGCTGGGAGGTGTTGCTGGATTGGGCCTCTTATGGTTGTAACACTCTCAGAACTTTACTTCTTCCATTAATAAAGCATTTGAGGTTCTTCTATATGCATGTGTCTCAATGATGTATTGTTGTACTTGTGTATTTGATTTATTCTAATCCTTGAATCAGTTATGAATGTATGTTTCTTGTAGTTTCCCTCTCTTGCCTTTTTGCAGGATCTTTGTGTAGCTGGGCCAGTGAAAGAGCAAGGAGTTGGGAGCAAGCAGCAAGGAGAGAAGATTGGATCAATCATTAGCGGAAGACATCGGTTAGTGGATCTCTTTCTCCCCTATTTTACTTTCATAAAGAAGAAACCTTAGATAGCTTTGCTTTCAGTTGTTGCTGAGGTACTATCACCCTTAGAGTGGGATAGGGTCATTCTGTATTGGATACTTTTCCCTACAACAAATTGGCGACTAAGCTGGGGAGCGTATCTTGTTGGTTGTTTGTGTTTTTGCTATTCATTTCATAAACACAGGGAGTACCGAATCGAACTGCATTTGGATCTTTCAAATGCAAAGTAGAGGGCAGCTACTCTAGCTCAGTTTCTGGGCATGTTTATGATTTGAAGAGCTGATCCACAAGGACTCTGAACAGCGCTTAGTGATAGCTTTTCATCCTCCTAATTACCCTCTAGTGTGTACTTGACTGATAGCTTCTGATTTGGCCAAAAACTGTGAAATTTTGAGCAATCTGTGACCCGGAAACCAAGAGAAACGAAAGTTTCGTTCTTCAGTGTAGGCTGTGTGAAGGTTGTCTGCATTTCAGCGCAGATCCCGAAGGGGCTACCTGCGCTGAATGTCAAACTGACAGTGTATTGCCTGCGCTGAACCAGTCTTGCCTTGTGCTACTGGGGTTTCCTGCTGTTTCTTTCCCTGTTTTCACCTTTGTTTTTGCTGCCTGTTACCAGTCAATGTACCTATCTGAAACCAACTTTCCTTGCCATTATTCCGCCTCGGTTGTATAAAGAAAATGTACTTGTTCTTTTTGTATTTCTTACATCATTTGCAGTTTCCCATAACGAAAAGCGAACTAGTCTTGCTGTGGCCTCTTAGATCCAGAACTGTGATAAGTGTCGTAGTGATCTTAAGAGTTAGTTTGATTGTTGTTCATAGCTGATTGAGCTTTTGCTTTCGTCATATGGTTTGAATTTATATATTTCTAGTGTCGAAACAAGTAGATCTTAAGGTGTCTTTTGATTTTGGACAAGCTTGTTTACTTTCACTTGAAATTGAATTCAAAGTTATACAACAACTTTCTTTTTGTAGTACATCAACATTAAGAAAGAGAAAAGAAATACCTGCATTGTGCATGTGCATTTTGACAGCTTGCATGTTGATTTAGGAAAAAGTGCATTAGTGTGTGCTCTATGATCTGTGTGAAAAGATGATGTCTTTCTTTTCCCTCAGTAGTTAAGATTTTCAAAGTTGAAAGATTGAAAAGCTTGCTTATCATCTTAGACTGCATTTAGGAAGTTGTATATACATCTCGTGGTGATCCATAAATGCAAACTGCTAAGCAAGATCAACTTAAAATGAATTGAATTTACATAACAATGCATTGAAACATAATGCAAACACATATAGGTCTAAGCTAGAGACGTGTTCCGGCGTCGTTAAACGTGGTATCTTAGCGTTGAGTGGTTGGGTGATTCCTCCACGGTGAAGCGATAAGTATCAATACGGACTTGTGCTCCCACATACCGTCGCGTATATATTGGGATACCCCTATAGGAACAAAGCCTTTACCCTTAGGAAGCCGTGTCGGCCGCCCTACTGATCGCGATGCAGTGAACACAACATTCACGAAGATCGACCACCCGTACCGTAAAACGTATTCTGTGGTTTCGCGAAAGGTTTGGCACACCCTCTGCCTAGATCTCCAGAGCAGTTTCTTTTGGCCTTTTTCAAACTCTATAACTGAAAAAGTCCAACCGAGCATTTGTCACTTCGGGCTTGTTAAAACTCGAAGGAGACTAGAGTCATCTTTAGCTTTTTCTCGACTCTTAAAAAGTGAAAAAGCAAGTTGTGTCTAAAGCGTCGTTATAAAATTCATTTTAAACGGAACATAATCACCTCTTATTCTCGCATTGATCTGTAGGTTGAGAGCATGGAACGCCCCAACCAAGGAATTCCACATGATGGAAATCCTATTCCTTTCTCCTCTTGGGGAGAAGTGGGTGCGCCCCATATGGCCACATTGTCGCTTCCAGGACTGACAATTGGCCTGCCAATTTGGCTATTCTCAACCAATGTAGTTCAGAACACCATGGTTCCTGAGCAGTCGAGTCAACTGTTAGATCAATCTAGAGCTGCCCACCAGCCTTCTACTTCCTATAACTCTTCCTCCAATCCTTCATCTTCGCAAGGTAGAGCCGGCAAAAGCCAAGCTCCCATGGAGAAGAAGGAGAAGAAGAAGAGAGAGAAGAAGAAGAAGGAGCCTAAGGCGACTGGGGGCAAACAGAAGACATCTGACAAAAATCCACACACAGCACAGACCGGGCCTAAATCGCCATGTGTCATATGTAGAGGAGACCACTTCCATAGAGATTGTCCCTGTATTCCCCGGATACTAAGGGACTGGTCCCCTCGTTTGCACAATTCGGGAGCATCAACCTCTGATAGCCATGTTGAATGCTTACCGTCAACCAGCGAAAGTGAAGGTTCAAGACAAAGAGGGGGAGTAAAGTTCCCCTGCAGACTGTGTGAAGGCGATCACGCCATCCACCGTTGTCCCTTCTTAGACGGAGCGAAGAGAGTTTTGGAAGATCGTTCGGTTTCACCGTTGAGACTTCCTCCTGGATACAAAAAACTCGTGCCAAGTCCTTCGTTGGTCGAAAATACAGCTGGCCCGCTCAAGTGGTCGGCTGAAGCATCAGTCACTGAAAATGAACCTACTGAATCCAGACCAGACGAAAGTCCAAAGGTCGATACGGAAGTTGACCCGGTTCTCCCTTCAGAAGTTTTATCTTCAAATGACACCGTCACTGAAGAGTCATCTTCAAGTGACACCCTCACTGAAGAGAATAAGGATGACACCATCCAGATTCTTTTCATCAGCACAGACTCTGATGAGAATCAGGGCAATGCGCCCATTCCTTTTTTGCAGGAAGGAACATCGTCAGGGTCATATCCGGCCGTATATTCGGTCCCACCACCAAGCAACCTGGTTGTATCCTTTGATTGGAATCAACTAGGCAGACCCCAGTTGCCAGCCAGTATACCATTCAGAATCATTGTCCAAATCTACAGAATGATAATGGCTGGCACTATCATTGATGAAGGGGCATCTGTGAGTATCCTTTCCTCTATTGCTTGGAAAGCACTGGGTTCCCCGGCGCTTTTACCTGAGATAAGAAATCTCTCGGGTTTTGATAAAGGAACCAGTCGACCATTAGGGATCCTCCCCAATGTGCCTGTTACATTGAAAGGGAAGACCGTTCAAATGAATGTGATGGTCATTCAAGGACCCTTGGATTATAACCTACTCCTTGGACGAGACTATATATATTGCATGGGAGCGATAGTCTCCTCACTCTTTAGAGTAATGTGTTTTCCACACGAAGGAAGAGTGGTCAAGCTCGTAGACCAACTTTCATTTCCGGGATCACGCATCGCAAATAGTCAAATACCAACCCTGAATGGTCTATTCAATCAAGAAATGTCTCCACCCCCAGTCCTTCTTCCCGATGAGTGCGAGTGATTTGGAAAAATGGGACTGGAACCCAGGGGGCATGCATCCTGGTCTGCTTCGGACAGAGAAAACCTTGGGTATAAGATAGAATTTCTGCGGGAGAATATGACTAGTCCGTACCCCGTCCGTGGTTGGAAGAGGGGTTGTTCTAGAATAGGATTATTTTGTCAAAGTTACGTGTTTGACAACAGTCATTCACCTTTGTCCTATCTGAAAAGATTAGTAGACATCGCCGAAGAAAGAGATTGATTTGCGGCAGCAAATAGAACCATCTTGGGTAACAAGAAAGAGGCAAGCCTCACCCTTTAAAACAAATGTTTTATCGGATAAGTAGGGGCAGCCTTGAAATCCTACTTTATACCTGGGGGCATGCAACCTTTTGGAGTGCAAGCAAGGGACGACTATTTATTTTTTTAAATTTTTAGGTCCTCCCTTTAAACCTGTAGGTCTAACCCTTTAAACTCGTAGGATTAGCCGTTTCCGAACTTGCATAAAGAAAGGATATGGAGCATAGCTTCGTGAGATAAAGCTCCATAAAAAATAGCTATCTCACAGGAGACATTTCTTATCTTATGACTGGTATATAAAGCAGTTTTAGCACATAGTTCATGCTCGTTAAAAAATAAACGCAAGATCCGAGCAGTTTTAGCGCATAGTTCATGCTCGTTAAAAAATAAACATAAGATTGTGAGCAAGCTTTCCCTTAGAGTTCAAGCTCATTCAAAAAAAAAAATGAACCGGTAAATAACCATTGTGATCGTAAATTTATCAGCCATAAAAAGCCTTGGTCGTGTTTTGCACCTACCACCTCCACCGTCATTTGGCCGATCATTCACCTCCATATGATTGTTTACCCATTTTAAGGAACAGCTGCGAAGAGTGATTTCACCTAGCCATCCTTGTGACACTGCCGTGATTGGAAAATTCCAACCTGTACCTGGAATCTGCTGCTATCCCTGTTTATCACTCGTTCCTCAAAAGACAAGTCTTCTTTGAGATCTTTTCATCTGACTCGTAAAATATGAAAAGTTTGCCGAGTTTTGGCCTTCCAGCTCGTTAAACGACCGTAAGAGCTATCCCTCCTCTAGATTTTAATCTTTTTGGACCTGAGGGATTATTGCACAAAAAGATCGAGCGCTTGTTTTGTTCGGCTCGTTAAAAGTACCGAAAACTCATCCCTTCTGTATTGTTTTATACTTTTTCGGACTTAAGGGATTAGATGACGAAAAAAGGAATTTTGGAGTTAACTTTCTGTACCTTTTTAGACTCCCTAAAAATGAAAAGGACCGAGTTTTCCTTGTCGTTAGACTCGTTAAAATGATTAAATAGCGACAAACTTGTCTTTAGACGAGAACGAGTTTCCCTATCGCTAGGCTCGTTAAAACATAGCGATGGGCTTGCCCGAAGGGCAGGTTATAGAACAAGCATATGTTATCCTCCTCAAGCTTGACAAAAATAAAGAGGTACTGGTCAGAAATGACTGGGGAAAAATTGGGAGAACCTCAAAGCTTTAATGGTAGCAAGTCGCTCTTGAACATGACACTTTTCCTCCGTACCACATCGGGTTGGGTTGGTTCATTCACCGGTCTCATCACCATGGTCTTCGCCAAACCATCCATTTGGGGTAATGCTACCGATCCATCGCATCAGTGTCGTTATATGTTCAAGAGATGTCGTTCAGAAAGAGTCAACCGTGTCCCATCCACTGCCATACATTATCCTTCATCCACCCATGATCGCCACCCTGAATCATATGTCACAGTTTGTTTTCACCTCCACTAAAATCATTAGCTCCGTTCCGTGTCACTGATGTGGGATTCATTAAGGCCCTCCTTTGACGGATCGCTTCTTGTCGACTTCAGCTCATTATCCAAGAAGTTGATCTAGGAACAGCCCCCTCAGTACTTTGAAGCTTGCATGCCTCAATGGCAAGTTTCTCACTTCCGACGACAGGTATACATCAATGACCTTCGACCAGAAGATTTTGCGTGGTGTTTGATGCCAAGTCCTCTATTCACACCACGTGAATTGTACTGCAGCACCTTGAGGGTCATTATCATTATCGGTGATTCCTCTTGCGCTTGTTAACGGTTTTCATTATTGACCGGTAATCAAGCGATGTCTTTCCATGTTCGACTTCAGCGCAGTTCTCACATGGATCGACTTGTACTTAGAGTGAAGATAGAACGAGTTTGAAGACCCCGGATCTAGTTTCATCCATCCGGGCTGCGATATATATTCAGGAAATATAAGCACATTTGTCATGTACATCATTGCAGCAGATGATCATCCTATCCAAAGGATGATAATTTCAGCAGAGAATTATCAGTCTACCATCAGACGATCGTCTGTTCTATGTACCAAAATGTATTTATAAAGCTAAGCATGGGAATGCCCGCCTCAGCTAGATCATGAAAGCAGAATGAAAAATAATGTATTGTATTGTATCTTATTACAGGTCACCTCTCAGCGATTGAATGAACTTCGGATCCTCCGGATAAAGCATTTCACCCGATAAACGACCTCATACTTTAGGGGGCAACTGTTATAGACATTTTTGTGCCTTACAGCATGAAGCATGAAATGTCAATAATATCAGGGATCCAAAGTCCCTAAACATGTTGTTCCTACCCCTAGAGGAACAAGGTCAGCAAACCACAGCACTAAAAATTAGTTCTCCACCTGAAAACACTCAAAAACAAGCAATTTCGGGATCATGTCAACTGCTCCACTGAGCATCTGCGCTGAATGTCAACTGCCCTTCTCTGTATCTGCGTTGAATGTCAAATCCAACAAAGGCTACCTACGCTGAGCGAGATTGGACAAGTGGCACATTCATTTCTCAAGGTGTCAATGCCCAGGAAGCTTCCAAAATGACACTTGGATCAGGGAATTTGCCCAGTGATGAGTAAGAGGTTCTTAAACTCCAAGTGGAAGCAAGGATCTCCAAGTGGACTCAAGAACTGAAGTATAACTGAAGTGGGAGAGGACACTAGTCAGCTCTCAAGCTGACTCATCCTTTCTCCAAATCTCCTATATATAGAGCTCTCTCATGAGGTCTAAGGAGGCTGGAATTTTGTGAATGCAAGGAAGTGCTGTTGGTTTGAGTTTAGAGCTATTGGGTGATTGCTTTGAAGGAGGTGAAGAGGAGATTTCTTTCTGCTGGGAGGTGTTGCTGGATTGGGCCTCTTATGGTTGTAACACTCTCAGAACTTTACTTCTTCCATTAATAAAGCATTTGAGGTTCTTCTATATGCATGTGTCTCAATGATGTATTGTTGTACTTGTGTATTTGATTTATTCTAATCCTTGAATCAGTTATGAATGTATGTTTCTTGTAGTTTCCCTCTCTTTCCTTTTTGCAGGATCTTTGTGTAGCTGGGCCAATGAAAGAGCAAGGAGCTGGGAGCAAGCAGCAAGGAGAGAAGATTGGATCAATCATTAGCGGAAGACATCGGTTAGTGGATCTCTTTCTCCCCTATTTTACTTTCATAAAGAAGAAACCTTAGATAGCTTTGCTTTCAGTTGTTGCTGAGGTACTATCACCCTTAGAGTGGGATAGGGTCATTCCGTATTGGATACTTTTCCCTACAACATAGTCGACCTTTAGGGATCCTCCCCAATGTGCCTATCACATTGAAAGGGAAGACCATTCAAATGAATGTGATGGTCATTCAAGGACCCTTGGATTATAACCTACTCCTTGGACGAGACTATATTTATTGCATGGGAGCCATCGTCTCCTCACTCTTTAGAGTAATGTGTTTTCCGCACGAAGGAAGAGTGGTCAAGCTCGTGGACCAGCTTTCATTTCCCGGATCACGCATCGCAAATATTCATATACCATCCCTAAATGGTCTCTTCATGCAAGAAATGTCTCAACCTACGGTCCGTCCTCCTGATGAGCGCGAATGATTCAGAAGGATATGACTGGAACCTAGGGGGCATGCGTCCTGGTTTGCTTCGGCAGGAAAACTTTGGGTATAGGGTAGGTTTCCGCGGGAGAATATGACTAGTCCGTACCCCATCCGTGATTGGAAGAGGGGTTGTTATAGAATAAGATTCTTTTGTCAAAGTTATGTAAGCTGGGTCGGCGCCGCTTACCTTTGTTTATCTCGGTAGACATCGCCGAAGAAGTGTTTTGTTTGCTGCGCAAATGAGACAATCTTTGGTAACCTGAAAGAGGTAGGCATTTCCTGGTAGAACAAATGTTTTATCTGCAAATTGAGGGGTAACCTTGAAATCGTACTTTATACCTGGGGGCATGCAAACCTTTTGGAGTGCAAGCAAAGAGCGGTTATTTATCTGTTTTTTGGATTAGTCGTTTCCGAACTTGCATAAAGAAAGGATTCCGGAGCAAAGCTTTGTAAGGCGCAAGCTCCATAAAAAATGGCATCTTAAATGAGACATTCTTATCATATGACTGGATTAATCGAGCAATTTTAGCACATAGTTCATGCTCGTTAAAAAATAAACATAAGATCGAGCAATTTTAGCACATAGTTCATGCTCGTTAAAAAATAAACATAAGATCGAGCAAGTGTTTCAATCCACATTTAAGCTCGTTTAAAAATGAACTATCCTCCGGTAAATAACCACCGTGAATGTAACATTATCAGCCATTAAAGCCTTGGTCGTGTTTGCACCATCACCTCCACTTTTCCATTGGCCGATCATTCACCTCCATTTGATTGTTTACCCATTTTGAGGAACACCTGCGAAGAGTGATTTCACTAGCCATCCTTGTGACACTGCCGTGATTGGAAAATTCCAACCCTTACCTGGAATCAGCTGCTACCCGTTTTATCACTCGTTCCTCAAAAGACGAGTCTTCTTTAAGCTTTTTTCATCTGACTCGTAAAATATGAAAAGATTGCCGAGTTTTGGCCTTCTAGCTCGTTAAAGCGACCGGAAGTGCTATCCCTCCTCTAGATTTTAATATTTTTGGACCTGAGGGATTATTGCACAAAAAGATCGAGCGCTTGTTTTGTTCGGCTCGTTAAAACTATCGAAAATTCATCCCTTCTGTATTGTTTTATACTTTTTCGGACTTAAGGGATTAGATGATGAAAAAGGACTTCTGGAGTTATCTTTACGTACCTTTTCAGACTCTCTAAAAATGAAAAGGACCGAGTTATCTTTTTCGTTAAACTCGTTAAAAACATTAATAGCGACAAACTTGTCTTTAGACAAGAACGAGTTTCACTATCGCTAAGCTCGTTAAAACATAGCGATGGGTTTGCCCGAAGGGAAAATTATAGAACAAGCATATGTTATCCTCCTCAAGCTTGACAAAAATAAAGAGGTACTGGTCAGCAATGACTGGGGAAAATTGGGAAGAAACTCAAAGAACTTTTATTGGTAGCAAGTCGCTCTTGAACATGACACTTCCACTCCGTGCCTGAGTCGGGTTGGGTTGTTTCATTCACCGGTCACATCACCATGGTCTTGCCATACCATCCACCTTTGGGGTAAATGCTACCAATCCATCATATAAGTGTTGCTGATATGTTCAAGAGAAGTCATCCAGAGAAGTCACCCATGTCCCATCCACTACCATACATTATACTTCATTCTTTCATGACCGTCACCCTGAACCATATATCATCAAATCGTTTTCACCTCCATCAAAATCATTTGCTCCGTTCTGTGTCACTGATGTGGGATACATTAAGGCCCTCCTTTGACGGATCGCTTCTTGTCGACATCAGCTCATTATCCAAGAAGTTGATCTAGGAACACCCCCTTTAGTACTTTGAAGCTTGCATGCCTCAATGGCAAGTTTCTCACTTTCGGCGACAGGTATACATCAATGACCTTCGACCGAAAGATTTTGCGTGGTGTTCAACGCCAAGTCCTTTATTCACACCACTACTACAGTACCTTGAGGGTCATTATCATTATCGGTGATTCCTCTCGCGCTTGTTAACAGTTTACATCATTGACTGGTAATCAAGCGATGTCTTTCCATGTTCGACTTCAGAACATTTCTCACATGGATCGACTTGTACTTAGAGTGAAGATCGGATGAGATTGAAGACCCCGGATCTAGTTTCATCCATCCGAGCTGCGATATATATTCAGGAAAAATAAAGACATTGACATGTACAACATTGCAACACAGATAATCATCCTACCAAAAGGATGATGATTTCATCAAGATCATCAGTCTACCGTTAGACGATTGTCTGTCCTATGTACATATAAATTAATTTATAAAACTGAGCATGGGAATGCCCGCCTCAGCTAGATCATGAAAACAGTATGAAAAATAATGTATTGTATTGTATCTTATTACAGGTCTCCTCCCAGCATTGAAAGAACTTCGGATCCTCCTAATAAAGCATTTCACCCGATAAACGGCCTCATACTTTAGGGGGAAACTGTTATAGACATTTTTGTGCCTTACAACTTTGAGCATGAAATGTCCATAATCCAAGGGATCCAAAGTCCCTAAAAGTGTTGTTCCTTCCCCTAAAGGAACAAGGTCAACCAATGACAACTTCTCCCAGAAGCTCTCCACCAAAAACCACTCAGAACTAGTCAAATCAGGATCAATTCAGATGCTCTACTAGCTGCCTGCGTTGCAATGCACCCCAGTACACTAGCTAGGTGCAT
This sequence comes from Pinus tabuliformis, assembly GCA_031772625.1. Taxonomy (NCBI): domain Eukaryota; kingdom Viridiplantae; phylum Streptophyta; class Pinopsida; order Pinales; family Pinaceae; genus Pinus; species Pinus tabuliformis. Next base: position 1,047,669,632 of record CM062819.1, on the reverse strand, counting down.
TGCAACGCACCTAAATGCACTACCAGGGTGCGCTGAGCAAGAAATGCCAAATGGCAGTGTCATTCCGCGAGGTGTACAGACACTGGAAGCTTCCAGAATCTTCCTCAATGACACTTGCCTCAATGAATTCGACCAGTGATGAGTAAGAGGCTCTCAGCCTCCAAGTGGAAGCAAGAACTGACAGAGAGAAGCCACAAGTCAAAACATAAGCTAACTCATCCTCTCTGCTTACATCTATATATGGATCCCTCATCCCGGAGATCCAGAGGCTGGAATTTTGTACTTTGCAGAGAATTGTTGTTGGTTTGAGATTGAGATTAGTGTATTGGGTGATTTATGCTTTGTTGGAGGTGAGGAAGGGATTCCTTTGCTGGGAGGTAGATGCTGGATCGGGACTCACTTGGTTGTATCTCCTCTTGGACTTTCTTATCATATCAATAAAACTATTTGAGTTTCTCCTATATGCTTGTATATCAATGATGCTTTGTCATATTCGCATGTTTAGCTTAAATCTGATCCTAAGCTAGTTATGAATGTAAATCTATGTCTTTTGCGTAGTTTCCTCTTCTGTGATCTTGCAGGAACTTGGTGAAGCTGGGCCAGTGAGAGAGCAGGCAGCGGGAAGCGGACAAAGAGGAGAGCGAGTGGATCAACAAACTAGCGAAAGACACAGGTTAGTTACATCCTTCCTCTTCGTTTACATTTCATAAAGAAGAATACGAAAATTGTTTTCCTTGTTTTTTGCTAAGGCAGTGTCACACCTTAGAGTGGGATAGGGGCATTTTGAATGGATACTTTTCCCAACAACACTAATGGAAGTTATGTGCTTGGTACAGGAAGCACAAAAATTCTTGGTTGGGTGGTTGAAACTGAAAGCAAGAATTAGTAGCATAAGTGAAAGGGATGGGAACATGCAGCAGTATGCTGGTAAAGCACTCTAAGAGTAGGGACATTATGGGACTCAAGTACCCAATAGTGTCCATTGATTTTCATGAGCATGCTATGATTGGTATGATGGTTTTGAGGCAGATATATTCCTTGATTGTTTGACCTTCCGATGTGAGGAAGCCTTGCCAAGAGATTGATCCAGGTGGATCTTCAGAAAGATATTAGTGGCATGGTAAAGGGCTCAAGATTCAAAGTGGAAAAATATGGATAAACTTAGCATCGGCTCGAAGTGCTCGTCATCTTGATGCCAATAATATGAATGACATTCAAATCTGAGTCCAGATGACAAAGTTAGAGAAAGTCAAAGTTTGAGTTTGACTTGTCTAGATGGTAGGAGAAGATGACGTGGAAAAAATCTTAGGGAATGAGGGAACGCCACATGGTAGGTTGCCACTTGGTCCCACATATCACATATCAGCACAAAAGGAAGAAGCAGCTTAAGAATCATCCTTGACAGGTGATGAGCACCAATATTGCAACAAGAATTCTGCAACTCCTGGGCTACCAATTTTACTTTATCAACTTGGGGTTCGTACAAACATGGAGGTGAAAGTGTTGTATACACAAGAAGATGTGATGTGTCCACTCTTTGTCACTACTACGATGGTGATAGACCACTATTGTTTCTCAAACCAACCTACTATTCATTCATAAGAAGCTTGACTACCAATGAGGAAAAGGGGAAATTTGCACCAACTGAAATCTTGTCTACTATAATAAAGAAAGACTGAAATCAAATGCTTAAACACACCATTCATCTAACTAATTGATATGAGGATTTTCTTCAAAATAATGCTAAGTTAACATTTGTGTAATCCTACTGTTCTAGTCATGCAATCTAAAATAACCAAACATTCTACTGATGTGCATGTAATTGAACACAATAACTCTTTTCCTTTTTGTCCTTTTTTTGTGTGAGAAATATGAATTCTAAATCCCATTGGTGATGTGGCAAGTGGGTTAGAGATGGTGGTGAAAGGTTAGGTGACTTGGGAGGAAATTAGGGGTCTTATCCTATCTTCCTAGATGCTTTTTCCACAATTCGGCCTCAAAATAGGAAACTATAGGTCATTCTATAGGATGTCCTAATTCTTCCTACACGATTTCCTAATGCTCCTACAAGATCCTCTGCATTCCTACAAGATTTGGAAAAGAGAAATAGGAGTGATTTGGAAGGTGGTGTAGGGCTTAGGGAAGGTGAATGGTGGGAGAAACAAGTCAAGGGAGTGGCTAGGACTTCTTCAGAGCTCAAAATAGAGTTTGTAAGATGGTGAGATTTGCTCAACAAGCCTGGAAAGTTGCTCTTATGGAATGATGAATTCGTTGAGGGACTTAGTGGATTTTTATTATCATGGATGGATGAGGTTAAGTTGAGGTTGTTGGTGATGAGATTTATATTCACTTTTGAAACTCTTTCATTGCATCAATCACTGGCATTTATCCATGAATCATGTCAAACAAGAAATATTTTCAATCAACTAAAGAAAACAAAATTTCATTATCTAGTTTCCTACTTCATGCATGGAAACACTTGCAGAATAACTTGAAACACTATGAGATCTAATACAAGGCTGAAGATATTAGAAACGAGAATTGAATCCTATCCTTGAAAACTGAAAAGATGTTGGCCTAAGTAGCAGAAAGCCCTAAATTCCATAAGAAATCAGAATTCTGTCTTTTTGGGGCTACATAGGAATTCTTTCCTGAAACCATGGTCCCTGAAGGGAGGAGTTATTCCAAAGCTACTTACTATCAACTTTTTGGTATTCCTTTATCTTTCTAAGCTACTACTAAAACAACGCACAAAAGGAAGAAAACTAATCAAATCCACAACTACTTGCAATGAAATATTGCTAAAACCAATTCAACCATTAATCTATGAAATCAACTAAGCATACAAGTACAAGTGTTGACTGATAAAAGGTTCTTTTAAAACTCCTATTTATCCCACTTTAATTATCAACCCAGGCAAGTATGTGGCTGCTATTAATTCAGAGAGTAATGTTTCCTAAATCGTAGTATAGATCTTTTAACACAAGAGTAAACAGATGCATCTAATAAATTCCAATTGTAATTAAAGAAAACTCAATCCTCTATTGAAATCAAATCTTATAGCAATGCAAGTAACATCAACATCAGTTGAGAGTACAGTAGTGATAAATCATCTCTTCTTAACTGATTTAATCTAAGTCAAACTCAATCTTCATTAAATAATCTAAACAACAATGATCTCAATCTGAGAGTCCAATAGCGATAATTAAAACCTTTATAGTTGATTAAATCAATTCGAAAGTAATTAAATCTGCAATGAAGATAAACGGAATCAAACGACAATGATGTGAATCATATAAAGTAGAGATATTCTGTCAATACAAGAAAACAATAAACAATGAAGGAGATAAAATCACATAAAGCAAGAAAACTATCAAACCATCACACTTGCGAGAATTAGAAATGTATGGCACAAAGAAAGCAGTTAAATCCACCAGAGGTTGAGCCCTTAGTCGCCAACGAACACTGCTAAGTTACAGTGAGAGTCTGTAATTAAAATTACAATTTCAATAATGATCGAGATTTCCCCCCTTTCTTCTTACAAACGTCTCCTTTTAAAATCAGAAAGGGTGAAAGATAAATGGTAAATGCGATCCCTCAAGATCACTTGATCCTGAGGGATTCACAACAGATTTCTAACTTCAGACATCCTTTCCTTTCTCGTGTTGACCCTTCTGATTTTCCTTTAGCCTTGTCCACAACCACCACATTCTTTCCTTTGCTTGTTGGTTTTTTGTTGTTCCTTCGTTAGGGAGCAGCAATTGTACCTTTTGTTGTTTTCCTCCATAAAGAAGGGTAAAAGTTAGCTAAATTGTAACTGCAAATAATTCCTTCATTTCTTACCATAATTCCTTAATAGATTAATGCATTAAGGTATAGAAAGGATAAGAATAAAGAAAAAGGATGATGAGATTAATAGTAAACACATACCCATTTCGTGACTCAACATACTCCCCTACTTACCATGTTTCATGGCCTCATGAAAAGCAAGTAATTTGTATGCAGAGCAGTTAAGTAGTAGGCTGGAGAAGGAACATCATAAAGTGGTCTAAAGCCATGATTCTAGGCCAAGAACTCAAAAATGGGCCTTTCTGTCCTTCAAGCAATTCGTATATAGCCCGATAACCTTCAACATGATACCAAATAATGGGGCTATGGAATCGACATCCTAACCAATAAGGACCTTCTCTTAAAATGAGATTTCTATATGTGACAAAATGGTCTGCAACTAGTTTAAAATTTTTGTAATTAAACGGTTCTCTATCTTGTACACTACTAGTGGAGACTGTCCACCTGAGCTTGGCTGCAGCCAAAGAACTTTCTTGAATGGAGAGGAAGTATTCTACTCCCTTCTATACAATCTCTTTCTGAATAGGCCCTAAAATTTTAATCACCCCCTCCCTTGTCATCAAACTCTTGTGATTGGAAAGCATTTGCAAAGGGTGCTTGGGTTCACTTCTTACCCAAAGGTCCAATCCATGCTCTTGTTGTTGGAATTTGTTATGAGCTTTGAACCATTTAAGCTGATTGACTGCAAACGAGATAAAGGCTTGGAATTGAACATCTCCCACAAAAGGGTTGGGGTTCTTTTCCACCTCTTCCTCTAATACAAAATTGTGTAAGTAAAATTCACAAAGAAACCTTTGAACTTTTAGCCCATGTTGTTTGCAACAATTTATAAAATCTTCAATTATTTTTAATTCTATTGGTTTTCCAGCTCTCACGGCTTTGATTTTCAACAGTAAGTATCTTTCTAGCAAAAACAAGGCATAATTATTAGTAGGGGATCTGCATGCCAAGGCATCTGTATATAGTGAGCAGAGAGTGTCTGTTTGACTTATGGCCTTATCTAGCCTGAGCTTAGTTTTCTCCAATTTCTCTTCTGCCTTTCGGCATTTGTCAAATGTCTCACTTTCTACTGCGTTCATGTCCCGAAAATACCTATGCAATTCTTGGTATTTTCGCTGGGAGACAGTTTCTCGTTCAAGCCATTCTAAGGCAAGCCGAGACTATGCTAATTCCTCTTCAAGATTCACTATAGTGGGGTCATTGCGTGTCATAACATCTTTGGCTTGAATGATTGTTTGAGTACTTCTGCTATGAGAAGGGATGCCTATTGTCTATGTTTCTTTATTATGGGAGGTCCAATCCTCCGTCTGGGTAGCCATGCTGTAGGAGGGTATCATCTCCATCTGAGTAGTTATGTTATGGGAGGGTACAACCTCTATTTGGGTAGCTACTTCTACAAGAATTGCATGTTGTTCCTTAACAGGTTGAATGAGTATCGGCTCAGTTTGAGTCCCTGTAGCCTTACCTTTGTGCAATTCAGTTTGAAATGCCACATTTTTTGTCTCCGGGATTTTGTCTGGGACTTTTCCTGTTGTGCTTTCCTTTATTTTTATTTTGAGCCTTTTTATAGTTTTTTGAAGCTTTTGCTATTCTTTCCTAAGCTTCTTCAATTGGGCTCTATACTTTTTCAGAGGAGCCACTATTATGTTAATAGTTTTTGCTTCTAACAAGCCCGGTTGCTCATCCTGACTCTGTTCTAATAGGATTGTGTCTCAAGATTGGTAATCGTTTTCCTGGTTTATTTCTACTCCTTTTGTTTGGACTATATTCTCTGTGTTTCAGCCTACCTGACTGGGTTCTCCTAGAGGCATGTCACCAGGTTGGTTCACCTCTTCTTGAATGACCTCTACCCTTGTTCTACTTCACAGCTTACATTTTTTGATATAATTCTATCGTGGCTAGAGTTTTCTAAAGATTTGGTTTCTCCCAAATTAAAATTGAGCGAGCTTTCAGGATGTATGAAATCATTCATTGTTGGAAATAATACTGGGGGGGTGAATTAGTATTATCAAATTCTTTTCACTATACCTTCCAAATTTATAATTCAATTTATTCTTCAGATGTTGACCATTAATTTTTATGTCAGTACCATATAATAATGAACAAGAACAAGAAAAACAGATAGTCACACCAAAGAACACCAGATATAAGGTGGAAACCCAATGTGGGTGAAAACCACCTGCTGCAAAATGTCTCTATCTTCTTTCAATTAGAAACTTCTTTTTACAATGATTATGTACTAGTGCAGTCCTTTACCAGTACGCAGGCTGCAACCTACAGAGAGCTACAACCCTCTCTCATTTTCTAGACTCTCCTAGAAGGGAGCTACAACCCCCTTAGCTCTTGTACTAGCTGAGCTACTAATACGTAGTTTCTGACCTACTTATTTTCCTATAGGGACCACGTTTCATAAATTTTCCCACTGGATCCATGAATCATTAAATAATCATCAAGTACATGTGAATCAACCAATCTCCTTTTACAATCAACTAATGAATCAACCAATAGCTTCTCAGAATGCAATAACTAGAAAAGCAATACCAGTAATCAGACACAGATTCTAAACCCAGAACTCTGCAGCAATAAACAAAAGGCAGCCAACATATATTTCAAGAAAAGTTTGCAACTTCACCAATAGAAACCTGCGAATATCTGCACTTCTGCTGTGTCTAGCGTGCGCAGCTCCGCACCTACTCTGTCTACTCGACAGCGCACCTCCGAACCTGATCCGTCTACTGGACTACGCACTTCCACACCTAATCCGTCTACTGGACTATGCACCTCTGCATCTGTGCCGTCTACCGGATTGCGCACCTCCACACCTACGTCGTCTACTGGACTACGTACCTCTACACCTGTGCCGTCTACTGGACTGTGCACCTTCGCACCTGCGCCATCTACTGGACTGCGTACCTCCGCACCTTTGCCGTCTACTAGACTTCGCACCTGTGCCATCTACTAGACTGCGCACCTCTGCACCTGCGTTGTCACTGGACTGCATACCTCCGCACCTAAGCCGTATCTCGCCTGCGGACCTCCGGATATAAACACTTTAACAGTCCTCAACTGTACCCCAGTCTATCGAATTCACAGATCTGATCGTGCACCAAAGAGACCTCGACCTATCAGTAGATCTGCCTTTTAATTCACGGTTTTCTCCTTGATTCAGATCTAGCTTCACAAACCGATGACCAAAATTTCAGATCTTAAGATATTCAATGTTCACAAGTGTATGGGCCAAATGATCTCCTTCCCTTTTTATAGTCTAGGCCTTTCTTAAACCATGGACCAAAACCATTGAGAAACAATACCAAGGACTCAATACTTGGGTTCAACTCTTTTAAATGCAATACCACGGACCAAAACCATAGGATCAAAAACTGTGGACTAAATACCATGGATCAATCATAAAATTTCCCACGTGCGCGCGCTTTTCTGCCTGGAAGTGAGTGAATTTGACGTTTGCACCTTTTGTTCGAAGAACCTGTGGTTATGTCCGCACTTCTTGTTCGGGGCACCTGCAGGTCCGCAGCTTTTGTTAGGCGCACCTACGGGTATCTCATTTTCTATTATTTTGAGATCTTGAACAGTGATTTGCCACTTGAGTGAGTTGGCATCTAGGACAACACCTGTGCCATAGCGCCAAACCTGAGTCATAATGCCAACATTCATATTGGCTAGGATCTGGGCCAATTCGATATCATGCAATAAATCACCTTGGGACTCATGCTTGGTGTTGAGGGAAGTCCAGATTTGTTTCTTGGTTCATCTCTAGAATGCCCTGTTTCTTCCTCATGGTCCGATTCAGGGTTATCCTGGGCTTCTACCAACAAGTGTTGTTCACTTCTCGGGCTAGACAATTCTATGGGTTGGCTGACACTACCTTGAGGATTCTCAGCCACTCCTATTCTTGACCTTAGCCTTGAGGATCATCTGTGCTTTTGGGGTATGTTCCTTACAAGGGTCGTCCTCTTCCTTTTCAGAACAGGGTTAGGCGCAGGCAGAGCTAAACCTCCTTTAATAGCAAATATTAGTTCCTCTCAGCTTGATTGCTGCTGGGCGAGGTTGTAGCTAATTATTAGTATGATCAAACAATGGTGACTTACTACGGTTTCTATATGTTGGTATCTTCTTATCCTTTCGGTGGTGTCATGCAGTAGAAAATTCAATAATGCAGGTAAATTAATAGGGCACTTTTGTTTCAGAACTGCTAAGATTTTAGGTTGATGTGGCCTTACCACATCTTTGTGCCCATCGCATGTGATGTAATTTTGGACGATTTTTGCTAGTTCTCCCCATGGTTCTCCAAGTGATGATGGCCTAATGCCTTTGCCTTTGATGACCAGCTCCTGTCCTTCATCCTTAAAGGTTTCGATCACATCATGCAACTTTAATCATTTGTTAGCCCATACGGGTCCTTCAGCCGGCAACCCAAATACCTCTACTATCACATCGTCTGATACTGTGATTTTCCTACCCCTTACCATGGATTGTCCATTCTATAGATTTCGTAGGAATTCTATGGCAATTTCCTTGTTGGGTGGCTGAAATCATGTAAAGTATGCTATCCACCCAGCTCGAACTAAAATTTCTCTGGCTGCATCCGAAACAGCTAGTATTAGTGGTTCTCTGCGCAATGTTCTTCCTCCTATATTGCCTAAATTCTACAAATGGTTAGTGTAACAGAGATAGCACAACAATAAACAGAGCCGAGTGATGGAATAGAAAATTGTTATGATGGCTATATCAGATGATACTTCATAAATATACATACTGTTATTGAGGGTTGTCATCATACCACATGCACTGTGATCATAGAATGTCATATCATTCTGCAAAACCCAATGAAAAACTGACAACATATACATAAGTACGTTGGAGGTCCCTGCCCCCCTTCGAAATGATAGGTCGCCTACGACCAAATGAATGCAAGGGTAACGTGATGGCAGTGAAGTACAGGGGTGATATATTGGCAGGGTACACTTATTAATGCAAGGATCATAATGAATATTGGAGTGGTGAACTCAAGGGTTGTACTCGAGAATTATCAATAACTGATAGGCTTCCCTGATGTGATATGATAAGGAAAGAGGGACAATATCCACTAGAAATGCTACATTACTACCTCATCCCACGTAAAACTGTTGTGATTGATTTTGTACAAAATTACTCATGCATAAAGGTTCAAGGGACTTTAGGGACATAGTCTCTCTATGAAAATAATCATAAGAATAGGGTATTTAAATAAAAATTGATGTAAAATAAAGCTTCAATACCATCAACATAGCTTCTGTTGCCTACAGGCGTCCATAGCCTCGAAAAAGTTGCTTTCTAACCCTTGGAACCATGGTCCTGTATGTATAATTTGGGGAAGTGTCTTATGAAGTCCATAATAGAGACCAATGTGCTAGCTTGGTAACCAAGTGAACACATTTCCATTCACTGGGAAGTAGCGAAAGTGGTCAAGTCGGCTGGTGATGAGACCCCCAATCCTCCATCTGTGGAAAAACATCATAAAACTTGTTAGTGAATATATATATATATATATATATATATATATATATATATATATATATATATATATATATAGTGTGTGTGTGTGTGTGTGTGTGTGTGTGTGTGTGTGTGTGTGTGTGTGTGTGTGTGTATGTATGTATTTACATAGAGGGTGGCTCATCACTCCTTAAGAGTAGGGATGGCGGAAGAAGTTTGACATATCAATATAAAAAAATATACCCATATCTTATTGATAATACACAGAGAGGGTTATAGAGGAAAGGGTGGACCAGCATGGTATAGATAATCAATCAGTTTGGCTTATAGTGAAAGTGAGAACAACGAAGTGATATAGATAATTGTGTCCTTTCCTGTTTTGACCATCACAAAGCAATCTTGTTAAAGATGATAGTATTCAAGGTATTTGTCTGTTCCACTAGACTCCATATTTATTTTCCTTAAATATGTATTGTACCTTTCATGCCGTTAAGAGCATTAAAAAGATGAGCAGGGATAGTCATGCAAAGTGAAGAAAGGGTGTTGTCCAAAAAAATACTCACAAAGTGCTATGAAACAACAAAAGAAAACTCCACACAAAAGGTGTTGTTCCTTATATGGAATAGCAAGGAAAGACACGCAAAAAAGGTGATCTTCCTTAGAGGGAATAACAGTTATTCCCTATAAGGAACATCAAATGAAAAATACACGCAGACGGTGTTGTTCCCTATAAGGAACAACAAAAATATATATACACAAAAGTGTTGTTCCTTATAGGGAACAATAGTTGTTCCCTGTAAGGAACAACAAAGGCAATGCACATGAAAATTGATGTTCGCTTTAAAGGAGTATCAAGGGAAATACACGCTAAAAGCTTTTGGTGTTCCCTGTAGGGAACTTCAATTGTTCCCTACAGGGAACAACAAAGAAAATGCACACAAATTTTTTTGTTCCTTATAGGGAACAACAACTATTCCTTAGAGGGAATAGCAGTTGTTCCTTAGAGGTAACATCACCTGTTCCTTGTAGGGAACAACAAGAATAAAAACTGTACGCCAAAACTATTGTTCCTTAGAGGGAACAATGACTGTTCCTTAGAGGGAACAATGGCTGTTCCTTAGAGGGAACAACGGCTGTTCCTTAGAGGGAACAACAACTGTTCCTTGTAGGGAACAATAAAGAAGAAAAATTGCATGCCAAAACTGCTATTCCTTAGAGGGAATAGCGGTTGTTCCTTATAGGGAACAACAATTGTTCCTTATAGGTAAAAATAGAGGAAAATTCACATGAAAATTGTTGTTCCTGTAGGGAACAACAGTTGTTCCTTAGAGGGAACAACAAAGAAAAATATACACAAAAATTGTTGTTCCCAGTAGGGAATAGCAGTTGTTCCCTGTAAGGAACAGCTAATCAAAATACACATGAACATTGTTGTTCCCTGTAGGGAACATCAATTGTTCCCTAGAGGGAACAACAAAGGCTAAAAAGGGAAAACTAATATACAATCTATTATGCAAGAAAATCCAATGAAATAGAAAAAAAAACAGAAAGATAAATTTATGTACAGGTTTCAAAAAAGAATAAATTCTTCATTGGATTGGTGTTGGGAGGGTTGCCCTCAGCAAGAATTTGTATTGTGGGATCTTCACGTATGTGCTAGCAAAAGGACTCCCTTGTAAGCGGTTTATGGTAGAGGCACACTCTATGCCCATTTTATTTAAAAGAGTAACCAAACCCATCGATGGTGGTTAATGTAAGGGTGTCATTCTGGTGCACCTCCTTTATCTCGTAACGACCTAACCATCCAGTCTGGAGTTTGCCCGGAAAATCCTGGAACCTAGAATCGTACAACAGTGCCTAATCACCTTCATGGAATATCTTCTTCTTGATGAGGGCATCATGCCATTTTTCTCTTTGTTGTTGAATCAATGCAGTATGCTGAAGAGCTGATAGCCAGATTTCATCCAATTCATTAATTTGATGTAGTCTATTAATCTGTGCTTCATTCAGGTCCAAACCTATTTCTTAATTTATCCTCAATGTTTGAATTTCAAATTCTATTGGGAAGATAGGTTCTTTGCCAAACACTAACTGGTATGGGGAGTATCCTATGGTGTTTCTCCATGTCGTGCGATATTCCCACAGGGCTTCTGGCAATCGGGTAGCCCAGTCACATCTATGAGATGTGACTGTCTTTGTCAGTATAGCCTCGATTACTTTATTGGTACTTTCTACCTGGCCATTTTCTTGCAGGTGGTATGGAGATGTGATTTTTTGCATAATATGATGATTTTTTAATGATGATTTTCTGCTTGGCTTGCATGATGTCTAATTGTGTCGTCAAAGTTCCCAAGATATCCGTTTTGAAATCCTCCAGTAGTTTACTAATTTCTGCCCGAGTAATGCTTCCACTAGAGATTTTATTGTCCGTGGTGGTCATATCATGTTCTACTGGTTTCAATCTCGTACTGCCTCTTGAGCACCTGATACACAATTTAATAGTATCAACATATTCTTATTGATATATATCACCTTTACCCATAATATTTAATGTCTCTATCCATTAGTCTTTCATCCTTTTAATCAATGTAGTTTTTAGCACAATATCAGGTAAAGGAAGATTTTCATAGGGAGACCTTTGGAGGTTATATTGAAAACGCTCCACATACTCCTCCAACATTTCACTAGGTCTTGCTACCATTTGGAATATTTCATCTTTCAGTTCCCTATATCTACAATAGTCCTGATTTTTTTAAGGAAAGCGGTTTTCATTTGATCCCAATCATTTATGGTTCCCCCACCTAGTCCCATAAACCAATCCAAGGCTGCTCCTTTTAACATAGAGGGAAACAGCTTTAGTTTCCGGGGGTCAGTGGTGTAATCATAACCCCAACATAATACATCAAATTCAAATAGAAATGCACCTGGATCCTCTGATGTGAGTCCATGAAAGGTGGGAATATTTTTTAGAGGGATGGCTTTCATGGGTGCGTTGATGGCTGTGTCAATGATGGGATATTGTAATGTATAGGTTTGGAGTGCTTGTGGATTGTTGGCCATTTGATAAAATATATGCCAATACCCTTCCGGGATTTTTGGAGCTAGAGAGTTATCCCTAGGGTGTCTAGAAGGGTTGGAAATGATCTTAACAACACTCCCTCGGTCTGGGATACTGGGTGTTCCTTGCTCAATTACTACTTGAGGGAATCTTGGTTCCTCTGTTTCCCCTGTTTCTCCTCCTCCTTCACAAATATTACAAGAATTCCCTTCTTGCGAGGAAATTGGGCACGAATTTTCAATTTCTTGAAAACTCTACTAAGTTCCTACCATTTTGCTGTGGATCTTAGTGTAGGCTACAGATGGTGAGCTTGTGGCCTGAAGGGAGATAGTAGGTTGTCCGGAAGCAACGTTTTGGGGACCTATTGATGGCTGAGATTCATTTTTCTTTAAGATTTCATCTATGAAATTTGCTCGTCCAAGGGTCACCGGTCCCTTAGATTTTTCAAGTTTGGGTAGTGGAATTGGATTGTTTTTGGGTTTTTTATTCTTATTCATTCATGCAAACAATTCAAATGTTTATCTCTACCCTAAGTTCCTAAAACTTCTACTGTAAAGTGGTTGGGGGAGTAGGCATTTTACGTGCTCCATATGCAGGTTCGTACCTTCCATTTTTAATACCCATTTCTCTCTCAATAGACAAGCATATAACACCTACTTCAGTTTTATGTAATTGTGCTGAAAAAAGGGTGGAGGAACAAGCACTTTACTTGCTTGTTATGTAGGTTCTTACCTTCCGTTTTCAATACCCAATTCTTCCTCAACAACAATTATCAAATGTACATCACTCTTTGTAAATGGCTACACTCTCCCTGGTGACGGCGCCAAAATGTTGACTGATAAAAGGTGCCTTTTAAAACTCCTATTTATCCCACATTAATTATCAACCCAGGAAAATCCTCTTATTTCAAGAGTGTACATAGTATGTGGCTGCTATTAATTTAGAGAGTAATGTTTCCTAAATTGTAGTATAGATATTTTAGCACAAGAGTAAATGGATGCATCTAATAAATTCCAATTGTAATTAAAGAAAACTCAATCCTCTAATGAAATCAAATCTTACAACAATGCAAGTAACAACAACATCAGTTGAGAGTACAGTAGTGGTAACTCATCTCTTCTTAACTGATTTAATCTAAGTCAAACTCAATCTTCATTAAATAATCCAAACAGCAATGATGTCAATCTGAGAGTCCAATAATGATAAATAAACCCTTTACAGTTGATTAAATCAATTCGAAAGCAATTCAATCTACAATGAAGATAAAAAGAATCAAACGATAGTGTTGTGAATCATATAAAGCAGAGATATTCTATCAATACAAGAAAACAATAAACAGCGAAGGAGATAAAATCACATAAAGCAAGAAAACTATCCAAACATCACACTTGCGAGAATCAGAAATGTATGGCACAAAGAAGGCAGTTAAATCCACTAGAGGCCAGGCCCTTAGCCGGCAACAAACACTGCTAAGTTACTTCAAATAACGTGAGGGAACATCAACTTCAATTATATATGAATCATCAAGACTAAAGAGCATTACAATATATTCGTGTTCTTCTCAACAACAAGATTCTGTAATTAAAATTACAATTTCAATAATGACCGAGATTTCCTCGCTTTCTTCTTACAAATGTCTCCTCTTATAATCGCAAAGGGTGAAAGATAAATGGTAAATGCGATTCCTCAGGATCTCTTGATCCTGAGGGATTCACAACAGATTTCTAACTTCAGACATCCTTTCCTTTCTTGCACTGATCCTTCTAATTTGCCTTTAGCCTTGTCCACAATTGCCACATTCCTTCCTTTGCTTGTTGGTTTTTTGTTGTTCCTTCATTAAGGAGCAGCAATTGTCCCTTTTGTTGTTTTCCTGCATAAAGAAGGGTAAAAGTTAGCTAAATTGTAACTGCAAATTTTTCCTTCATTTCTTACCATAATTCCTCAATAGAGTAACACATTAAGATATAGAAAGGATAAGAATAAAGAAAAAGGATGATGATATTAATAGTAAACACATACCCATTTCGTGACTCAACAACAAGAAGAGGAGACTTTGTTTCTAGGGTTGGGCCCTAACCCAAGAGCTTCAACCCTCTGAGTCAACTCAGTGCTGAATCAAGGAAATGCTCATTCTCATTATCATATTAGAAAATTTACATAACAATGTCTTCCATGAGTATTGAACTCGAAAATGCTTAGTTCTCTTACATAAAAAAATCAAAATCCTAATGAGGCTCTAAGCCTCCTTATTTACAAAATTGAAGTCTCCAATGAATTCCTTAAATCTAGGGAGGCTTGGCTTCAAAACGCAAGATGAACTGGCTCTTTAACTGTCATTGGCTCGGCTGCCTTTTGATCTTCATGACTCAGTTTCTTGCAACTTCGAGCTAGTGTGATTTGATGGATGAATATTCAAATAAGTGAGGATTAAATGAAGAGGATCTATCTCTTGAAATCTCTCCTCCTTGTATCGTTCAAGTTTCTGCCCTTTAATTAGCCAAAATTGCCATGATTTTCTCTCAAAAACCTACAATCAGTGCACATTACTCCACTAGACATACCATCTTACTTTTACTCATCTCATTAAGAAAAATATGATTAAAATATGCAAGGAATTATGAAAATAGTTTATTTAAATAAGCTTGGAGGTGTATTAAGGTCCATATAGTTACCCAATGATGAGGCTCATTAGTAGGGTCTTGACTGTGATTGCAATATCACATATTGCAGGCCGAAGATGGAAAATGGATCAGAATTGGCCCCTGACGAACCCCTGGTTGTGATGCGATTTATTGCATATTGCAATAGTAGAAAACAATGGATGGTTGCGATGCGGCTCTGACTAAAAATGCTGATTGCAATTTTGCGATTAGCGCTAGATGGGATATTTCATTATGTTACATTGTATATTCCCGTTGGGTTCAGGATCACCACAATGTATGTGTCAATATGCCGATGGTTCAAAACACTGATTGCGATTGCGATGGGGACCTTGGACGTAATATGTTATATATTGTACTCCATAAACTGGTAGGTTCGTATATCGCACGAGAGCTTGTTGTATTGGCTTTGGACTGTCCATCGATAGTTAGAAGTGTCGATAGACATGCCGTCAAGCCTTGAGCATAGTTAATGGGTTTTTCTGTGTTCGAACATGATTTCACCATTTTTAAAGGTTGTTGCCATAGACCCTTCTACCTGCCGAACTTGGATGTTTTGTTGTGAAACAGTCCAGGTTTCGAGGGATACCACCATGCTTACTTATATATGACTACTGTGTCGAGAAAAGGGGAGTGGAATGGTTGGATACTTAGAATCTATTGCACACAGTATACCCTAACCCTGGTAACAGGCCAGAACCTCACCTTGAGTAGCCAAGAGGTTCCGAGAAGGTTTTATAGGTCCCGATTATCCAAATTGAGATTTTGGATAGGCATTTTTGCACTATTTTTTGCCAAGAGTTCAATGCAAGGATAATTTTAGGGGCGAATGTTCGCCCTTTGGCGAAATTAAGGGGTTTTAAATTTTTAGTGGGCGAATATTTTGTATCATAGTACATTTTTACAAATCACCTCAAATAGCCCACCTTATTTTAAGGGAGAGGGTAAAAAAGGTAAATTTAGCCCTTGAAATTAGGACTTACAACCTTCCATTGGCCCATTTTCAAGAATAGGTTTTATTTAAGTGGATCCATTGGCCCATTTTCAAGAATAGGTTTTATTTAAGTGAATCCTATGGGCCAAATACCATATTTATAAAAGAGGTATGGTAAATTAATAAAAATATAAATAAATGAGAGGTATGGTAAATAAATAAAACATTTTTTATATTTACTCCATAAGTCACCTTATATACATGTAACGGTGTAAACAAATAAAAATATAAGTAAAGTGGAGGTATGGTAAATAAATAAAACGTCTTTTTATACTTACTCAAACAGTATGGTAAATAAATATAAATATAAATAAACTAGACGTATCGTAAATAAATAAAACCTCTTTTTATATTTAGTCCATAACCCTCGTTCTATTTATGAAGGCTCAAGAAAGAGGTTTTATTTAAGTGAATCCTATGGGCCAAATACCATATTTGTAAAAGAGGTATGGTAAATTAATAAAAATATAAATAAACGAGGTATGGTAAACAAATAAAACATTTTTTTATATTTACTCCATAAGTCACCTTATATTTACAAACACTCAAAAAATGGGTTATATTTAGGTGAAACCTATGGCCAAAATACTATGGGACAAATACCATGGACTAGATTGTTATTAATACCATGCAAAAAACCATTATTAACCCTAATATTAGAATTAATAAAAATAAAAATGGCACATGGTATTGACCCATGGTATTCACCTGGAATGTAGCCTATTTAAATGGGGGAATTAAACCAGCATGTAGCCTATGCTAAGATTCACTAGGACTTTACAAAGTTTTATTATTTAGTGAAAGACTCGCCAAGATCTTACAAGATTTTATAATTGAGTAAAATATTCGCCAAGCCTAGTGAGAGATTCGCCAAAAAATTATATATACATATTATATTACTGATAAAATCGCCTTCCATTTTTCCTATATACCATGGAGATTCACCCATTTATTATATTTATAAATTTAGGGGGGGTTCTTAAAATTTTCCCTGGTTCAATGGTTTTGTCTGATTTCAAATCTGGGCTCTCCATTCTTTGCCCATCTATAAGATTGGAGGTATAAGGGTTTTAATTTCTTATTGTTGTAATTTTATCTCTTTTATGGCACTAATAAGAAGAAGGCCTCCCCATTATTGAGCAGGGCCCCGAGACGTAGTCCAAACTGGATGAACTCTATAATCAAATCATTGTGTCATGATTTTTGTGTTCTTCTGATTATTTCTACATTGATTATGTTCTTTTAATTTCCATGGTTAATTAACTTTGTTATATGTAATTTTGATGCATCTGTAAGTAAAATATGTTTGATCAAGTTTGGTATCACAACAGATCTTTGTAGATGTGAATTGCATGAATTTATGCTAACCTGGAACAAGCTGCAAAAAGGGGAAGGAATGCTTAACTCCTTTGATCCTGAAGCAAGATGTGCATAGTGCATAAGAAACATGGCCAATCAAGAAGCTCATTGGGAAGAGGAACATAATTTCTGAAAGGTATTCTATAATATGGCAGGAAAAGTAGACAAGCTATTTGTAGAATATTAGAAGGCACTTGGGCATGAGAAGAAGGATGCTAATGATATTGACTTAGAAAATCAGGAAGGCGGTGGAGAAGATCCTCCTCCCTCTGCTTCTTCTAGTGATAGTTCTCATCACTCTCATAGAAATTCCAAACAGACCTCTAAGAAACTATTCTTCAAGTTAGACGTGAAGTTTGGTCTTCCATGTATAATGGAGAATGTAGTGCAGAAAAACTCAATAACTGGATCAGACAGATAGAGGTTTACTTCTGAATCTAGTAGATCAAAGAAGATGAGGTGAAAGTCCAGTTGGCATCTCTTCGGCTGAGTGGCACTTCTCTCATTTGGTGGGAGAGAAAGTTACCAAAGGACAACATGAAGTCATGTAACCTTCTGTCCTCTTGGTTTAGTTTTATTTTTGCATCAAAAGACCAATTATACCCTCTGGGTTATAAGAAAAAGGTACTTATGGAATGGCAATATTTAAGGAAATGTAAGGGATAAAATGTACAAAGCTTCATGAAGGAATTTCGGAAACAAGAACTGAATCTGGGCATCTCATTAGATGTGCCCGAAACTGTAACTAAGTGCATAGGTGTGCTACATAGTTACATCAGACACTCATTATTATTGTTCGAGCCTACTTTAATTGATATGGGCAGTGTTGAATCTATACTTCTTGATAACCGAGGAAAGAATTATCAAGAGGAACAAACCAAGAAGATGTCATTCAAACCTCAGCATGAAAAATTCTAGAAGAAAGGAAAAGAGAAGGATAAGAAGATCGTCGCTACCAAGAAGGGGGACAAAGCAACACTTCCATGCACTCACTGCAAGAAGGATGGGCATGACGAGGACCATTGATAGAAGATGCATATGGAAATGAGACAGAAGAGATTCAGTGGAAAGGGGAATCAAAATACAATGGCAACAGTGTAGGACCTTGGATCAGATTCCGACGATGAAACATTGATCACAGTCGTGGGCGCAAGAGGTACTCTTTCTATTAATGATAGTTCTAATTCTGTTGTAAGCACTAGTTATTTGAATGAGCCTGTGAGTCGTGAGCAAAAGAGAATTGAGATGTTCCACTTTAGAGTTGTCATAAAGCACACAAAGGTGGAAACACTATTTGATTCAGGTTCCCAAGAAAACTTAATCTTAGAGTCCTTGGTGAAAAGGCTAGGCCTTGAAACTAAACCTCATCCGAGTCCATACCCGCTTGGTTGGGTAAGCGATAAAGCCAAATTGTAGGTCACCAAGTAGTGTAGGGCCAGATTTGTAATCACTTCTAAATTAGTTAATGAGGTAGAGTTAGATGTAGTACCTTTGGACATCTGTGGAATCATCTTGGGAAGCCCATATTTATAGTCATAGCTCATAGGATGTGGTAGAGTATATAGTCATAGCTCATCACACAAAAGTTAGTGTTATCCTTGTTAGTGCAGTACAGATTAAAAGACTAGATAATTCTAGTAAAGGGTGTATGCGCATGGTAGTGAGGGCGAAAGAAGTAGATATGGCTAACGCTTTCAGAGGTTGTGATCCTGATCATAAGAAGGAATTATTTGAAATTGTTTGTGAATATGATGAATTGTTTTAGGAACTGAGAGGATTACCCCCTATAAGGGAAATCCAACATGAGATCCATTTGCAATAGGATGCCCTTTTACCAAATGTTGGCATGTACAGGATGGCTTTTGTCGAGATGGAGTAGATCAAGAAACAAGTGAAAGAACTATTAAATCAAGGAATCATTAGACGAAGTTCTTCTCCTTGCGGCTCACCAATCATATTGGTGCCCAAGAAAGACAACACATGGAGAATGTGTGTGGATTACAAGGCACTGAACAAGATCACTGTGAAGAATCAATACCCTCTCCTTCACATTGATGAATTGTTAGATCAATTTAAAATTTTACCAAAAGCTAGATTTGCATAGTGGTTATCACTAGGTGAGAATTGCAAAGCAGGACATTTGGAAAACTACGTTCAAAACCAAGTAGGGGTCATTCGAATGGATGGTGATGCCATTCAGACTATGTAATGCTCCAGCCACGTTCATGAGGGTAGTGAATGATTTATTTCGGCCATTTCTTGATCATTTGTTCTCATGTATCTGGACAATATTCTTGTGTACAGTAGGACATGGGAGGAACATATGTGTCACATAAAGAAAGTGCTAGATGTTATGAAGAAAAAGAAATTATATTTGAAACTGTCAAAGTGTGAATTTGAAAGAATTATTTGATTTATTTAGGCCATATTGTTGGTAATGGGAAATTAAGGATAGATCCCTCTAAAGTGGAGGCGATAATGAAGTGGCATGAGCCCAAGAATGTCACAGAAGTCCAAGTTTTTCTAGGCACAATGCAATATTGGAGAAACTTCATAGAAAACTTCTCTATTATCGCAGTCCCCTTGCATGCCTTGACTAGTGTGAAGAAGGCCTTTCAATGGGGAGGAAAACAATAGAAATACTTCAATACACTAAAAGAGAGGATCAATACAACCAATACTAGCCTTACCAGACCTTCAACAACCATTCAAAATTGAAACAGATGCCAGCAAATATGCCATGGGTGATGTATTAATGTAACAAAGAAAGCCAGTTTGTTACCATTCAGAGACTTTCTCCCAGGATATTTTGAATTATCCTATGTATGACCAGGAGTTTTACACCTTGTTTCAGAGTGTAAAGAAGTGGAAACACTATTTGATCAACAAGGAGACCATCATCCACATGGATCATCAACCCCTGCAGTATATTCAGTCACAGACCAAGCTTCAGCAAGCCCGCCACTTTAGATGGATGGGATTTCTCCAATAGTTTCATTTGGTAATAAAATATAAGAAGGGTGCCAACAACAAAGTAGCATATATGTTTTCTCATCCTCTTATTTCTACATATGTAGTTTTGCAAAAAAATTCTTTGTCGTTAGAAATTTATGCTGAACAATATGCTAATGATAATGATTTTAAATAGATATGTGCAAAAATGATCGTGGATTGCAGGTGGAAAATTATTACTTGCAGTGAAATCTATTGTACCACCTTTTAAAACTATGTAACCCAATGATGAAAGGGTTCATGTAATCCGAGAGGCTCATACCTCTCTGGTGTTTGGTTATTTTGGCATTGAGAAAACTTTATGTCATTTTTAGAGGTTTTTTTTTTGGCCTCATATGAAAAACACTGTGACTCACTTTGTAGAGGGTTGTGTGTTGTGTTCTATTTCAAATCCCTCTAATAGAAAACATAGGCTCTACACACCACTCCCCATTCCTAGTCGACCATGGGAAAGTGTGTCCATGGACTTTGTAGGAGGTTTACCTATGTCTAGGAAAGGTCAAGACTATTTGTATGTTGTTGTGGATAGGTTCAATAAAATGTGTATTTTAATGCCTTGTAAAAGCAGGTCACTGCTGAGTAGACTTCTTTTCTTTTCTTTCAACATGTTTGGGTCCATTTTGCGTTGCCCACATCTATTGTGTCAGATCGAGACTCTCACTTTCTTAGGAAGTTTTGGACTAGCTTGTGGAGAATGATGGACACCAAGCTGAAAATAAGTATGAAATTTCATCCATGGACTAATGGAAAAACAAAGGTTGTCAACCATACCATGGTACACTTGTTGCGAGGCTATTGTGGGAAACATCCCAAGTTGTGGGATGAGCGACTTCCTTTTGTGAAACATGCATATAATCGAGCAGCACATTCATCTACACAGAGCTCACCATTTGAGACATGTTTTGGCTATCTACTTAGAGATCCCTTGGACATGGTCTTTGGGAAAGAGGAAGATGGCAATGGACAAGATTATAGGGACAAAGAACAAAATTTCATTAAGAGGATACAAGGAATTCATCGAAATGCAGGAGTAGTTGGAGAAGATTCAAGCTCGGTATAAAGCTCGACATGATAAGCAACAAGTTGACCATCAATTTCAAGTTGGGGAAAAGGTATGGCTCCATATCAATAAATATAGGATGAAGGGAGAAGGGAAGAAACTGAGACCCATTAGATATGGTCCCTTCACCATATTGGCAAAGATTGGAGACAATTATTTTTGTCTTGACTTGCTTGCTTATATGCAAATGTACTCAGTAGTAAATGTGGAAAACCCGAAGCTTTATGAACCTCCATTGAATATGGATACCGAGGAGGTAGCAAAGATTCCTACAGTGGATGATTTTTCACTCAAGTATCTAGATTATTTTCCCAACAATATCATACTTGACTAGAGGACTAGAACTTCACAATGGGGAGATTTGGAGTACATCCGTGTTGGCTTTAAAGGAATGCATCCAAGGAAATCTCGATGGATGGAGAAGGAAAAAGTGAGGGAGAAATTTCCTCACTTACCTTTTGAATGAAAAGTCTTTAGGTGGTCCAAAATCTCTTAGTTGGGAGGATTGATCCATTTGGATCTTCAGAATAGTACTAGTGGCATGGTAAAGGGCTCAAAATGCAAAGTGGAAAAATATGGATAAACTTAGAATTGGATCGAAGTACTTGTCATCCTGATTCCAACCGTATGAACGACACTCAAATCTGAGTCCATATGACAAAGTTAGAGCAATTCAAAGTTTGAGTTTGACTTGTCGAGATGGCAGGAGAAGATGACATGGAAAATGTCTTAGTGAATGAGGGAACATCACATGGCAGGTTTCCACTGGGTCCCGCATATCGCATATCGGCACAAAAGGAAGAAGCGACTTAAGAATCAGCCTTGGTAGGGTCCCAACTGCGATTATGATATCGCATATTGCAGGTCAAAGATGAAACAAGGATTAGAATCGGCCCTCGATGAACTCCTAGTTGCGATGCAATTTATGGCATATCGTAATCGTAGAAAAAGGTGGATGGTTGTGATGGAGTTCCGGTTGAAAACTTCAATTGCGATTTTGCGATCAGCGCTAGACGTGATATTTCATTATATTACATCGTATACTCTCGTCAAGTCTACGATCAGCACAATGTATGGGTCAATACGCCGATGGTTCAAAACATCAATTGCAATTGTGATGGGGACCCTAGACACAATATGTTATATATTATTCTCTATGAACTGGTTGGTTTGTATATCGTAGAATAACCTGTTGTATTGGCTTTGGACTGTCCGCTAATAGTTACAAGCACCGATAGACATGCCACCAGGCCTTGAGCATAGTTAATGGGCTTTTCTTTGTTCGAATGGGATTTCACCATTTTTAAAGGTTGTTCCCATAGACCTTCCACCTACCGAACTTGGATGTTTTGTTGTGAAATTTCCTGGGTTTTGAGGGATGCCACCATGCTTATATGCGACTGTTGTGTTGGGAAAAGGGGAGAGGATTGGACAAATACTCAGAATCTCTTGTACATAGTAGGCCCTAACCCTAGAAGTAAGTTGGAACCTCACCTTGAGGAACTGGGAGTTTCTGAGAAGGTTGTAGATGGCCCGATTATCTAAATTGAGTGTTTGGATAGGCATTTTTGCACTATTTTTCGCCAGGAGTTCAGTGGTTCTGTGTGTTTTCAAAGTTGGGCTCTCCATTCTTTGCCCATCTATCAACATGGAGGTATAAGGGCTATAATTTCTTGTTGTTGTACTTTTATCTCTTTTATGCCACTAATAAAAAGAAGGTCTCCCCACTATTGAGCAGGGCCCGGAGATGTAGTCCAAACTGGACGAACTCCGTAATCAAATCATTGTGTCATAATTTTTGTGTTCTTTTGATTATTTCCACATTGTTTATGTTCTTTTAAGTTCCATGATTAATTAACTTTTTTATATTTGATTCTGATGCATCTGTAAGTAAAAGATCTTGGATTAGGGATGGATCACTCAGGATAGGCAGTGCCATTGAACTTGGAACGTGAGTGAATGCATAGAACGGGTGATCAGATTTCTCGAGGGAAATTGTAGCAGAGAAGGGAAGGTCAAGAATGGATTTTTTTTGTTCATTAGCATTGCCAGATGGAATCAAATGCATATTGGGAGTGTGCCTTGGAACAATGAGCCAGTAACTGTTCACTAAGAGGACAAGTGGCACAGGATTGTAGCGCTGGACATTGGATGCAACTTTGACTTTCGTAGTGGCTTCTGGACTTCCTGGGAAGGAGGTGAATCGTGGCATTACTTTTGAGGGTGGAGGTATAAGCCTCTAGATTCCCTTGTTGCTGATGCAGGCACCATACCCTTTTATTTACTGGGTGAAGCAAATGTGTATGTGTGTATATGTGGTTATTATTATAAATATCGTAAGGAGCTATGTTATAAAGCTCTAGTAAATGATATGTTTGTCATGGTTTAGTATATGGTCATTGTAAATACTACAACGAGCTATGTTATAAAGCTCCATGTGTAGTATGTGTTGCTTTCAGCAGTTTGCTCATTATAGGTGCCATTGAACACCAAGGATAGTGTTCCCCAAAGGGGGAGGGTTCTGTAACATACTTGGTTAAAAATCTGTATAAAAATATATAAGACCACGGTCATGGGACACGTATTCCAAGATGAATGGTGGGAAAAACATCCTAATGGGTGTTCATTTCGGTTATTACGGCTAAAGGAATTTGGAAAAGGAAGTGGAAAAGGATTTGGAAAGGCAAGAGGCATTATTTGGAATTTATTTATGAAAATAATGGAAATTAGGAGAAAGGAAGGTGAAAGGTCATAGGTTGCATGCGAAAAGGAAAATGAAGGAAAATAATGGAAATTGAAGAAAATATAGACCTCATTGATAAAAAGGTTTTCGAGGATCAATTGACAAGATTTTGAAAAGTTTTAATGAATCTCTCTTCTATTCTCTCTCTCTCTCTCATACTCTTGGACACTTTGAGTTTTCTTGGAGCACTTTGGTATTGGATCAAGAAAGACAAAGAAGGCAAGAGGAAGGAAGGAGAAATAAAGCAAGAGCATGATCAAGCAACTACAACATAATTCTTTGCAGGTATCGATTTTCATGTGTGATTTCCTTGCTAAATTTGACATGCATGGTGTTGCATGTGGTTCTTTGGTGTTATGGCATGGGTTTTTCTGGGTGTGACAATGTTTTCAACCTAGCCTTTCCATTTTTGAATAACCATGGTGTGATGGAGTTCTCATGTTTTGGGTTGAAATGGATTGCCAGATGGATTTAAAGCTCAGTGAGGTGGATCTATGAAAGAGAAAAACACATGGCCTAGTGATCCCTAAACTAGACTGTGGATTGCAGTAAAGCCACTGGCCTAGTAACCCTTGAACCAGACAGTGTGTTGTGGTAAAGCCATGTATTTTGTTTCCTCAATGGGCCTAGGAATCCTTGACCAATGAATGATGAGATATATGGTAAAGCCTAGAGGTGGGTGCTCTCCATCAGGCCTAGTAATCCAAGGGTGGGATATGTGGTAAATCCTGGAGAGTGGGTATCGGTTTAGGGCCTAATGATCCAGTGTGGATTTTGATAAAGTCTAAGATACTAGAAGATAGGAAAATTACTCACAGTGTAGGTGGAGAAATCTGGTGGCATCCATGCTTTTTTTGGCCTAGTGATTTTGTGGAGATCATGGTAAAGCATGTTATTACTTTTTTATTGTGTTGGCCTGTTTATCCAGTGTGGATTACAATAAAGCCTAGTTTCTATTTATGAGGGTGAGGTGGTTTAGTCTCAAGATTCCCTGGTTGATTCTTTTGGTTTGAGTCCCACATTCATGCTTGGAATATGGTATGGGGGTGATTGGCTGAAGGGACATTTGGCTCAACTGATCTATGGTTGGGTGGAACATGGTAGTCCCATACCAAATTGGATTTTTAATTCATTAATAAGAGATTATTTCCTTGGTATATTATGTGTAATTGTACTGGTTTATATGTCGATTCTATGGCTGATGTATCCTTGATATTTCTATTATTATTATGTTGGTTATAAGCATGTATTATGCCAGTGATGATGATTGGTTCTCTTCATGTTTTTATTTGTAAATGAATGAAAAATGTATCTATGACCTAATAGATGATAATGCAACTAATGATATAAGGGAACAATGCTTATTAATGATTCTCAGATAGGTATGAGATCCCTATGCTTAAATCTTTTGTTTACACCTGTAGATTACATATTTGTGATATGATTGAGGAAATGTCTGTCATGGATAGTAGGGGTCTAGTTAAGCTCTTGTTCAAGTATCTGCATTTGTATCATCATTCCCTTGTTATCTTTCTGTTATGAAGGTGCCACTTAATTATGGGCGGTCACTTTGGCTCCAAGCTTGAAAAAGTGGCTCAAATCCTAGAGACACTGGAAAAACACTGAGCAAAATAGTCCCTGGACATTGGCACACCCTACTGTGGGAGTGTACAAAGCCTTCTGGACACATCCATGCCCATATGATGGAAGTGCCCA
Source organism: Pinus tabuliformis (assembly GCA_031772625.1). Taxonomy (NCBI): domain Eukaryota; kingdom Viridiplantae; phylum Streptophyta; class Pinopsida; order Pinales; family Pinaceae; genus Pinus; species Pinus tabuliformis. The sequence continues at coordinate 1,047,643,688 of CM062819.1, read as the reverse complement.
TGGTTTAGTTGGTCTAAAAACTTAGTGGGACCCAGGGGTTGGTTACTTGAGAGGTTAGGATGGTTTCCGGGAGTCCTGTTACTCATGTGGAAGGTATGTATGTTGTGTTTCCACTGATTCCACTTCCTTAAGGTAACACAGGAGCTTGAATCCCATCAAGTATCCTCTCGTCACATGTTTACCCCGGTTGTCCAGTTACTTGGGTAGATGTGGGAGGATGGTGTTACATTTCCTCTATATTCCTAAATGAAAATCCATCTACAAGAATTCAAAGAACACCATCTTCACTTCTTTTCGTTGCATGATAATCCATAAATTGTGATATGTTTATTGACTTGAACAATTTTCACAAATGTCGAATTATGGGTATATAATGAAGAAACTTGTGAGACATTGTTTCATTACTTTATCGATTTTATATCTACTCTCATCACATTTTGGGAATTTGTCTTTTGACAAACATTCTTTACAACTAGAACTAAATAGATCTTTACAGTTTATCCTCATTTAGATGATTACCCACAAATATTTTTAGTTTAAAATCTTAACATACAACTTGATATAATTTACAAAATGACATCTAGATAAATACAATATCAATATACTAGTACATCGAAACAAGTCAACAACCATTCATCTCAGGCATATAATAGTATTATGTAATTATGACAAAAATCAATAAGGAACAAAAATAAATAATAAAGAAGTTACAATGAGGAAAGTAAACCCTAACATACTACTTCACCTATTTCTAACTAGGGAAAACATTTATGACAAAAATAATATACTATTCATTGTTGCAAATTTACAATAAACAATTTGAAAGTGATCTTATGAAAATAAAGGGGATCATGAAGCGATGACCCTATAGGCCCCTGTGTGGCTAGTGTTTTTCTCTAGTCAGTCATCCCTCCTTTGCTACATGGATATCCGTTAGAAATCTATTGCATGGCTCTCACAACCTCCAAATAATGGTGAACAATCATGCTACAATGGAGAAGACAAATTCCCTACAGAAATGACAACTGGTTCTATAAATCCTTATTCTCAAACAAATCGAGCCAACATTTATTATAGTTACATGTTAAAATCCATATCTTCTCTTTCCATATTTCAAGAATCTCTTTCCTTTAATGTTCCATTAGAGGAGGAAGCCTTTAGATGTGATTTTTTTTCTAATATATATATCAAGGTTTGGTCTACATATTTGATAGGTTTTGTACACGATTATATGATATCCACAAGTGGATATCTGATTTCTGGAAACGTCCATTTTCTAATGATCTAAATATTTACCCTCTAAATTGGGGTTATTTTGTTGTTGTCTTTGATAAACTCAAGGATAAGAAGATTATTTACGATTTTCGGCCCTAGTTATGGGGTAGTGCTAATCTCTTCATCCCCATGGAATCATACTTTTGATTTGATTATTAAGTCGATATCTGTGACTCTAGTTTGGGGAAGGCTCCCAAACCTTCCCCTACATCTCTGGAATCTCCCATCATTAACTTCTATTGGAGATGCAATAGGGGAATTTTATTGTCGTAGTTTAGAAACTGATTTTTGTTTTCAAGGCCACTTACGCTCGAATATGTGTGGAGATGGATTTTAATAAGGGATTTCCTACTAATATAAATATAGCAACTCTAGTCTATGTATGGGTTAGGAAACTTGATTATGAAAATGCTTCATTTTGATGTCGAGTGCGTTATGAAATTGGGCATGTAATAAAAAAGTGTCCCAAGCGATTGTAGAATAATAGAGTTTGGAAAAGTAGTCAGAGGCAAAAACAGTGGGAAGGAGCTTAGAGAAAAAATTATAAGGTATACAATGAAGAATATACCTAGGATAAGGAATAAGAAAAAGAAAACCAAGAAGAAGTTCTTGCCAAAGAGGATTCATCAGGGGAAACAAAAATTATCCAGGAAGATGTGCATGTCAAAAAGGATCCTTTAGACTCAGTGACAAATAAATTCCATATTTAGCAAACCCTCATGAATGTTGGATCCCCATTTGAACCCTCATGAAATAAGGTTGGAAAATCAATTTATTGCGCTGATTAGGAAGATGAGGGAGAACCTACTAAAAGAAACAAGGACATCAAAGAACACCCACAAAAGGGTGACCCCTTCAATTTAGCAGAAATACATGCTTGATCCAAGTTGGGAAAAGGGCCAAAAATATATCGCCAAGGAAAATAAGTATTTAATCAAAGTCAAATTAATAAATAGTGAGAAATGTGTAGAAATTTCACCTCTAGAACAAACTGATATATGTAATGTCCTAAAGCATAATACTTGTTCTACTTCTACAAAACATTAATCAGAATCATAATCGATTTCATGAGAAACATCAAGTAGAAATATGCATAACTGATCTAGAGAAATAATCACACATAACACAAGATATATCCAGGGGAAAGCACCAGCATAAAACCCCAACCATGTATTATCAATCAAGTGGAGATCCTCAACAACATACAAAAAGAATAAGCTCAATAGCTATCCTGCTCTCTTTGTAATCAGAAGATGAAAATAATAGACTACCTAGGCCTCAATATATAGGCCAAAAGTCCTCCAATCTCCTATAATATGTATTTCTCTTAGAAATAGATCCTTCTCCATGAAAGGAATATTTACTAGAAATATCCAAGCATATGATAGTACACTATCCCTCATCTAATCTCAACTGGGTCTCTAACAGAACTGACATGCAACAGTTATCCATGAGTGAATTCTCAGTTATCTAAAATAATAGTTGTCACATGCATGCAAGCATTAACAAACTATATTTTATTATTTTAACATCTTGTTAAAATAATCTAACTGGACTTGAATATTTAGAACTAAGTCAACTAATTCTCTCATTATAGAACTCATACTTATTCCCTCAATCAGTGGAGGAAATTAAGGATAAATTCCTCAATTAGTGGGACAACTCATGTGCATGCTCACAAAGACTTCAAATTCGAATTTCCTTAACTAATTAACTCAACTGAATTAATTAATTAATTAATATTTCCAACTACTATTAAGACCAAAATTAATTTTACTTCCTATACATATACTAGGGACTGTATAAATAGGAAGGTACCCAGAAATGCTATTTTTAGAACTTTCTATTTTTATATGTTTCACCTCTCACCCAATGTGACAAATGACCTCACTGGCCAAACTTCTATTTTTAGACATGCTATTTTTAGACATGTTATTTTTAGTAGGTCTATTTTTATCACATTCTAAATTTAACATTTCTTGTTGCACATTTTTTCAACACTCCCTCCCAACAAGAAAGGCTTACTCTTGAACCCGATCTTGTAACTCTAGAATGTTCTGCATGCAACACATCTACCCGGTCCACTTTCTCCAACAACACTTGGAACAAAATCACTCACAACTAACCACTCTGTTGGGCTAGGAACATACTTTGATGCTGGAGCTCTACCTACTGCTGACAAGTGCTCCCTATCTGACATCTGCGCTACTGCAACATCTCCATGCATCTCGCACCATTTCACACCTCTCTGTGCCACCTAGCACTGTGAAAAAAATTGTGCCTCTCGCATTGTTGTAGCCTGCTAGCTATGTGTTGTCTTGGGATTCCTTGCACTGTCGCTCTCTCTTCCACTCCATCCACATCTATCTCTACCCAATCAGTCAGTTCCTGCTACTCCACATCAAGGCTCCTGCAGCAAGGTCTCATCCAAGAGGTTGGCTACCTCAAGGATCCTGCCCCTCCTCCTTGGGATGATCACTCTATATCGCCCCACCTCCTACCTGGAGGTATGGCTACATGTGATCCCTCTACCCACCTAGCTTGAAGTTTCCCCCTATTGGAGGTCTCTGGATGAGTAGATGTATCTATTCGATCTCCACTCAGCTTCCCATGTTGTGGCTGCTCCACAACCTCTTGAAGCTACTGCACCAATCATGGCTCCTCCACAATCGTCTGAGACTTCTTCTAGATCTGCATGTTGAGAGGTAATATACCCTCCCTCTCAACCACCAAGTCTCCATCAGTTGCCTTGCTACTCAAGGCTTTGCATGCATCTTGAACCTCAAGAGCATACAGGTTCTTGACCAGTGAACCAATCTGCTTCACCTGTCTAGTGATGATGTGTCTAAGGAAAACCTTTCCCTTACTGAAGACTACATCATAGCCTCTGTCTTCCAGCATAACGATCGACACCAAGTTTCTCTTAATTCCTGGTACATACTTGACATTGGTCAAGGTAGGGCTAGATCCATGCTCCCTCTGAAAAATAATTGTGCCTACACCTGAAACACTATACTTCTCATCATTACCCATCACTATGAGTATTTGGAGATCTTTCTCCTCCAAAATACTGAACAAACTCTTGTCACCGGTCATGTGGAAAGAAGCTCCACTGTCAAGAAACCAACCACTTCCCACCATGGATGAAACCATGCATGTGAAGAGTGTGAAATCCAACTCAAACTGTGAAGCAAGTGCCTCACCTTCAGATCCTTCTCTGGATCCCTTCTTGGATTTCCTTCGTGGAAAATTTATAGCATAATGGCCCACCTCATGACAATGAAAGTATTTCACTTTCGATTTGTCAACCTTCTTCCCATCATTGGAAGAACTAGATTTGGAAAGAGAAACCTTATCCTTCCCCCTCTTCACCTTACTCGCTAAGGCACAATTCTCTTCATCATGCATGTATTAAGAACTTTCTCTAGAGCTCCATTTCATCTCCTCTTGCATCAAATCCGACCATAGTCATTTCCAATCTGGCAGTTTGTCCCTTCCATTCACCGAGTCCTAGTAGCTATGCCAACTCTTAGGAAGGCCAAGGAGTGCTAGACTCACCATATCCTCATTTGATTTCATGACCCCTACACTTGTAAGCTCATCCCTACATGTGATGAGCTTGGTCAGATACATAGAGATCATCTCATCCCTTTCACACTTGATATTTCGAAGTTTGTCCTTTAGTGCTCGTTTCCTCTGATCACTGCTATTCTGATATAAATCTTTCAATGTTTTCCACATTGCATGCGGATTCTCCTTCCCATGGAGGCTCGAGACAATGTGATATCCCACTCCCTCCAAGAGAATTATCCTAGCTCTAGCCACACACTTCCTCCATTCCATCTGCTTAGTCTTGTCAGTAGGCTTAGGAATTTCTTGATCAAGGAAATCCTTAAGGCCATTATCTTCCAAAACTTCCTCCATGTGATCCTTCCAAGCTATATAGTTTGAGCTGCCATCAAGGGCATACTCAAGCCTCAAACCATAGAATGCCATTGATGAAATGGATGTGATAAGAAATTGAGATCTATATCTCGAATAATAAACTTCGAATTTCTCCTACTAGTATACTACTCTTGCTTGATCACATGTGCTCTGATAGCATGTAAAAATTTCACCTGTAGAATAAACAGATATATGCAATGTCCTAAAGAATAATACTTGTTCTACTTCTACAAAACATTAAGCGGAAGCATAATCGAATTCATGAGCAACATCAAGTAGAAACATGCATAACTAATCTAGAGAAATGATCACACATAACACAAGATATATACAGGGGAAAGCACCAACATAAAAGCCCAACCATGTATTATCAACCAAGTGGAGATCCTCAACAACATACAAAAATAATTAGCTCAATATCTATCCCGCTCTCTCTGTAATTAGAAGATGAAGATCATAGACTACCTAGGCCTCAATATATAAGCCACAAGTCCTCCAATCTCCTATAATACGTATTTCTCTTAGAAATAGATCCTTCTCCATGCAAGGAATACTTACTAGAAATATCCAAGCATCTGATAGTACATTGTCCCTCATCTGATCTCAATTGGGTCTCTGATAGAACTGACATGCAACAGTTATCCATGTGTGAATTCTCAGTTATCTAAAATAATAGTTGTCACATGCATGCAAGAATTAATAGACTATATTTTATTATTTTAATAACTTGTTAAAATATTCTAACTAGACTTGACTAGTTAGAACTAAGTCAATGGATTCTCTCATTATAGAACTCATACTTATTCCCTCAATCAATGGAGGAAATTAAGGAAAAATTCCTCAATCAGTGGGACAACTCATGTGCATGCTCACAAAGACGTCAAATTCGAATTTCCTTAACTAATTAACTCAACTAAATTAATTAATTAATATTTCCAACTACTTTTAAGACCAAAATTAATTTTACTTCCTATAGATAGACTAGGGACTGCTATAAATAGGAAGGGACCCAGAAATGCTATTTTTATAACTTTCTATTTTTAGCAGTTTCACCTCTCACGCAATGTGGCCAATGACCTCACTGGCCAAACTTCTATTTTTAGACATGCTATTTTTAGCACATCCTAAATTTAAAATTTCTTGTTGCACATTTTTTCAACATGGAATATAAATGTATTTCGATTTTGAGAGTATTTTGAAAACGTTTTAGCTGGAGAGAAAATACCTTTATATATATATATATATAATGGTGTTCTTGCTTGAGAGTTTGGATTGAGCCATCATGCTCATTCTCAAACCCACAAGGGATATTGACAACACTGGAGAAATGTAAAAACTCTAAGTTGGATTCAAGATCTCATTTTTAATATAATCATCCATATCCTTTTCTTTAAAAATAAAATAAAAAAATGAAGGGGGATCATAGTTACGTTTACTAGCAAAGATGAAAATAAAAAAAATGGCATCATAGTATGCTCAACCTTCCACTTACCTTTACACTTTTCAAATATGCTTCCGTTAAACTCTATCACATCAAACATGTTGACTAAATAATATGCACAACTTCACTAATTTCTTATAGATGAAGTGCCACTAATTAGGTCAAGAATGCTATATGAGATTAGTTGGAGAGTGCATGAAATTATTCTCATGGCAACATAATATTTTGGAAATACTAAATCCCCATCTCATTTTTATGGTGACCTTTACAGCCATAGCTTGCACATGACTCTTTGAATTTAAAATAGCCATGTTTCTATTGAGACATGATTCCATACATGTTTTGGACAAATAGTGTGGAGTGTTGAAGAAATCTTCATAACAATTTTGAATAAAATTAGAACATGCTCACAAACAAATGATGAAATAAATTACGTGAACATACTTTATTATAGATTCCTACTTGATGATCTAGTTTTCCCATGCTTTTCAATAGAATCAAATATGTTGAACAACACAATTAGAAAATGTGGGCACTTTTGCAATCAAAGACATTTATAGTAGAAGCAATTGACAAGAAAATAAAAACAATTAAAGCAAATAACTATTTATACAAGGATATATTTTTAGATATTTTTTCCTTCTATAATTGCATTAAAACAAAATATGCTTATTGAGTTAATTGGAGGCAATTATGTCATTCATGATGATCTAGTAAATGGTGTAGAAGATTTTTTAGGAATTACATAGAAGGCAAGATTGACATTGTGTGGATTAGATTTCTTGCACCATTTATTGTCATAAATGTATGGGTCTTTTTGAAACATTATAGACAGCTAGTATTCTTGAAAACTAGACACATGTAATAAGAATCTCTATGTAAGTTTCAGTAGGAAACATAAAATAGTGTGTTTAACAACAATTTTCCATCTAGCTAGTATGTACACAAATGATACATAGATGTGAAAGAGTCATAATGCATGGCTTGGAATTTTATGCAATATGAATAAAATAACATGGAATTGTTTACAAGGTGCTTTATTGAATTAGATGCATTCAAACACTTTATCTTATGAGAAAAATAGAACATTTTTTTTTTCTTTTTGTTCTCTTTTAAAATATTTCAATAGAGATATAAAGACGTAAAATAAGTGCAACGTTGCATCTTCAGTATAGTTTTCACTTTTTCACATAGAAGTCCATTTGTTTGTATGCTCATTAGATACAAGAAGCATGCAACTGCATATCAAAAATATTGTTAATGACTATGAGATAATGCAAGCCAACATCTCACGTTTACAAGAACATAATCAAACCTAGTTTGAAAATAAGCTATACTTGCAAATAAATATGAATCCACTTCAACTTTTCACATTCATGGAATTTCTACATTCTATAAGAAGACCATAATGGCTAAGAAATCAAATACCTATACAATAAAGCATATATAAATAATTTTCATGATTTTTGAAATCAATGATGCTATTGTTAAGTTCACAAATATCTACAATGCACTACATACACCATTTGAGGATGTTTTTATATTTGTGGATATTATAACAAAGGAATTCGACAAAATGAGAAAATTGGTGCTCAAGGATAGACTTTGAAATATAAGAATGCAAAAGAATGACACTATTCAACAATATCTGAGCATGTTCACACAATGTAATGATGAAATTGGTGGGGTTAGTGTTAATGTTGCAGAATATGACTTGGTAAGCCTAGCCATTCTATGCCTTCCCAAGAGATGACATAACCACCAAGATTTGGTGAACGAGAGGGAGAAACTACCAAATTGGGAATGCCTAAGGTCTGATTTGGTATAGGAGGAAATAAGGCAAAATACCAAAGATGGGACTTCATCCAATGGTGAGAATGAATAAAAGAATTCATTGGTTGAAAAGGGAGAGAAAGGAAAAGGGAATAAATCTCAATCCAAACCAAATTCCAACTAAGGGGGAAAGAAGAAATATCTGTCCAAAATTAGACACTTCCATTATCATGAATTCGGGCACTATTCCATGAAGTGTCCACACAAAAAGGAAAGCAGGAAGACCTTAGGAGGAGTAGCAAGTGAAGTCTTGGCTTCACAGTTCAATCTTGACTTTACCCTTATCGCATGAATGACCAACACAATGATGGGGAGTGTGTGGTACTTAAACTTATGTGCATCATTCCACATGACATGGTCTAGAGAGTTTTTTAGTGACATGGAAGAGAAATATTTATAGATGCACATTGAGCTGGGGATGATGGAAGGTACAATGCAATCGATATTGGTATAATCACCTTTTAGAGTGAGTTAATATCCCTTCGTAGGCTCAAGGATGTCATGTTCATTCCGGGCTTAAGGAAAAATATCATCTCTGTTGTAGTTTTGGAATTCCATGGTTATGATGTGATCTTCAACAAAGGAAAATCATTCCTGAGACACATATCCATAGAAAAGGTGAAGCATATTGAGGTTCATATGAAGAACCTGTATAAGATAGATGTGGAAGAATGTGCTGCATTAATCACAAAGGAAGCGAAGGTGTATAGCTGCAATTTCAATTAACTTTGGCACAAAAAAAGTTTCCATTTCCATCATAGCACCTTGAATATTATGCAACAAATAACCACTGGCCTCCCCAAAGGATCACTTGAGAAGATGGATGTATGCAAAGGATGTACCTTAGGGAAGTACAAAAAATCCACATTCCGTGATTAGGACAACAAAGCACATGCAGTCCTAGAAAGGATCCACTATGATGTTTGTGGACCTTTCTCGACAACCTCCATTGCCAGACACAAATATTTTATCATTTTTATTAATGACTTCTCAAGGAAGTGCTGGATATTCTTCATGCGGAAGTGTTGTAGCACTTGCAACACCATCCAAAATTTTGGCCTATGCTTAAATTTTAGGACCTATTGTCGTTCCTATGATCGATTATTCCTTAGTCACTTATTAGTAAGCTCATGATCTCAATATCACCTCTTCGATTTTAATAGGAGTCATTCATGCTTCTATCTTTATATATTATGTGTCATCTTTAGGCATGGGGATTATCACTTTTCATGAAAAGGGAAGTTTGTTTTTCTTCAAGGGGAAATCCTCGTGAGAATGGGTTATTATCATCACATATACATGTTTCACACCCATCCATTCACTCTTGCATAAGTGTCGCCTTTATCCTCCCAGAGTTTATCATCGGAGCCACACTTTGCGTAAGCTACCACAAAGGTTTTTGAATTAAGAGAAGTATGTATTTACATGTTATGGATGGTCTATGTTGTATCACTAAGTGTTCAAGTGTGTGATTCTAGTCAAGTTCTATCATTGTTTGCATCAGTTCAACTAATCCCACACTTAACCCAATTTCAGAGTTTCCCTAGTAACCTAGACTCATCTAGCTTTCTGGAATTGAACACTTCACATCAGCAACCCTCAAGATTTTCCCTTGTCAGTGGAACTGTGCAATGCATAGAAATCCTAGCCTCCCTTGGCATCCAAAAATATGCAGTGGCTTCCTCTAGTGTCCTTCCCTCAGCTAGAACCCAATGTCTCCAAAAACTACATAGTTTTGTCCTTTAGGCATCTCAGATACCCAGTTTTCCTTGGATCCTGAAATCACGAGGGTGTGTCCTCCTAGGGCCTCATCCTGCAACAGTCACTTCCCACTAAAACTGCAAATATGAGTCCTCCCAAGGCCTCATCCCACAGAAGTCACTCCCCACTTAAAATATGAAATTGTGTCTCTCAGTGGCCACAAAGAAGGATAACATGTTAGATGATTCTCAAGGATCTTACGAGAAAGATATGCATGCCAAGAAAGCCAAGGTATGATAGAAGATCAAGACCACATGAAGATTCCATCTGATGCATAACTGTTTGGAGGCTAGGTATGGAAAACAAAGAACATATTTTTTAATACATCTCTTAGTGTAGCTTGAAGGATTGCTTATCATTTTCATATCATTATGTCTTCAATGACATGCATGGTTGCAAGCACTACTAGTCATTCCATGTGTTTCCTCTAAGTGTCTTGCTTCCTACCACTTGTTGGATCAATTGTTGTCTTTTGGGATGTTTGGTTTTTATGTCATGTTTTCAAGCCTTTTTGGTGACCTCTAAGGTTGGTCTTTATGTATACAAGTTGTCTTAGCCATGTAAACGCCTGTCGCACTCATACACAAATTTTTAAGCACTGTCAGACACGTGTCTTCATGGTCGTCCTAAGTTCTATATCAAGTGTCACACTTGTCGCTTTTAGTTCTAGAAAACCTCACATAGGGTAATGATCTGTCTTGTTGTTCCGATGGTCTATGTTGTCATGTCATTGAAGTATGCTAAGTGTGTGATCACAATTTCAAGTTCCTCACAAGTTCACCTGCCTCCCACACTTAGCCATTTTCCTAAAAATCCTTCCGACCATACAAATCCACTTCACTAGACCTCAACTGAGTTGTATTGTGCAGTATCAGCCCCTCATTGATGATGCTCTTCTACCTACAACTACATAGTGCGCAAAGACTATCCTCTGGGACAGTTTCACTGTGCAATCTCGGATTGGAGCAGCCTTCCTTCCTTCCTAGAATTGCACAGAAGTTGCCTCAAGCTTGACTTGAACTGCACATTTCTCAGGATCAGTCATCAAGCCTCCTCTCTACCTTCTGGAACCACAAAATGTGTAGAGACATCAGCCTTATTGCCTCCTAGAAATTCACAAAGGTGTCCCCTAGTGTCATCCCTTAGTCGAGACTCACTGCTCCTAGAAACTACACAAAACTATCCTATCTGGTCCCTTTGTTGCCTGATCCTGTCTTGCCTCAGAAAAATATGCAGACCTACCTCTTAGGGTCTCATCTTTCAACTTCCAATGATGATCTCAACTCCGTAATATTGCCACCCAATGGCCTCTATGAAATTTTTCTTGACAAAGAAGACTGTGCTCCATAGTTCCCCAGTCAAGCCTGAACTATGCACTGTGCAGTCTCCCTCCCTATCACCTCGAACTACGTAATGTGTAGTTGTTGATCCCTCTTCCCAACCTGTCATCCATCTCTGGCTTAGTTCATGGATAACAGTGCAACGTCTTAGACTAGGGATTTTTTGGATCTGATGTTGTCCAGTCATGAGTTAATTGCATGAACAGGTAGACTTTTAGATCATGGAGAGACGATGAAGAAAGAGAAAGAATCTTATCAAGCACAAGCAAAGGGAACAGATGCATGCAACCACCTCCCAATACCAAAGATCATTGAAGACCCCACATCATCAAGGTATGTGGAGGATATGAAAAAGCATATCCAGGAACACATCTATCACTCAACAGCAATAACAACTTGACATTGCCACCTCAACAAGCTAGTCTATGTCAACAATGTTAAGTCAAGTTGTGTCATGAGATGTCAAAGGCCACATCACTACTATGGGCCACGTCTATTGTAAATCAAATGTAATATAATGTCATGAAACCAGTTCAAGAAAAAGATAGAAAAGATAGATCAACGCCTTAGAATTCAGCCTCTTCGAGGGGGCAACCTCCTTTACATTATGTAAATGAACAATTCTTGGATGATTCAAATGACAAAACCTCCTTTCTATATATAGTAGTCTAAGGAGTCACAATATAACCCAGCCAACCTAACAATAATAATAATATAAAGCCAAAAAATAACAATAGAGGGATTCTATGTGGCACAATAATAACAATATGGGGATAATAGGGGCACAACAATATTAATAAGGGGTACAACTACAGTAGTAATGGGGTAATCACTAGTATTATAGGGACCCAACATGCCCCTCTCCTTCAAAAAAGTGTTGCCCTCAATGCTTGAGAAGTTCTGGATGCTTCTGTATAAAATTCTCATCCTCCCATGTGTAATATTTAGCGGATAAGTTCTTCCACTTGATAAGATACTCCGAAATTGATCGATTTCGTAGCTGTCAAGTTCTTGTTTCTGTGACTGCTTCCGGTTCCAATATAATTTTTCCTTCCTCGTCAAGTTTTGGCAATATTGTTTGAACTGGGATCTTGTCGCCTATAACCTTCTTTAAACATGAAACATGGAAAACTGGGTGCAATCGAGAAGCTGCAGGAAGCTCCAATTTGTATGCCATAGTACCAATCTTTTGCAACACCTTGTATGGACCATAATACTTTGGCGATAATTTATTATCCTTCTTAGCTTGATTGAGGGACATTTGCTTATATGGTTGTAGCCGTAGGAATACCCAATCACCTACATCAAAACTTCTTTCGCTACGATGTTGATATGCCTGTTGTTTCATTCTATTCTATGCCAACACGAGGTTATCCTTTAAGAGTTGGAGGACTTCTTGTTGATGTTCAATGTGATGTTCCACTGCTTGAACCTTAGAATTTTCTCTTAAATATGATGTGATAGATGGTGGTTGATACCCATAAAGTTCCATAAATGGGGTCATTTTTGTTGCTGTATGGAAGGAAGTGTTATACCACCATTCAGCCAGGCAACCATTTGACCCATTGTGTCTGTTTATCAGATACAAAGCAACGAAGATATCCTTCCAAACATTTTTTTACTATCTCAGTTTGCCCATTAGATTGAGGATGATAAGGTGAACTATGAGCTAACTGAGTAACAAGACAAGAAAATAATTCTGTCCAAAAATTTCCAGTGAAAATGGGATCTCTGTCACTTACAATAATATTTGGGTTTCCAAGTAGCTTTTGAATTGTTTCCATAAATGCAGTAGAAACTATACTGGCTTTAAATGGATGTGATAATGCACAAAAGTGTGCATACTTGGTAAGTCTGTCAACTACCACCATGATGACACTCTTTCCCTCAGACTTGGGTAAACCTGTGATAAAATCCATTGAAACCTCCTCCCAACGTTGGCTTGGAATGGATAAAGGTTGTAATAGACCAGGTGTCTTAATTGTTTCAAATTTATTTTGTTGGCAAACCAAACATTCCGCCACAAAATTTTGAATATTTGCTTTAAGGCCATCCCAAAAAAATTCCTTCTTAACCCTGTGGTAAGTTTTTAAAAATCCTAAGTGCCCTCCTAAGGGAGAAGTTTGCAATTCCATAAGAATCCTTTGTTTTAGCTGGGAATTCTTACAGAGGTATAAGTGATCCTTGTACCATAACGAATCATTTTGCCAGCTAAATGTATCAGACATACTGGAATCTTGTTGTAACTTTCGTATAAGTGCCCACACTTCTTCATCATTCTTCCATTCCTCCCTTGCTTCGATTATCCAATTTGGTTGGATAATAGAAATGGCGCACAAAAATGCTTCCACATCCTCATCCTTTCTTGAGAGTGCATCTGCCACCACCTTTTGCTTCCCTTTTTTGTAGATGATTTCAAAGTTAGAACCCAACATCTTTGTGACCCACTTTTGTTGCTCTTCAGAGGATAATCTTTGTTCTAAAAATTATTTAAGGCTATCATGATCCGTTTTTACCTTGAAGTGTCTTCCCATTAGGTAGGGTCGCCATTTCTTAAGTGCATGGAGTATTTCCAAAATTTCCTTCTCATAAATAGCTTTGAGTAAAAACTTTCCCTTGATTGGATGACTTTCAAAAGCAATGGGTCTTTCATCTTGCATTAAAACAGCACGAATTCCATTTCCTGAAGCATCACATTCCACAATAAAGGTTTTTGTGAAGTACGGTGTAGCTAAGACCGGTGCTTGGAACATTGCCTTTTTAAGATGTTCGAATGCCTTTGTTGCTTCTGGAGTCCATGAAAATGCATCTTTCTTCAATAATGATGTTAGAGGTGCTGCTATTCTCCCATAATTCTTAACAAACTTGCGATAATACCCTGTCAACTCAAGAAATCCTCGGAGATGCTTTATGGATGTGGGAATTTTCCATTCCTTAATGGCTTTAATTTTGCTAGGATCTACCTTAACTCCTTCATGAGATACAATATGACCCAGATATTCCACCTCTTGTACTCCAAAGAAACATTTGGATCTTTTTGCATATAATTGTTTCTCCTCCAATAGTTGTAGCATCCTATCAACATGTTCAACATGATCCTTCCAAGACTTGTTGTAGATTAGTATATCATCAAAAAATATTAACACAAATTTTCTAAGGAATGGTTTGAAAATTGAATTCATCAAACCTTGAAATGTTGAAGGTGCATTGGTAAGTCCAAAAGGCATGACCAAAAATTCATAATGACCCTCATGAGTTCTAAATGTTGTTTTTGGAATGTCTTCAATCTTCATTCTGATTTGATGATATCCTGAACGAAGATCCAACTTGGTGAAGTAAATTGATCCATGAAATTCATCCAGTAATTCATCAATGACAGGAATGGTAAACTTATCTTTAATAGTGAGCTTGTTGAGCTCCTTATAATTCGGACACATGCGCCATGATCCATCCTTCTTGTGCACCAATATGACTGGAGTAGAGAAAGAACTTTGACATGGTTGAATTATACCAGCCTCTAGCATTTCTGCAACCATACGTTCAATTTCACTCTTTTGGGCATAGGGATATCTATACAGCTTGATGTTTGGAGGAACACTTCCTGGAATCAGATGAATAGCATGATCATGATCACGAATAGGTGGGAGACCTTTGGGAGTCTCAAATACCTTGGAATGATTGTCCAAGACTTTTTGGAGATCTGTAGAAATAGATGATTCCACTATGGACACATCTAGCGAACATAATTATGCAATTACACCTCTTTGTTCCCTTTTTAGAAGCTTTGTCATACCGTTAGAGCTTATTATCTTTCCCGGTTTCCCTGAAATACCCCTTAATTCAACTTCCTTTCCTTTCACAGAAAATTTCATGAAAAGTTCTTGAAAATTAAAAGCTATTGTACCCAAGGATTGTAGCCATTGGACTCCTAGTACAACATCAGCACCTCCCATTGGAATGGAAAGCATTGTGCTAGTCAATACATATTCTCCCATGGATAGCTTGATATTATGGAACTTTCTCGAGCAATTTATTATTCCTCCGTTTACAGCCATCACCTGACACTCTGGTGTTGGATATAAGAAGCAATTCAATTCTCTTGCTACCTTACAATGAATAAAATTGTGGGTACTTCCTAAATAAATCAACACTATTACCTTTTTCTTCTTGATTTGTCCTTCTATCTTGATGGTTTGAGGAATGGTAATTCCTGCCAATGCATTAAAAGATATGATCGGATTTATTTCTTCTTTATCTAGGCTTTGTTCCTGGAGTATATCCTCTTCTTTTGACCTTTCTTGCTCCTTTTCTTCTTCCTCTTCACAATCTATGTAGAATAATTTCTTCTCAGCACACTTATGACCTTTAGTGTATTTTCTATCACAACTGTAACAAAACCCTTTTGCTCTTTTTTCTTCCAATTTTTGTGGTGTCAACCTTATAGGTTGTGGAAGACTAGCGGCAACAACACTTCCGTCTTTATAGTTGTGAGTGGTATGCTTCCTGGTTGCCATAATTTTTCTTTCCATTTTTCTTGCTAACCTAAATGTCTTCTCTAATGAATCAAGTTCCCAAGGCGAACATCATGTTGGATATTATCCTTTAAAGACCCTACGAACACATCAATCCTATGCTCCTCTGGAATATCTTTTACCCTTATGTTCAATTTTTGGAACTCCTCAATGTGCTCCATTATTGAACCCTTTTGTTTGAGACTTATTAGATGGCTAAAAAAAGTGTTTATTTTTGTATCCTCATAATGTGCTATCAATTCTTCCGTAAAAATTGCCCAAGTGATAAATTTTTTATGAGAGCAAAGCCATTGATACCATACAAACTGATTTGGTTCCAAATATAAAGTTGCAATACGTACCTTTTTTGTGTTTTGCACATTATTGAGATCAAAAATTGCTCAATTTGTAATATCCATGTTGCGGGATCCTTGCCATCAAACTTCCTCATGTGGATTTTCTGAATATGGTGGGTCTTTGATCCAAAATTAGAGTCTATGGAATCATGATTAACATTTCTTTTGTTCTCATCATGAGTTCCCTTTAATACCCTTTCACCATTAGTGACCCTTTCTTGTAGCAACTTATTTATATTTATCTTCAATTCTTCCATGTCTGTCTTCAAATCTATCTTCAAATCATCCATCTTAGCTTCCACATCATTCATCTTAGCTTCTACACCTTTCTTTAAACAATCCATCTTAGCTTCTACGCCTTTCTTTAAACCATCCATCTTAGATTCTGTTCCTTTTTGTGCAAGGGACAGTTGTTGCACTTGGTCTTGTAATTTTGATATATCATGTTGCATTTCTTCCTCTTCTTCATGAGTCATGCTAGAGCTTTCAAGTTCCTTACTATGTGTTTGCATTTTCTTTCCTCGGGGCATTAGTTATCGATAATAATGCTTTACTATGCCCTTTGAATTCCTTCAAAATAAATTTTCAAACCAAGCTTAAGCAAAAATTTAAGAAAATATACACACCATTTTTCACTTTGTAGGAGCTCGATATTGCCTCTGATGTATCTTTGTACTTTCCAATCATCTAGATCTAAATTTGTGATCTGTAGTAGCCCTCTATGTCCTCTTTCCAATGCCACAAGTCTGACCCAAATTTGATTCTCCAAGGAAGAGTTATGCGAAATCTCCCACAGTGACTTGATTATAGACTAGTTCAGTAGAGAAAACTTGTACGACTTGCCATGAGTCACTGTTTCAACCTTTGGATCTGAAAAATGCATACAAGAAACTACATTCCGTCCTCTTTTTGTACCTTCTTACGAAATTTCAATCCGATCCCCAGAGAGAAAGTTATGATGCTTTTCCCCAGGTCACCTATTTGGAATGTAATTCAGGAGTCTGCAAAAAGACCAACTTCCTCAAATCATATCTCCGCAAATATAGCGCGATTTCTTCTCAAATGGGTTTTTCTTGAAACTTCTGAAACGTTGCAGAAAAAAAGTTATAGTGAAAATGCCATGATGACCTGTTTGGAGCAGCGAAACCCTAGAATCCAAAGCTCTGATACCAAATTTTATGAAACCAGCTCAAGAAAAAGATAGAAAAGATAGATCAACGCCTTAGAATTCAGCCTCTTCGAGGGGGAAACCTCCTTTACATTACGTAAATGAACAATTCTTGGATGATTCAAATGACAAAAAACCTCCTTTCTATATATAGGAGTCTAAAGAGTCACAATATAACCCAGCCGACCTAACAATAATAATATAAAGCCACAAAAGTAACAATAAAGGGATTCTATGGGGCACAACAATATTAATAAGGGGTACAACTACATTAGTAATGGGGTGTCACTAGTATTATAGGGACCCAACATATAAAGTGGAAGTCCAATGGACACACTTGAATATGAAGAGACATGTTAGTTGAAAAGTCATAGGAAGTTAAACAATCATGAGGGTAGCTGAAGAGTCACAAGGGTCAAGCATCACCATTGGTTATATATACGCCCTCATTGGATAAGCAAAGAAATGTTCACCTTGGATCCTCCCAGGAAGCATAGAGAGTTTTCAATCAATTCCTTGAGGAGTGAGGAGTGGCTCCAGTGTCCCATTATTGGAGCTAGTGAGGTATGATGTACATATGTGTCTTGGAACTTTTTCTTAATATGGAAGACTGTTTAGGCCAACACATTCTCATGCATGTCTTCTAGATGTTTGTAAGACTATTCTTTCAACATTTTTAATTCATGTTTGTTTCACATCTACTAAGATAGTTGAACTATCTCGGTTATTTTAGTACTTACCTTGTTGGGAATGTGTTGTATTGGTTATAACTACTATCTCATCCTTGTGGACTACTCCACAAGATACTAGATAGACCTTCCTTGATTAATATTTATAATGACTGTCACATCCATTGTAGACTACTCTGCTGGATGGTGGAAGGGTATCCCCTTTTACTTTGTTTTTAAAGACTACCACATCTGTTGTGGACTATTCCTTTGGATGCTAGACAGACCATTCTTGGTTTACCTATGTCTCTTACTAGGTTGTACTATTACCTCTCACTTAGAGGCTCACTTTTCTTCCTCCTTTGTATCAAGAGAATCTTGACACAGTTACGTTACGAACTCACCAGGCACACTTACCTTTTTGTTTGAAGATACAAGCGTAACACTCTCATGTGATGAAAGCTAGAGCCAAGGAATATATCTGAGTATATGGAAACCAGGCCTTTATACCAGTTGGGAAACCTACACCAAACGGTGTGAAGTCTTGTTAGGACTTCATATTAGGGATATCTCCTTGGTTGATTAATTTCTAGCACTGTCAACAAAATGGCTCTATAAGGGGGGCCAGATGACAAGCTAAGGCCGTTGCATCTGATTTGAATCTCTTATAAAAAAATGGCTCATACACAAATTGTACTCACGAGATGTTTCTCCAATTTTTCCCTTTATCAATTTTCACCCCTCGATGAGCTTCTCAATCACTTGTCCCAGTTAAAGTTTGATGGTGAGGACAGAATGTCCATAACCAAGAACAATTCCAATTTTCTTCAATTTTGTGAACCGTACAAAATCGATAATGAAGAGTTTGGTTACGTTCTTTTCTTCCTCACCCTTGAAGGTAATGTTAATTAGTGGGGCCATACCTTGCCACTTTCTTTCATCCATTGCCTTCATCCTTTCCTCATGGAGCTCAATCAAGACTTTGTTAAGTATAACTATCGATATGTTTGTGGAAGGATCAATCTCTTAAGAATGGTGCTTAATGAATTAGTTGAGAATTTTTCTGATCGATTCCTTCACCTTTGCTATGAAATTTTGGAAGAAGATTTGAACTAGGCTTGAGACAAGAGTTTAAAAACTTGGTTCACGTATCCCAATATGGTGAACCTCCTATTTTCCCTTCCTCCCCAACTATTGTGGATCATGAGGCACCTCAAATTGTAGAGGAGGAACCCACTACCCCATTTTTTCCTTTTCCTCCTCCTTTTCTGACCCTGATGTGGGTGCCTCCTTGCAGTGATCATGAAACTGAGAAATTTACAAATCAAATCTCCAATCCATATTCTCATTCATCTCTCACTTCAATGGATGATATTCCAGAATGGCTCAAGAAGCCTACAACAAAGACTCACTCCATTATACAAGAGGATGTCGCCATTCACAACTCTAATCTCGAGGCAGATCTAGATTTCTGTTATCCTCTATATTCTTCACATCATGAATCCTTGTACCATGACTCGCTTAATCAATCTACTTCACCAAAAAAAAAATTGCATTCTCTTGATTCTCAAGCTGCTGTCTCAAATTGCAATCAGGTATAAATCAGTCACATCACGCAGGTAAAGGAGAACAAAGGTGAGGACACTTTCAATTTTTCCTCTCTATTTCAAAATTGTTTGCTTCAAAACAATGAGTTTCTATTCTTGAACGTCTCTCAATCTTCTAATCTTGGTGGAAAATATAAAACAATCAATTCTTTCAATCAACCCCCATCCTTGGGTGGGAGTCATCCAAATGATGATAACTCTATTTTCGTATGTCGTGGCGAATGCCCAAGCAACTCATGTGATCTTCCAGTTTCTCATGAAGATTCTAATTTATATCTAGAATCTGCTTCGACTAAAGAAGGTGTTCTATAGAAACTCCCCCTTCATCTTGTTTTACCTTGTGTCCCACTATTCGAAACACAGCCACTTGCGATGGAGATACTCCATATTCTCTTGCTTCTTCATCTAATGAGTTATCTCTTCAATTGACACAAGGTGCTATCCATGATGAAATTAAAAATAATCAAATCATGGAGAATTCTTCTCACCCCTCAACATCTCTTCTTTTGCATGAAGAAAACCTCTCAAATTAGCTTACTCATGAGATCTCACCAATGCATTTATCTTTGAATGTGATATCAGAATAGCCTCTTCAAATGAGTAATATGATTGGTGTTGAAGCTGAAAAATCTAGTGAAACTTGTGACATATATGGCTTCCATCTGGAGAGAAGTTTTGAAATCAGCAATAGTAGCCACCCTCAAATCATGCATGATCTAGTTCAAGATTAAAAATGTGATTCTACAATTTTGGAAAGTTCCAGGACCTGCCAGGGAGTTGAGGCACTTCAACTTTCATTGATGGCTATGTCAAGATCTCACGACTCTCATAATCCCCCTGAACTAAATCAGATTTGGTTTCTCTCGTGAAATCCATCTGTATGCATGGTTTCATTTGATGTGGATTCCTGTGTAAAATATGTTTGGTATTTCAAGTGTGATCTCTCAAATTTTCAAAATTACACTTATGACCAAATTCACGAATCTTCCATAGTTCATTCGTCTTCATGAAAATCCCTCACATAAAACTTGGGTTGGGAATGTCTGTCTCTCATGAAGTCATGTATTTGTGAAGTTAATCATCTTAAAGACTATCTTTGCTCTCAATCATTTCTATCAAATTTTTCCCTTATGGTAAATTCCTCGGTCTTCTTACGAATCTTGTACTACAAATTTTTTCTCTCATCCCATCAGAAATCTCCTTTGTGTGATGATAAATTCACAAGTTGTCACATGAATCAAGTTCTTTTCCAATAAGCATGCCTCAACTAGTTTCATGCATTCACGGTCCTAACATCCTTGTTAAAATATTTTGATGACTATGATGCTTGTACAAATGGTCACCAGTTGTAGGAAGGTGGTCTGTCATATCTGGCTCGTAGAGAACTTGGTTTGATTGTTCAGATCATTCACAAGATTATTCAAATGGATTTTTCGTTTTTCATCACAAACTAGGAATCTGATGTTTCAATCAACTTATCTAACCAATTCTCTATCTTGGGTGATTTTCATTCGGTTTTTCATTTTCCCATGATCATATCCAATGACATTTGCTTCACACTCTTGTTTCTCCTTTTTAAACATATTTTTGTTCATATTTCTATCAAATAGGTGAGGCACTTCAGCCTTCGCTGATGGTTATGGCATGTCCTCACTGTCTTGGCATGACCATGGAGGATGATCAAATCCATTTTCTATACAAGGTTCCCATCGTGATCTTTTCTCTCGAATCGATAATTCATCCTTTCAACAGTTACGTGCCTTTCAAGACGACCATCATGAATTCTACGATCCAATAGTTGAATGGCTAGAACAATCTTACTTGGCAAGCTCTATTGTAGGCAGCAAGTTTCAATCCTTCCTCGCACTTGCTAAAAATCTAGGTGCAGATGAGGACACTCTCGCAAGAGGCTTCTGAGGTTTTTTGAATAACAGTATTCATCGAAAGGTAAGCATGTGAATTTGATAAGAGAAGTGGGTGTGACACACCTTTCCACCTACAGGAAAGACCTTCATTTTCTTATTCAAGTT
Organism: Pinus tabuliformis; assembly: GCA_031772625.1. Lineage (NCBI taxonomy): Eukaryota > Viridiplantae > Streptophyta > Pinopsida > Pinales > Pinaceae > Pinus > Pinus tabuliformis. Next base: position 1,047,621,753 of record CM062819.1, on the reverse strand, counting down.
TTTCAAGTTTTTGTATTCTTAGTTGCACATCACTTTATGTCTATTTTAACTGTTCATATCTTTGTAGATGTAGGTCAGGAATGACTATTGTGGCTTCACTAAAAATTTCATTACAGATAACCCCAACCTTCTAGTTGTTAGGAGAGGGTAGGATTAGTTGCATCTTCGTTTTCCCTTCCTTGCACTCATATTTCACTCATTCCCTGTAGTTCATCCTAGTTTTCTTATTCTAGTTTTACATCATGTTTGCTTTAGTCATTTTGTTATCTTTCATTTTCATTCTTCTTTCTGGTTCTATGTCTTCTTTCTTTTTTCTTTTCTTTCTTCCTTGTTGAGTTTTCCTTTCATTTCCATTTCACAAATAAGTGTTGCGCCTGGACCTATTGTGGATTCCAAGTGTGTATGTGTATAAAGTTCAAAGAGTCTTGTGACACTTCAACATTTAGCTAGTCATGTGTCCGACTTCATTGTAATTGATTGTATCTTTTAGCCAATGAAATCGTGACGGAAAGTATGAACTGTCTGTAAGGAGACCTTTCATCCATGAACCCGTGTCCAGTCTGGGAACCTCATGCCTACACTTAGTTTTCTGCTTTGTTGTTTTCAAGCTTATCCAACTAGTAAGAATGGAGAAGGGGAGAATCTAAACGAGAAAACTTAAGTCAGAGGTCTTCATATGCTTCTTTGAAGGAACAACCTCTCCTTCTCTCAATAATTCGAGATCCCTCTCCCCCCCCAAAATAAATAAGTATCAATGCATAGTTCTCTTTCAAAAATAAATAAAGGCGAAAGAATAGAACGGATTCCTGCACACAGAGGTGAAGAAGGAAACTCCACGCGGTACTGCTTGGGCTTGCTGGTAGTGGATCAATTTTTGTGTTCCTACATGACTCCATCGGGGTACTATCTTGGCCTATTGGCAACATAGCAACACCAAAGATGAAAAACTATACTCTAAAAATCTTAAGCTCATGAGCTAAACTACCCTTCCTAATTCGAAACACTTTGATCTGGCTAAATCTTATGTTGTGTTCAACTATGAAGGTACAAAGGGGACCATGTCTACCCATGGGGTAAGTAGGGAAGCCAAAGTAATTTTCACGATGAATCAATACTCCCTGAAGAACCAAGGCCCTACACTAAAATGAACCAAGACAGAGAAGATTGTTTTGAACTAGTGTGTCACCAAGTGTTGTAGCACTTGCAACGCCCTCCAAAATTTTGGCCTACACTTAAATTTAGGAGCCTAATATGGATCCTGAGATTGATTTTTCCTTAGTCACTTATTAGTAAGCTAATGATCTCAAGCTCCCCTCTTCGATCTTAAGAGGAGTTCATGCTTTTATCTTTATATAGTATGTGTCATCTTTAGGCATGGGGATCATCACTTGTCATGCAAAGGGAAGCTTATTTTTATTCAAGAGGAAATATTTGTGAGAATGGGTTATTCTCATCACATATACATGTTTCTCACTCATTCCATGCACTCTTGCACAAGTGTCACCTTTATCCTCCCGGAGTCTATCATCGAAGACGTAGTTGGGGTAACCTTCCACAAAGGTTGTTGTATTAATCAAAGTTTGTTTTTACATGTTCTGGATGGTCTATGTTGTATTACTAAGTGTTCAATTATGTGATCGCAATAAAATTCTATCACTTTTCAGATCAGTTCCACTGATCCCACACTTAACCAAATTTCGGAGTTTCCCTAGCAACCTAGCCTCATCCAACTTTCATGAACTACGCACTTCGCATTGGCAATCCTCAAGCTTTTCCCTTGCTGACTAGGACTGCACAATGCACAAAAATCCTAGCCTCCCTTGGAATCCAAAACTACACAGTGGCTTCCTACATTTTCCTTACCTCAACTGGAACCCACTATCTCCAAAAACTGTGTAGTTTGACCTTCAGGAATCTCAGCTACCTAGTTTACCTTGCATCTTGAAACTGTGCAGGTTTTTCCTCCCAGGGCCTCATCCCACAACAGTCAGTACCTACTGAAACTATGCATATGTGTCCTCCCAGAGCCTCATCTCGCAGCAATCACTTCTCTCTTAAACTACACAATTGTGTCTCTAAGTGGCCATGAAGAAGGATGACATGCTAGATGTATCTCAAGGAGATGAGTAGAAAGATATGAAGACCCAGGAACCCAAGGTATGATAGAAGATCAAGACCACATGAAGACTCCAGCTGGTGCATAACCCTTTGGAGGGTAGGTATGGAAAACAAAGCACATCTTTTAAAATACACCTCTTAGTGTAGCTTTAAGGAGTACTTATCATTGTCATATCATTATGTCTTCAATTACATGCATGGTTGCAAGCAATGATAATAATTCCATGTGTTTCCTCTAAGTGTTTTTCTCCCTTCTACTTGTTGGACCAATTGTCATATTTTGGCATGTTTGGATGTTATGTCATGTTTGCGAGCCTTTCTAGCAACCTTGAAGGTTTACCTTTATGTATACAAGTTTTCCTAGCCATGTAAACACCTGTAGCTCTCATACACAAAGTTTTAAGCATTGTTGCACAAGTGTCGTCACGATCATCCTTAGGTCTATCTCAAGTGTCACACTTGTCACTTTTAGTTATAGAAAACCTCACACAGGGTAATTCTTTGTTTTCTTGTTCCGATAATCTATGTTTTCATGTCATCGAAGTATGCTGAGTGTGTGATCACAATGTCAAGTTCATCACAAGTTCACTTGCCTCCCACACTTAGCCATTTTCCTTAAAATACTTCTAACCAGACAACTCCACTTCATCAGACCCTAACTGACCTGGACTATGCAGTCTCAGCCCTCAGTGATTTTCCTCTGCTACTTGGAGCTGTGCGGTGCACAAAGACTGCCCTCCAAGACAATTGCACTGTTCAATCTTGGAGTGGAGCAGCCTGCCTTCCTTCCCAGAATTACACAAAAGCTACCTAAAGCCTGACCTAAACTACACATTTATAAGGATAGCCATCAAACCTCCTACTTGCCTACTGTAACCTCACAATGAGTAGAGACCCAAGCCTTATTTTCCTCCTAGAACTATCCAGAGGCATCCTCAAGTGTCATCCCTTAGCAGGGATTCACAGATCCTAGAAATTGTGTAGAACTATCCTATTTGGTCCCTACTTGGTCCTGTCTTCCCTTTGAAAACTACAGAGACCTGACTCCCAGGGTCTCATCTTGTAGCTATCAATGACGATCTCAACTATGCAATCCTACCTCCTAGTGGCCTCTACACAATTTTTCCCGACAGTGAAGACTGTGCTTCAGAGTTCCTTGTTCAAGCCTGAGCTACGCACTATGCAGTGTCAGTGACCAATCTCCCTCCCTGTCACCTAGAACTACACAATGCGCAGTTGCTAAGCCCTCTTCCCAGCCTGTCATCTATACCGGGCTTAGTCCATGGATAACATTGCAACACCTTAGACTAGGGAGTTTTTGGATTTGATGTCCTCCCTTCATATGTGAATTGCAAGAATTGGTACACTATTAGATCATGGCGAGATGGTGAAGAAGGAGAAGGAGGAGCGAAAATGTTAGAAGACTTACTTACAGTTGGATGTACAAAGAATCTTATCAAGCACAAGCAAAGGGAACACATGCATACAACCACCTCCCAAGACCAAAGATCATTTAAGACTCCGCATCATCAAGCTATGTGGAGGAGAAGAGAAAGTGCATCCAAGAACACATCTATCACTCAATAGCAACAACAACTTGACATTTCCACCTCAACAAGCTAGTTTATGTTAGCAGTGTCATGTCAATTTATGTCATGATCTATCAAAGGATACATCACTTCTATGGGACATGTCTATTGTAAATCAAATTTAATGTAAAGTGGAAGTCCAATGAACACACCTAAATATTAAGAGTCATGTAAGTTGAAAAGTCATAGGAAGTTAAATAGTCATGAGGGTAGTCGAAGAGTCACAAGGGACAAGCATTACCCTTGGTTATATATACCCCATCATTGTATAAGAAAAGGAATTTTCACCTTGGCTCATCCCACGAAGCATAGAGATTTTTCATCAGTTATTTTAGGAGCATGGAGTGGCTCAAATGTCCCACTAGTGGGGCTAGTGACTTATGATGTACATATGTGTCTTAGAATTTTTTTTAATACAAAATCCTGTTCAAGCCAACACTTTGTCATGCACATCTTGTAGATGTTTGTAAGACTATTCTTTTGAGATTTGTAGTGCATGTTTGTTTCACATCTACTAACATAGATGAACTATTTCGATTGTTTTAGTACTTACCTTGTTGGGAATGTGTTGTATTGGTTATCACTGTTGTCTCATCCTTGTGGATTACTTCGTAGGATACTAGACATACCTTCCTCACTTACAGGTTATTACGACCATCACATCCATTGTGGATTACTCTGCTGGATGGTGGAATGGTCTTTCCTTATAATTTGGTTTTAATGATGGATGTGTCCGTTGTGGACTATTCCGGTGGATGTAGGACATACCATTCCTAGTTCGTGTGTGTCTCTTCCTAGGTGGTACTATTACCTCTCACTTAGAGGCTCAATTTTCTCCCACCTTTTGCAATAAGAGAACCTTGACACATTTATGTTACACACTCACCATGCACACTTACCTTACTATTTGAAGATACCAGTGTAACACTCTCATGTGCTGAAAGCCAGAGCTAACGTAGATCTAACCGAGCCTTTATATCAGATGGGACTCCTACACCAAACGGTGTGAGTTCTAGTTGGGACATCATATAGGGGAGATCCCCCTGGTTGATGAATTTCCAACACCATCAGCAGGAAGAAAGATGATACATTCTCCAAGTTCATAGAATTTAAGGCATTGGTTGAGAAATAAACCAACAAGAAGGTGAAGGATCTTAGGAGTGATAATGGAGATGATTATGTGTCGAATGAATTTAGATTTTTTTCCTGCAAAAGAATGTATTCTAAGAGATTTTACAACACCCCACAACCCACAATAGAATGGGGTGGCTGAGAGAAAGAACCGTAGCATTATTGGAGCAATGAAAATGATGTTTCATGAACAAGGCCTACCTATGCATATGTGGGCTGAGGCATGCAACACATAAGTCTATTTGCAGAACCAGAGTCCTCATTAGATTCTTGGTATGATTATACCAAAGAAGGATTTCTCGGGGAGAAATCAGGATTCGTCTCACTTCAAGATTTTGGAGCCTATGTTTACTGCCATGTCTCCAAAGAATCAATGAAGAAGCTTGAGTCGAAAGTAGAATTGGGGCTATTTATGGGTTACATAGAAAATCCACACAACTACCTTGTGTACTTGCCATCTCTCAGACTAACATTTGTGCAAAGGGATGTAAAATTTGATGATGAGAAAGCAATGTGGTGCTCTCTAGAGAGGGAGCCTCAAATCCCACTAGAAGAGGAGATTTTAACTCCAAACAATGAGGCCCAAGAAGTTGTGGAGAAGCTAAAATTTTAGAAGTAGAGAGTGGAGACGTCCACTCAAGAAGAACCATCCATAGAAGGCAAAAAAAGAACCAGGGAAGTTGATAGACTTGTGCAATATGCGAGGGAGAATGTGGGAGCTCCTTCAAATTTGTGTAGGCAGAGAAGGTCACCTGATTGGTACATTGGCTAAATGGCTCTAATCCTTGAGATTGTAGAGATTGACCCATCCTATTTCTAGGAAGAAATAGAGATTGTAGAGACTGAGCCATCCCATTATATAGAAAATGTTTTGGGAAGTGGTCCCAAGACCAATAGATAAATTAATTGTGGGTTCAAGATGGATCTTCAAGGTGAATTAGGCATAAGTATAAGGCCATATTTGTGGCCAAGGGGTACTCTCAAGTTGAAGGAATTGACTATGAGGAGACCTTTGCTTCTGTAGAAATGTACTCATCCATTAGATAAATTGTTTCTCTGGCTACACAAATGGGGTGGAAGATTCACCAGATGGATGTGAAAACAACATTTCTCAATGGATTTATCGAGGAGGAGGTGCACATCAAGAAACTAGAAGGTTTTGAGACATATGATCAAGGGTCTCATGTGTGAAGACTCAAGCGAGCGTTGTACAATATCAAACAAGCACCTCGTGCTTGGTACACCATGATCGATAACTATCTCACTGGTTTGGGCTTCACCAAAAGTGAAGCGGATGCAAACCTCTATCACATGTTGGTAGAAGGTAAATTGATTATTATTGTCTTATATTTTGATGATTTTATTTTAACTAGTGATGAGTAGTTGGTCAGATCTTGCAAGGAGGACCTTGCAAGGGAAATTTAAATGAAGGGGATGGGTCTCATGCACTACTTCCCTGAGTTGGAAGTATGGCAAGGAAATGGGGAACTATTTGTATCTCAAGGAAAGTATGCAAATGAGATACTACAAAGATTGTGAATGGAGAGTTGTATACCAATGGAGACACCTATAGTGACCAACTAGAGGAATGAGGATGTCACTTCAGGTGAAGAAGTGGATGCTACCATTTATTGATGGCTAGTGGGTTCACTAATGTATACTCTGAACAAACCACCAAATATGTGCTATGCAGTCAACTAGCTAAGCCAAGCTATGGTTAGGCCAACTAGATTATTTTGGAAGGAATCTAAGCATGTTTTACGATAGATTAGAGAAAATCCCCAGTTATGACTATGGTATATACATATAGAGGGAGTAAAGTTATGTGGCTTCACAAATGAAGATTGGGCAAGGAGTCCATTAGACCGAAAGAGTACATAAAGTGGAATTTTTAGTGTTGTGTCCACAACTATTTCCTGATACATCGGGAAGTAAATATCTCTGGCACTCAACTTGGCAGAGATAGAATACATGGTTGCAGGTCAAGAAGTATGTGATTCGATCTGGATGAGAAAGATACTTGTTGGATGATTTGGTCAGATGATGGATCCAACTATAATCTAGTGCGATAATCATAGTTACATTAAGTTATCTGAGAATCTTGTATTTTACAATCGATCCAAGCATATAAATATCTGGTATCACCAGTTATGGGACTGTGTGCATAGACAGATAATGTTGGTACACTACATTCCAATAGAGGAACAAGATGTTGACATTTTGACAAATGTTTTTTCAAGAGGAAAGTTCAAGTTCCATAGGTGCAGGATAGGGGTGGTTGGTAATCACTTTCTTGCTGAGAAGGAGTGTTGAAAAATGAAACAAGAAATTCTCAATTTGATTTTTCCTTGATTAAATTGAGAAAATTCTAATTTCCATATCAACAAGCAACTTGGATGTAGTTAACCTATGTGACATGGATTGTGTCACCCAGTTTACTTAGTAGATTCAAATTTCAAGAGTTAGAGTTCATTTTTGCATGTGTGATTGCTAATTTGTAGCAATCAAGGTCAGTTATGTCAAGTTGTCTTCAATTAAACTAGTTCAAACTATTGGAGGAACTAGTGGAAGGTTAGTTTTGTAGTGGGATTTCAGTCAAACTCAGTGATCATCCAATTAATTGTTTAATCAACCCAAAATAGCTAGTGCATGCAGAGAATTCGAGTTCCCCAGTTGTGGTGGAGATTCCAAGGTTGTGTAACATTGGTTGTAGACTAGTCTTGAGTGTATAGGTGTTGCATGCAGTCAAATGATCAACCTTGGGAATTGCGCAAACCATTCTGGAGAAATTCCTAAATAATAGGGGCCTAATTTCTCAAGGAATTGCGCAAGGAAATAGGAGCTCAAGTAGAGGGAAAATTTGACTAATTCTAGTTTAGAGCTTCTCAGTGAGAAAAGAGATAGGTTATTGACTTGCAGGTTGTTCTTAGTTGAGAAAAGCTATTGTAATACATCTCTATTCATCACATTAAGCAAGTAGGAATTTGGGTTTTTAGCAAATTTCTTTCTCGAGGAAAATTAATGTGTGTATGTGTGTTATTTATTGTTACATGTCTAAAATTTTTGTTCTAAATTGTGAATTAAGTTCTGCAAAACAATACAGTAGGTTTGTATCTTGTGATTTTGATTAAAACATCATGCGCAGTTGCAAATCTACATCATAATTTCTACACTTGAGAGGGGATCCCTATATAACTTCAATATGTAGCCATTTATTAGAAGCGAGATTTTTTCTTCTTCAATTGTCTTGATTTGAACTGAGCCATTATCATGGAATTTTTCTACCAGATAAGGACCCAACCATCTGGTCATGATTTTTCTTTTGAAATATTTGAACCGAGAATCATACAAGAGGGCCCAATCACCTTCCTGGAAGATCCTAGCATTGATGTGCTTAACATGCCAAACTTTTCTTTGCGGTTGAACTACATCAATGTGCATTATAGTCTACAACCTAAGTTCATCAAGATAATTTCACTGCTACAGTCTCTTTGCCTAAGCTTTTGTTATGTTTTAATCAAGTTGTGATGCCATTCATAGTGTATTGTACTCAAATTCAATGGATAGTAGGGACTTCTTTCCATAGGCCAAATCAAAGGGTGTAGAACCAATGGTGTTCTTTCAGGTATTTTTGTAGGCCCAAGTGGCCTCAATAAGCTTGTTTACCCAATATTTTTTGCTACTATTGTTTTTTAATTTTATTGATGTTAAATTACTTACATGAATTATCAACTAGAACTAGTAAACTGATGAAATTTAGGTGATAGGAGTCTTTGTCACTCATGCAATTCCTAAGTTAATTTGAGCTATCAAAATGAAAATGTTATTCAATAGCTATGTAACTTATACAAAATGAAATCAATTCTACTTTACTTTCTTGAATAATGATCACATTCACACTTGCTTTAAAATAAAATCACTATTGCTCTTAAAATCACACTTGCTTAAATGAAAAATTGGTCTTGAAAACTATAACATCCATGTGCATATGAAATCTCTCTTCACCTGAACAATAAAATGATCAGCAGAAACAATATCAAACTTGTATCTAAGAATCAAAACCCAATTACTCAAATGAATTGACATAAACCTACAGGAAATATAAACTGAAATACTAACTGTTAATGAACAAAGACCTTATTATCTCGAGGGGGTCCTCCTACAAAAAGCAGGTAGTAGTATCAAGCTTTCACAAGTTAATTATCCACACATTGAGATCAAACAACAAAATGGAATCGAAATAGAGTTTTTATATTAAAACAAAGTCCTTACAAATAAAATTCAAGTTAGTTTTAGCCATGCCAAGAGGCATATTTATAAAACCTTATGCAATAAATGTTTTCAAAGATTTATGCCTATGATAATTGATATTGGATATAATTAACTAAAGAGATAATATATCATAATCTTTCTCATGATTTTCTATCAACGCATTAAATCATGAGGCGGAAAATCTACATCTTGCACGCTTGATTCACCTTTCACGATGGTTGACTTATCCTTTGACCGAACTGATAGAGTGCCTTCTTCGTCAATCTAGCTTCTGAAAATAGGAACAAATTGTTGTTCCAGCTAATTTTTAAGTACCCATGTTCCCTATTTCTCGGTGGAGGCCCCACAACCTATCGAACCTTGGATTTAGCCATAGAAACATTCATTAGCTACAAAATCACTATAATTCAGTGGCTTAAGTAGATATTAAGTTAAATAATAAAGACAAATGAAATTTATGAAATATAAGATGATTATGTACCTTCTATGCTTTCAACCTTGTAAATTGATACCCAAATTGTAGTTATGAAGGTAAAAAAGGATGTAGAAATTTACAGGTTAAGTTCCTCAGATAGAACACCAAAGGACACCACTCACAAATAGATCACAAATCAATACACCAGTATTCTTGACATGGTTAAAACCCTCAAAGAGGGAAATAGTTCATGGCCTGGGCCAACGCAGCCACTTCAGCCAATTTATTAATAAAAGAAAGAAAATTTACATAAGCTATCTCATGAACGGTCACTCTACAAATGACCCTCCATGCTCTTTATAGAAATCATGGACCAATTGAGTGTTAATCCATAGATCAAGTGTCAGTAATACTGAGGAGAGAATGAACTGTTGGATCACTTCATGTCTAGAACATATCATGACCTTTGTATTATAAGTTACAAAAGTACATAGTAAAGAAACACACTTTACCTAACTCTACACTAGACCAAGTTATACTTACCTATTTCCTATGTGTCGGTATATCCTAAGAAAGGAAGGATTAAAGTGGAAAAGGGTTGTAAAAAAGAAGCAATTATGGGGTTCAAAATTCCCCCACATGGAATAAATTGTGTGTCCTCATGCATAATTTCGAAATTTGAGAGTCCTTCTTGTTACTAAACCTCCTCAGATACTTGAGCAAGGACATCTAAGTTACTCCTCTTTGATTTCCTAGTAGTGATTGTCATCCTCAGCTTTTTCGTCGGAATTATGTGTTGCAGGCCCATAATCTTCCTCTTAATAAATTTGTTTGAGCTATCAATTTCTTGTTTTTCTTACACTACATACCAAGGTGTAGTAGGATGTTATCATTCTGACTTCTGTGGATTTCATTCTATGCTTTTATTGCTTCATTCTCCTGCTTTACATGTCTATTCAGTTTTTCTAATTCATAAATTGCTTGTTTAAGGGTTTCTTCAAGTTGATGTTATTCTAATATATTAGAATGGAATGCTTCATTTTCTCCTTGATTTTAGGATGATGCAATGATTTTACCTGTATATTTTCTTTATGAAGAGTCTATATAGTCATAAATTTCCTACTGCACAGGATCAATCTCTGGGGTTCTTCTAACTATACTGGAAGTTGTGGGTTATGGCATCGGTGATGATGGAATTGTAGATGATGGTATTAGTGATGATGGAACTGTAGGTGATGGTATTGATGATGATGGAACTGTAGGTGATGGTATTGGTGATGATGGAACTGTAGGTTCCATTTCTTATTTCTCTAAATCAACAAATTCTAGGGACTGTGGATGCTATTCATGCAATTTTTTATTGAGCCTTGCACTTCTTCTTATGGAAGATGATGGTCTAGTAATAAGGGGTTGCTTCTTAACCTTTCCTTGCTTTGTTTTCTCTTTCTTTGTTTTCTCTTTGGATGAAATTCCTTCCTTAGTGCTAGTTACCTTCCCCTTAAGATTTGTATTTTTAATATTTAATAACATATATGTGAGAGGAGTATCATCGTCTAAATGTTTTTCTTGTTTTGGAGTTGAATAATATTTTATGGGTAGCTTCCTTCTACTTCTCTTTGTTATACCATTGGGCTCTTATATTTACACTTCCTTGAAATGATTACTAACTAAGAAATCTTCCCACTTGTCTCCAATGTTTCTAAGATGTGCTTCAATATAGATTTTTACTAGACCATGATGATATAGAGCACTATCAATATATTGATTTTTTCTTTGAATGCTACTAGCCATTTTTCTTAAGCTTTGAAGTAGAAAATATGCTAGGTTAATTTCATTTCCATCTAGAAAATTCATCATTAATATTGCATGATAAAAGAACATATTACCAAATATTCCTGCACAAGTTATAAAATTTTAAATCATTAGCAACAGATTTCTCCATTTATTATTCAAAGTCATGACTGGTATTCACCTTTTAAACTCAGAAATATTCATACCTGGATTCTTGAGAAAAATTGTCCATTCTCTTTCTTCAATTGTTCTATTCTTAAACCAACTTTCTTCAATTCTTGGAAATATTGTTGCTTCTATTATGAAGGATTATGTCAACACCAGCTTCACATCCCTAATTTCTACTTCAATGTCATCATATGCCATAGTAAAGATTTTGTTACCTCATTCTCATGGCCATCAAATTTCTTCACAAATTCTAGCCACCGAGCTTGTTGCAAAATTTGTTTGACCTCTGGATATCCCTCCAGAAACCTAATTCCATTCAGATTTGACCTTACAATTACCCCCATGGTAGAGGAAGTCTAACCCACAATCACCCTTTTGAATGTTTAAGGAATGGGAATGAATTTGAGTATGAAATGAGTTAGGAAAACAAAATTTAGGGGAGAGTGGTCTTGGCGGTAAAACAGAGTTGAGTGAAATGGAAGTGTTCAACATGCATAGGAATTATGAATGGATGAGGGTGATTATATCATAGTTATACCTTGACTTGGTTGACAAGACATTGATATTTTAATTAAACCAAATTCATGTGAAAACAATTAAGGGTAATCATTATTGAATATGGGAGTAGCAATGGTTACTCATATTTTTATTTCATAATTCAAATGTTTTACCTTTACTATATAACTCAATATTTACATACCTTTGCTCCTTTATGTTACTGCTTTTAATTTTTCTTTTGCAGGTTGTCCAATTGTTTCAGCTGCAATATTCATTGGATTTTTATTTTATCATCATTTCCATTCGCTCTGGTCACAACCTGCCAATTCAGCTTCATAATTTTGTTAGAGTTGCATATTGTTGACAATTCCATATCTGTATTATTTTAAAGGAGAAAAAGAGGAATAAAAATAAAATGGGATTAGAATAGGGAAAAGAAAATATAAGCTGCTAAGAACTCTTGGTTTTCAAATTGGATTTTCTGTATAAACATGCCAACAATGTTGGTTTTCATGTTTGTATATTTTTTTTCATTTTTTGTTTTTGTTTTTATTTTTATATTTTATTTTTGAAATCAAAAGTAAAATAATAAGTTGGAGGGGAAGAAGAGTCTTCCTTGATTAGTTTCAAATCAAGATTGTCTTTCACATTTCTTATGAATTCCTCCCTTGTTAATGGTTCATGATATATTCGTAATCTATGACCATTTACAAGGAAGGTCACCTTCTCTTGATTAAGAATTCTAGTTTTGACCGCTCCATTATCAAAGACAATTTCTATCTCATATGGACCAAGCCAATGAGTTTGAAACTTTTCTTGAAATATTTAAATTTTGAATCAAAAAGCAATTTCCATTCACCAGGCTAAAATTCTCTTTCTTTGATAAACTTATCATGCCACCTAGATCTTTGTTGCTAAAATATATTGGTTCTTTGAATAGAATCTTGTTGCATTTCATCAAGTTCATTCACTTGCTCCATTCTTTGTCTTTGGGCTTCTCATAAAACAAGACCTAATTTGACTACTTTTTTAAAAGTCTTTATCTATAACTCAATAGGAAACATGACTTGTTTTCCATAAACAAGTTCATAAGGACTGTGTCCAATTGCATTTCTCAATGTGGTATGATATGCCCACCAATCTTTTGGAATCGTTTTTCCCAATTCCTTCTATGAAAATGCACAGTTTTGGTAAGAATTTCTTCAATTACTTTGTTGGTAGATTCAAATTTTCTGTTGGCTTGTGGATGATATGGACTTGGCCTTCTATGTTTGATTTTGTATTCCTCCATTGTATTTTGTACCAACTTTGGTGTGAATTGAGTGCCTTGATCTATCATAATTTCCCTTGGAACACCAAAACAAGTGAAAATATCCTCAAAAATAAATGAAAATACAACATTTTTAGTAGCAGAAGAAAGTGCTTTATCTTTTACCCATTTTGTGATATAATATGTACAAACAAGAATATACCTGTTTTGTCTTGATGGCAGATTGATTAGACCAACAAAATCCAGAGCCCATTTTTCAAAAGGTTCAATAAGTACCTGAGGTTATAAAGACATTTCATTTGAAGGAACAAGTTTTCCCATTCTCTAACAACTGTCACATCCCTTAACATATTCCTTGGAATCCTTAAAAAAAGAAGGCCAATAATACCCTAAGAGAAGGATTTTATAAGAAGTTCTTGTATCATCGAAATGTCCCCCACATGGTTCATCATGACAAACCTATAATATTTATGGTACCTCATCTTCTCGACACATCTTCAAATGATTAGGTCAAGTCTTGTCTTATACAAATCTTCATTTATCCATGAATAGGTTCCACTATTTTGAATAACATTCCTTTTCCCTCGATGAGACAAGTATGATGGTAACTTCCCTGTAGTCAAATAATTAGAAATATTTGCAAAGCAAGGAGATTTAATAGATAATGCAAAAATATATTCATTAGGAAAATTATCCTCTACAGGAGCATCATTATTATCATTTTGGATTCTAGATAGAAAGTCAACAGCTGTGTTTTGTTTTCCAAGTCTATCCAAAATAGTAATATTGAATTCATGTAATAACAATAGCAATCTTGTAATTATGCCATTAGTAATTGGTTTATTCATCAGATATCTAATTACAAAATGATTTGTGTGTATTAAGGTTTCATAACCAATGATGTAATGTCTGAATTTATTGATGGCATATACAAAAACTAAAAAATCCTTTTTTGTTATAGTGTAATTTAACTCTGTAGGAGTCATATTTTTACTAGTATAGTAAATGGCATAAGGATTTAAATCCTTTTTTCCTAATACATCTCCTAAGGCTGTATTTGAGGCATATATTGAAATGTAAAAAGGTAGTTTCCAATTTGGTCCTCTTAAAATGGGTGTTTAAGAGATATTTTCTTTCAATGTTTCAAAATATTTTTGGCAGTCAAAATTCCAGATGAATTCACAATATTTTGTGAGAAATTTGAAAAGTGGAGAGGCTTTTTGTAAAGTTTTCTATGAATCTTCTATAATAACCAATAAAACCAAGAAAACTTCTAACATCTTTTTGACAAGTTGGAATTAATAATTTAGAAATAACTTCCACTTTAGATGTATCCACTCTAATTCGTTTTCCTGAAATATGGTGTCCTAAAATAATTCCCTAAGTAAACATCATAAAACATTTTGCATGACTTAATGAGAGATTTTCTTCTTTACATATAATGAGAACTTTTTCCAAACTTTTAAGAGCTTCTTCAAAAAGAAAATCATAGAAAGTAAAATCATCCATGTAAATTTCTACACAATCATGAATCAGATCAGAGAAAATACCTAAAACTTCCCTTTGGAATGTTGCAGGTACATTACATGACCCAAAAGGAAGTTCTCGGTAATCATAGTTTCCACATGGATAGTTTCTTCCATATTATCATTTTAAAGTTTTCCCTGGAAAAAATTCTATTAAAGAATTTATAAATTTCTCCATAGAATGTAAGGACATTTGACGAGACGCTAGATATTCAATATTACATTTTTCTTGAAAACTTTGACTAGATTCATAATATGATGAAGATTCATTACTTTCCATTAGATTTAAAATCTGATCTTCCTCATCTATTTGTGAAGTAGAAAAGATTTGTCATATATCATATCATCATCTATCCATTCTTCATATTCTACATCTATTTTTGTTTTGCAAGAGGATATAATGTGAATTTCTTTGTTGAACTTCCATCAAAGATAAACATATCACTAGATCTACAACTTATAAAAGCATCAGCTGTAGCTAACCATGATATTCCTAGAATCAATGGATGTCCTCCTAAATTATTCTTGGGTGTCAAGATCATAAAGTCAAAAGGATATTTCCAAGAATATAAGGATATGAATATATCTTCTAACACACCATTAGGTTTGATAACAGATCTATCTGCTAATTGCAATAATGTAGGTGTATATTGAAGATTAGGAAGTTTCAATTGATTCATAGTTTGTTTATTCATGATGTTTATGGTTGCTCCTAAATAAATTAATGTGTTTGGAATTTCAATACCATTGATGTGTGTTTTCACAATGGGGCTTCCTGGATCAAGATATTTCTGAATTGTTGTTTTTCTCATCATGATATCTACAATTTTTCTGACTAATTGAATTCTTTTACCTTCTTTTCTTTTTCTTCCAGTTTTTTTTTAATGCTTAACTCCCTGATTGTATTTTCAAATATTGGTATTTATTTGATAGCTTGTTACAAAGGAATTTTCATGCAAACATTCTTCAGTTCATCTATCATATCATAATCAGGAAAAGAAATTTGTTTTTCTACCCCTTTATCAATTTTCAGTCTTTGAGGAAAAGGTGGTGTTTGAACAGAAACTCACACTTATTCTATGATGAGAGTTGAGTTTATTGGAACATCCTCAAGATGTGTGGGGGTGGCTTTTTTTTTATAATTTTCCTCTTGATGAGGAGATGTCTCTTCCTCAGAGAGGTTTTCTTTTTTAGATTCATGAATAACAATAGATGGTGACTTCTTTTCCAATACTTTACCAGATCTAAGTTGAACATTGTTTAGATCTAATGGAGTTACCATGTAGGTTTGGAAATTTTGACCTTCCATATTATAAAAAGGCTATGAACTTTTATTATTATTTGGATTTGGAAGTGGCTGGGCATGAAATTGATTTGGTCTTTGTGGAAATGGTAATGAAAGTTGTGGATTTGAATTTTGAGGTTAGGATGGTTGAATAGGTTGAGGAAAATGTTGTGCTGGAAAAATAGAATAAGGTTGTTGAAATGAGGATATTAAGGATACTTTCTATAAGTATTTTTCCATCCTTGTGCCCAAGTTTGAGGCCAAGGTTGCCAAGGAATGGGTGCAGTCCAATCACTTTTTGATGGTTGTACATATGCTTGAGTGTTGAAACCTTGATTCATATTTGATTGTGGATTTTCCGTGGTCTCTTAGCAATACAAAAGAGGGGTTATACTTGATTTGGTATTACTACAACTTTAAGACTTGTTATTGACGGACATTCCTTTTTATCATGATTTTTTGCACATATAACATAAATTTCTAGACTTTTAAGTCAAGAGGGAATTCTCTTAAGGCATGCTTATTTCTACATTTTGGACAAAAGATAGATAATGCAACATTTTCAGCCTTTTGCTTGTTTTGTGCTTTAAGGGTATCTATTTTCTCACTAAGACTCCCCAAAATATCTTTTTTAAAGTTGTCAAGCAAATTTCCTATTTTAGCTCTACTTACTGTCCCAACTACATATTTATTAATCCTAGACATAACAGGTCTCTTTGATTTTTCCCAGTTCTTGCTTTACCTCTTGAAATGTGTATGCATAATTCACAAATATCTCCAAATTATAACTGAGAAATATCTCCTTTACCCATAAGATTGATAATATCAATCCACTCATCTCTAATAGATTTTAGTAAGAAATCTTTCAAATTTTCTTCATTTAGATTATGCATTTTATCCCTTTTAACATTATAAGAAAATCTTTCAATGAAATCTTCAATATTTTCATATTCTTTTTGCATCATTTTAAAGAATTCATATTTAATATTATGATGCATGCAATAATCCTTGTATTTCTCTAATAATGTTGTTTTCATTTGTTCCCATGTTCTTATGGAATGTACTCCTAAGCCCATAAACGATTTTAATGTTGCATCCTTAATAGTGGATGGAAACAATTTCAAATTTTGAGTATCAAGTAGGTAGTCATAGGATCTACACAAGACTTCAAATTCAAAGAGAAATGCTTTAGGATCCTTATTCCTTAATCCATGAAAATTAGGAAGGATGGAGGGTGAGATATTTTTCATTGTAGCTATGGTATCTTCATCGAGGATGGGAAATTCAAAAGGTTCTAGATCTCCTCTACCTCCTCCTCTTCCTCTTCCTCCACCTCTTCCACCTATTCTATTTCATCTTCTTCCACCTCCAATCCTAGATTGTTCACCATTCACATTATGTACTGCTCCTTCCCCTCTCATGCCATTATAGATTCCTCAGAACTGATGTAAGGTTCCAAAATTGGATTTTCTAGTTTCTCTTCTAGCTCCTCTTGTTCTTCTATCAATGGAATATTAAAATAGGTTCCTTCTTCTTCCTTTTCACCAGGTATTTCTAGTTCTTGTCCTAAAATTTGTTCTCTAGTTGAAGATAGAAAAATTACTCCTTCTGTTAGGGATATATGATCCTCTTCTTCTATTATGTCTTTAGTTGATGAAATTGGTGAATCTCTAGGTTGGATTTCAGATCTAAGTAGCCTAGGAAGTTTGTGTCTACCTGCAATAGATGGAACATGAGTTTGGGTGGATGCTGTGGAACTACGACGTCATGGTGAGGTGAGCAATGATGTTGGAAGCAAAGTTCAACCTCTACCTAAAAATATACCTCTAGAATCTCGTTCGCATATCATTATTATTATTAATTTTTTAATGAAAAGAAAAAGAAAAAAACTCCTATATGCACTTCCTTGGAAATGATGCCAAAATGTTTGGTAATTTTATTTATGTTAAATTACTTACATGAATTATCAACCAGCGCTAGTAAATATATGAAATGTATGTGCACTATATGTGCTAGAAGTCTTTGTCACTCATTCAATTCCTAAGTTAATTTCAGTTATATAAATGCATATGTTATTCTATAACTATGTAACTTATAAAAAATTAAATCAATTCTACTTTACTTGCTTGAATAATGATCACACTCACTTTTGCTTTAAAATAAAAGCACTCTTTCTCTTAAGATCACACTTCCTTAAATGAAAAATCACTCTTGAAAACTATAACTTCTTAAATGTAAATCACTCTCAAAACCACACTTGCTTAAATGTAAATTACAATTGCTTAAATGAAAATCACTCTTGAAACCCACACTTTCTTAAATGTAAGTCACACTTGTACTCAAATGAAATAACTCTCTGCAATAAAATCACACTTACAAACAAATTTGTTCTAACTTAAAGAAGGATTAGTTATGTAATTGAAAATCACTACTATATAAAGTGAAAGTCCTAAGAAGGAAAAACATAAGCACGCAATTCTCAGCCCCTGGAACAATTAGGCAAAGTATGAGATCAGTTAAGGATAATATTGATAAACATCAACTTAAAGGGGTCTATAAGATCGATTGCTCATTTGGAAAAAGCTACATTGGTGAAACAGGCCGCTCTCTGCAGACTAGACTCAAAGAACATGGAGCTGATATTAAAAATGAAAGGTCTCGTTCTTCCGCCCTCGCAGAACACTCGTCAAAACGCCTCCATTATCGCTAAGGAAGAGCATCACCATAAGCGAAAGATCAAAGAAGCTCTTGAAATTATCAAACACCCGCATAATCTCAACAGAGACAATGGTTTGGAGATTAGTGGAAGCTGGTTTCCCCTAATCAGGAAAATTAACCAAATATCAGTATAATAATAATAATAATAATAGCAATAATAATAATAATTCTCCATTAAACTTTACAATATTAATGAATTAGGTTTTTAATTTAATCATCCTTATTAATTTCCTATTATAAAAATATCTATTTTAATATAATAATAATTATCATTAAATATTTATTCTTTCAAATAATTATAAAATTTAATAATAATCAATAAAAATATTAGTTATTATAATTAATTATCATATCATATTTATATTAATATAATTAATTAAGTATTATATTAATTATTATTTTAATAATTAATTATTATATTATTTATTATATTAATAATAATTAATATAATTAATTATTATATTAATAATAGTTATTATAATAATTATAATCATTTCCATTTTATTTAATAATATATATTATTGATTTGGTATTATAAGTATTACTAATTACTAATTATTATATTAATAACAATAATTAATGTAATTATAATCATTTCTATTAATTTTAATAATAATAATAATAATTAATAATTAATTTTAATTAATAATAATTAATTTTTAATTAATAATAATTAAAATAATTAATTATTATATTAATATAATTAATTATTATATTATTAATAATTAATTATTATATTAATAATAATTAATATAGTTAATTATTATATTAATAATTATAATCATTTCAATAAAAATTTTAAAAATAATATATATTATTGATTTGATATTACAAGTATTACTAATTACCAATTATTATATTAATTACTATATCAATTATTATATTAATAATTAATTATTATATTGATAATAATTAATATAATTAATTATTATATTAATAATAATAATTTTAATAATTTTAATCCTTTCAATTAATTTTAATAAATAATATATATTATTGATTTGATATTACAAGTATTACTAAGTACTAATTATTATATTAATAATAATAATTAAAGTAATAATAATCATTAATTTTGATCATTGCAATTAATATTTCTAACTACTAATTTCTATATTAAAATTATTATAACCTTTCAATTAATCTTAATAATAATTTATATTAATTTTACTATTACTAATGATTATAATAATAATAATATTCAATTAAAAAAAATTTATTAATTAATTAAATGAATCAATTAAATCAAGTGGCAGCCGACTTCTCAAAAAAAAAATAAGAAAATTGAGAGCCGACCTTCCCCTCTTTTCTCTCCTCATTTCTATTTAAACCCTAAAAATCTGCTCTTCTTCTATCAAGCATTCAAGTTGTCCTGATGATGGATCCGAGTTGGGATTTGAAACGTTGGCAGAAAAATGTTCTTACTATGGAATCTCTGGTGACTAATTCAAAAATATATAAAGCTTATACTTCTGCTATGTTAGATTATACTCTATCAATGTGCATCTAAAATATCTCTTCACCTGAACAATAAAATGATTAGCAGAAACAATCTCAAACTTGTATCTAAGAATCAAAACTTAATTACTCAAATGAATTGACAAAAACCTAAAGGAAATATAAACTTAAATACTAACTATTAATGAACAAAGACCTTACTATCTTGAGGGGGGCCTCCTATGAGAAGCAGGTAGCACTATCAAGCTTTCACAAATTAATTATCCACACATCGAGATCACACAACAGAATGGAATCGAAACAAAGTTTATATATATCAAAACATAGTTCTTATAAATAAAATTAAAATATGTTTTAGCCATGCCAAGAGGCATATTTATAAAACCCTTAAGCAATAAATGTTTTCAGAGCTTTACGCCTATGCTAATTGACATTGGCTATAAATAACTGAAGAGATAAGATATCATAATCTTTCAAATGATTTTATATCAACGCGGAAAATCTTGAGGCGGAAAATATGCGTCTCACTCGCTTGATTCACCTTTCAAAGGAACTAATAGAGTTCTTTCTTCATCGATCCATCTTCTGCAAGTAGGAAAAAATCATTGTTCTAGCTAATTGTCAACTACCCATGTGCCCTGTTTCTTAGATGAGGCTCCACAACCTATCGAACCTTGGACTTAGCTATAGAAACATTCATTAGTTGCAGAATCATTTTAATTATCTAGTTTAAGTAGATATTAAGTTAAATAATAAAGAAAAATGACATTTATGAAATATAAGATGATTATGTACCTGATATGCTTTTAATTTGTAAATTGATACCCAAATTGTAGTTGTGAGGATAAAAAAGCAAGCATTAAAGTGAAAAAGGGTTGTCAAAAACAAGCAATTCTGGGGTTCAATAGTTGCTATCCACCTTAGTCAAAATTCTTTCTAATGCACTATTTGTCACCTCCACTTGCCCATTTGTTTGAAGGTGATATGGGGTGGACTTTATATGTTTGATATAATGCATACTCAATATCCCCTTTATTATATTGGAAGTGAATTGAACACCTTGGTTAGTCACTAATTCCTTTGGGAAACCAAATTTTAAAAATAAATATCCCTTAATAACTTTGCTACTTTTTTTCTATTGTTTCCTTAACTTCCTTCACTCCAGCCCACTTGGTTAAGTAATATGTACATACAATTATGTACTTTTATATCCAGAAGGGGGGTCAATAGGTCGAATGAATTCCATTCCTAACTTCTCAAATGGATAAAAATTCACTTGAGGTTGTAGGGTTGTTTCATCCCTCTGAGTAGGTTTCCTCATCCTCTAACACTCATCACATAGTGTAGTTTATCTTTTGGCATCTTGATGAAGAGTAGGCCACTAGTATCGAGCATGAAGAATCTTGTAGTCTATCCTCTTAGCAGTAAAATAACCCCCATAATGTCGATAATGACATGTTGAGAGGATGTCATAGACCTCCTCTTCTCTTACACATCTCCTTAGGATTTGATCAAGCCCCAACCTGAAGATGTTTCCCCCAATCCAGGTACAACACTTTTCCTAACAATTTTTCTCTTTAACTTTGTAGACAAATTATGGGGAAACTAACTAGAAACCAAAAAGTTTCCTAATTTAGAAAAACAATGAGATAATTATGATATGACAAAGAGATGCTCATCAGAGGGCTAGTCATCCACCATCTCTTCATTTTCTGTAGACAAGGTTAGCTTGGACAAGGAATCTGCAACAACATTTTCTTTCCTTATATTATCAACCATGGATAGATTAAATTGTTGTAACATCAATAGCCATCTAACTATTCAAGCATTTACACAAGGTTTTTTCAATTACTTAATGGCTGCATCATCAGCATGCACAAAAACACGATATCAATAATGTAGTTCCTAAATTTATTAAAAGAATGCACAATTGACAAAATTTATTTTTCGGTAGCTGTGTAAATGATTTTAGCCTTGGACGAATTTTTACTAATGAAATATATGGCATAGGGAAATTTACCTTTAAGTATGCCCAATGCTCCCCCCACTGTTTTTTTGATGCATTTGTGTCTGTGGAAGGGAAAGGGCCAATTTGGTCCCTTAAGGACTAGTGCAATTGTCAATTTGTCTTTGTGCTCTTAAAATGCCTTTTGACATAAGTCCATCCAACAAAAATATTAATATTTTGATAGTAAACCATATAAATGTGAAGCAATTTTGCTTAAATCCTTGATAATCTCCTATAACATTCATCAAGTCCTAAAAATCTCCTAACATCTATTTGTCTTTGTGGCACATAAAATTTTCTAATAATGGAAATTTTATTAGCACCCACTTAAATTCCATATTTAGAGAGGAAGTGGCCTAGAACAATTCCTAGATTCATAAAAAAAATTGACACGTGTTAGTGCTTAAGGAGAGATTATTTTCTATGCATATTATCAAAACCTTGCATAGTTTGGAGAGAGCTTCTTGAAAAGAATCACCATAAGGTGTGAAGTCATCCATGTACATATCTACTATGTCATGTATAAGGGTAGAGAAAATACTCAATACCGCCCTATGGAAGGTGGCAAGGGAATTGCACAAGTTGAATGGAAGGACATTATAGGCAAAGGTCCCCGTAGGAAGGTGAAATTGGTCTTATATTGGTATTTAGGATTGATTTGGATCTGAATGTAGTCGCTGAACCCATCCATAAATGGAAACAAATTCTTTCCTGCAAGTGCATCCAAAATTTGGTTAATAAAATGTTGAGTGATATTTCTTGGTGGCCTTACTAATTTCTCTGTAATCAATGCAAAATGTTGATTTCAATTTTTTCTTAGGCACAATTACCAAAGGTGAAACCCACTCACTGTCTAAAATTGGATAGGTGAAGCCCACATCTAATAATTTCTTCAATTCCTCTTTTACAATGTCCTTTAATGTAGGGTGCATTCTTCTTTGAGGTTGGAGCACAGGTTTATGTTCTTCTTTATTGTATATATGATAAGTGTAGATAGAGGGGTGAAATCCTTTCATCTCTTTGTAATCCGATGCAAAGGCATCAAGGTTAGACCTTAAAATAATGAGTAATTTCTCTTCCTGATCAATTGAAAGAAAAGGGATGATTTTCAGACTTTTAGAGGGGATGCCTTATATGAATTTCACATTACCTTAATAAGAACCAACAATGATTAAATATTCTCATGAGCTGTCTTGAGAGAAGGAAGGATTTTCTAAATATTCTTCTTTTATACCGTCAATATTCATGGTAGTAAGATACTTATTTTGTAAAAAATTGTCAATCATATTGTCCTCATCTAATTTCCTGCTACCACTAGTGGCTTCTAATGTACAATTGGGATATGATGATGATGGATATAGTTCTTATTTTTCTTCCTATTCTACCCACATAGGAATATCATAGTCAACAAGGGGTTAAGAAGGGGGATATAGTACAAGTTGTTTTCTTAGCTGCCCATTTGTAATTGTCATGTTTCCAGATCTACAATTGATGTAGGCATCACCAATAGAAAACCAAGGAATCCCTAGGATAAGGGTATATCCATTGAACTTGGTTTTGGGATGGATAACAAGGTAATCAACATGGTACTCCTAGGAATCAATGGAAACAATGACATCCTCAAGGATGCCCTCTAGTGCTATTGTGTATCTTTCAACAAGTTGCATTATCGCGGTGATTTTTCTTAAGGCTCCTTGGAGATTAATCTTGAGCATAATTTCCTTGGTCATGACATTGATTAGAATTCATAAGTCAATGAGGGTGTTCGGAACTACAATTTTTTTAATGTGCACATCTACTACTGGGCTTCCAAGGTCTCAATAATTTTGGATGATGATCTTCCCAAGCATGAGATCATCTACTTTCCCTATGACGTTGATAGTAGGGGCATCTTTCCTTCTCATTCTTGGCCTCTTAATACATTCCTCTTTGATGAATCTATTGTATATAGGAACATTCTTGATAGCTTGAAGGAGGGGAATTTTGACACAATTTTTTTTGTTCTCCCAAAATTTCAGCTTCTTCTGGGGTGTGTGCTTTAGGATGGATCAACCTTTTAGGATATGGAGGTTTATTGGCTTGAGGAGTGTTGTATTCGTTCTCTTCTTCAATATTTTCTACTGGAGAAGGTGGGTGATCATTAGGAAGTACCTTCCTCGACTTGAGTTTGATTTCTTAGATTTCTATAGCAGAGGTAAGATAAGATGCCTCTCCACCGTAGACTTGTTGGGACTACTTATTTTTGGGGTTAAAATTTTGTTGAGAAAGAATTTTTTGTTGTTTTGGTGGATATTTTTGGGGTGGCTGTGGTTGAGGAGGAGGAGGCATTAGGGCAGATAGTTGGGATTCCTAAAGCTTCCATCCTAATGATGGATTAGACCATTCAGGAGGCTAGTATTGGTATGGTTGAAAAAGGGGAAATGACAAGTTGAGGAGAAGGATAGTACCATGGAGTAGGCATAAACCAAGGTGAGTTGTTAGGTGGATGCCA
Organism: Pinus tabuliformis; assembly: GCA_031772625.1. Taxonomy (NCBI): domain Eukaryota; kingdom Viridiplantae; phylum Streptophyta; class Pinopsida; order Pinales; family Pinaceae; genus Pinus; species Pinus tabuliformis. Next base: position 1,047,597,015 of record CM062819.1, on the reverse strand, counting down.
AGATTGAAATGGTGCATTATAACTTGTATTGAAAGAGGAAGGATACTTCATAACTTGAAAATATGGCCTGTGGCATTGTGGCCTTTACTGGTTAACAAAGCAGAGTTTCTCCATACCTCCTTCTATTCCTTTATACACCAATTTTAAAGCTAGATGAGATGGCCACTTATTGAATGATTATATTTACACATAGAGTAGATTTCTATGACATTTATTGGACATTCATTTCTAGGGTACCTCTTAGTGCATATAGGAAAAAATATGGCTAATTCCCTTTCTTCCTTCTCTTGTTTTTTCTTAATATGAATGTGTCCATATACAGGGAAAAAGTATGTAAGATTTCGCTTTTAAAATCCTACAATGTACCCCATATTTCATTATTAATGGTTGAAGTAGAGGATGAAACACTTACCAAACCTTGTCTATATCTACCTCTTTTTCTGACAGATCTAGAATGGTTCTTAAACACTATTTTAATTTCCATAATTGGGTTGATAAATATGTCCATTGACCAACAGATTTAGAGTCTCCATTAGTTCTTCTCTAACCCCCTCTAGAAAGACTAGTTTCAATGAATCTAGATCAATTGTGTAAATATGTGCCCTCTTGTAGCTCAGCTGAAATCTCTCTTCATAGTATTCTAGTGATTCATCTGGCCCTTGGGTCATTATGAAGATTTCCTCCCTTGTATCTTTTTCTCTGCAATAGTCTCTGTATTTGGTGTTGAATTATTACTACATCTGGACCCATGCAGTGATGTTGCCTCCTTCTAAACTCATGAACTAGAACAAGGCTACATCCTTGACTGTAGAAGGAAACAATTTGAGCTTCTACTCATTAGATGTATAATCATATGTCCTACAGAATACAAAAAATTCAAACATGAAGGTGTCAGGGTCCTCAAAATCCATTCCATGGAAAAGTGGAAGAGAAGTGGGGCTGATGTTTTTCATTTTAGCTTCCCCCTTTCTTTCCTGGATAGGAAAGACTTTAGGCTATCTATTTCTATCCATATTTTCACTAGGTGATGGAGGTCCTTCTCCTTGTATAGGCTCTTAAAAAATCTATAGTTTCTCACAAAAGAAGCCTTTTATATCTCTTGTAGATAAAGTAGGAGGCCCACAATCAACTAATGAAGGCTGGATGTAGGTAGGAGTGGGGGTTTTAGGTATAAATTTTCCTCAATTATCCCTAAATCTACGAGGCATGATATATATCTATATATATATATATATATATATATATATATATATATATATATATATATATATATATATATATATATATATATATATATATATATATATATATATATATATATATATATATATATATATATATATATATATATATATATATATATAGTTTTGTTTTTAGATAGAAATGTTGATGATAAATATTCATGTTTTTTAAGGAAATGAAATGGAAATGAATTGACTTAGAGTAGAAAATAATACCTACTTTGAAATTGTTTGACTATTGGCATGGTCTAGTGGCTAGTGGAAACAAGTGTGTTGGAATTGATGTCAACCAGATGATCATTAGAGCTAGAGGCAACAAATTATGGTGTTAATGTGCTTGATGTGTCAATCTCAGGGGGAGTCCCATGGTTGTTGTTGTCTCTTGTAAAGAATCATCTTAGTAGTAGGCTTATTGGAGAATCTATAATATGATTATTATGGATGGGAGTCCCAATATTTGGAGGAGATTATTCCTTAAGAATATAGCTCGTATTTTCCTAGAAGTGGCACAGTCAGATAGCGCTTGGAAATATCTTTCCAACGATATGTGGAAGTCTATAAAGGGGATCCTGGATAAGAAGTTATTGCTAGTCAAATTTGAGGTGCCCCAAAGTTAGATGGCAAAGTTAAAGGTGGCCTTGGGTCAAAGGGGTAACCTACTTTTGGCACATAGCCAAAGTTGGTAGCAGTGCCAAACTCAATGAAAAATCCTAACAGAGTGGCGAAAAGGAGTTCCAAGCAAACGTGGCATGGAAAACACAACAACGGGATATTGGCTGATAGGTGGAGCCCACATGACAACATGGCCTGATAGAGTTTCCCCGAAGACATAGTTTTGGTGTAAAAATTAAAGCACCAGAATGAAATTTAGCAGGCTTACAAGGAGTGATAGTACACTAGATGGAAGTAGATTTATTAGCAAGTGGAGGCCCCACTTGATAGCTTGGCCTGACGAAGGTAACCTGACAATATAGCCCCGACAAAGACTTAAGGCTTATAAAGAAAAAATGCCAACAGACAAGGCGTTGAGGCATAGTTGTGGTAAGGTTGGTAGTGACAGTCAATGATAAAGGCATCAGGAGGTCTCCATAGTGACAAAAAATCTCACAAAGGCTAGCTCGAAGGAAAATTAAGTGGAACAAAATGGAAGTGTCGGGAGATAGGTGTTGGGCCATATAGCTACATTCTGACATCTCGATAGAGGGAAGTCTTGTCTGGCCTCGACTTTCTAGAAGTGTTTTCCCGCATAGTTGAATATGCATATCAACGAAGGAGAGATACTCTAGGGGAACCCCTCCCAAAAAAAAAATCCACTTAGGAGTGGTGTTAGAATCGAATTTTGGAATCTGGTGGTTTTTTATTATAATGGAGGCTAGTCGCAAAATAAGGCCTCGAAGGACCCTTTCTCTCTCCTCTAGTAGGACATGTGGAAAAATTTGATTGAATCTCAAGAGATGATGTTGGTAGATGATGTCATCATAACCTAGCTATATGAAGGACATGTGGCAGGAAGATTTAGCATTTTTAGGTGGCCTAATGGGCCAAATCTGGGTGGCACATGTCATGACTTAGGAGGTGCCACGTGGGGTTGATGATGTAAGAATTCCATCATCCCTAAAGGGTTACCTCAGAAGGTTTGAGCGGTGTGTGCAGAGGAACCAATGGGCTGACTGGGCATTGGGAAGATGTGGTTGTGTCAAATCATGGGAAAATGGAAAATCCATCAAGTCGACCCGAGCAAGATAGCTCATCCTACCAGAAAAATCCTAGAATTTTCTTAATGGTGCATAAAGTGAATGTTCCAGGAAGTAAGCGTCGAGACATGTTAGTCACACAACTCATCTCATCAAGGCCTTTGATTGGCCAGTGATTGCACTAGGTGGACCCCATGGGACAATTAAGCCTTCTACAAGGAACTTGGAAGAAGTTCTTTGCACAATTTATAAAAGCATCGGGCTTGGGAGCTCTGGACTTAGTTCCAGGCCTTGGTCATTTCGTGTAGAAATGATACCAACGGTGCAGATCCATTAACAAGGGGAATTTGGCACACCAAGGGCATAAAGTGGCTTAAAGCCTATAGGCTTAGCCAATAGTCATAGGAAACAACCATATTGTGGAAAATGAGACCAAGGGCATGAATACGTTAATGAAGAAAAACAATCCCTTAGGGATATAGCTCAAAAAGCACCCAGGAATTAGTTCTACAATGGTTCTATATGTTATTATGAAGATGGGCCTTCTAGCCAAATACAAAAGGAAAAAAAGGCCACCCGGAGGAATAAAAGGGCTCTAATCAATAAAAGGGGCATCATAGTTATATTTGGTAGTGCTCTGGCACCTTGGGCAAAGCTTGGCACTTGTTCCATATTTGGAGGACCTCTATAGGTTGGTTAGCAGGCATGGATGAGTCAGCAGATGGTGAATATATTATCACCTCTGAGCATGAAAACGAGTCTGCAGTTGTGGTAATGGCAACTGTAGAGAGCACTGAGTCAAGGCAGAAAGGACCACGATTGCACATATGTTGCAATGGATTCAGTGGTCAATGTCGAAGGTAGGATACTAAGACAAAGATGACCATGATTTGAAGAGGTGGAAGTTAACTCCATAAAAACTATGCTTGGTCTTCCTTGCATGGTTCCTGGAATTGAATAAATATTAAACCAAGCTTACAGAAGCCATGCTGAAGTACATTTTCATCTCTGTGGGCATCAAGAAGCATGGATAGCCTTGCTATAATTTGAAAATTGGCTAAGAATTAATTTTCAGTATGGAAGAACACTCAGGTGCCCATTCCTTGAGTTAATTTATCTACAGTGGCCAAGTAATTTCGATGCAACAACATGTTGATATTAATTAGGTAGGCTGGTCCTATGCAATATGGGAAGCCATGAATGAAGTACACACTCAGGAATTGTGGATGACAACAAAGACAACATCGACTAGTGTGCAACAGAGGAACAAAGCTCAGGATTGTAATTGAGCAACATGGGGGAAGGAAACATTGTTGAGTGATATGTGAGGAGAGATCTATGATTGTGTGCACTCTAAAGAGAGGCAAGATATGATTGTGCTAAAGAATAGAGATGAGAGAAGAAAGCTCTATGTGTGTGGGCTACTTGGAAGAGGCTGGATGAGCTTGTGCTGTGAAGACGAGGCTGAGAGTGCCTATGAAGAGGAAAGAGTTCAAAAGTGTCTGAGAAAAAGAAGAAGACCAAGATATGAGTGTATCATTTTTGAGAGTAGAGGGCTTAGTATAGTGTGTTGCTACAGAGTGGGCAGAGTATAGAAAGTGTTGTGTATTAGTGTAGACCGTCGAGTAGAACAATGAACTACTATAAAGTGTGCATAGGGAAAATTGTTGCATGGGCCAAATGGATATTGAGCAGAATAGAGCTAGAAATAGGCAAAGAGGCTACCAATTACAGTGAGCAGTAATTTTTTTTTTTTTGAGTTTGGGTTGGAGCCTGCATACAAGAAGTTGGTGCTTCCATCTCTAGTTGGTGTCTGAGAGGATTAGGGGTTGGTTCCTCCTGCAAGTTGGTGCTTGCATAAATCCAAGAGCTACAAGTTGGTGCTTGCAACAAATTCGTGAAGTTGGTGCTTCTGGTAATTTGATTAGGTGTCTACCAAAGGAGAGAGTTGGTGCTTCCTTCTAGTGTATGCTAGCAAACAATCAAGGGGAGTTGGTTCTTCCTATGAGTGGTGGATCACAAACATATTGATGTAATAGACTAGGTTCTCCTATTTTTACATCATTAACAAAAAAAATCTTTGGTGGGTTTTCTCCCAGAAGGGTTTCCACGTTAAACTTTTGTCCAATGTGTAAGATGCTCATGGTGTTTGTGTTCATGTGATGATTTCATATTGCTGCCACATGATATGTTGTTGATGGTTATATGGATGGTTGCAATTTTTGAATGAAAAGATAAATTCACATAAAAGTTTAAATTAGCATTAATATTGGTTCACCCCCCCATATCAGTATTAAACATTGTTTCCAACAACTAGTACCAGAGCCAAGTTCCTTAAGGAATAACTTGAATACTAGAAGGAACATCTAAGGGAAACATTGGCAAATCAAGTTTGGCTAACAAAAAAGGAGTTCCATTTCTAAATGGATCATGCTATGGGATCTGGAAGATTAGAATGGAGGCTTATTTGATGAAATTCAATGAAAACATCTGGTTGTCTGTGATATATGGATAAATGAATGAGTTTTGTATAGAAGCCAAGGAAATCATCATGAAAGGGCCATCTAAGCCAAATGTTGATAAAGTGAGGCATAATGAGTTAGCGAAGGAAATGTTGGACAAATTGCAATGTATATATGGAGGAGAAAACTATGCAACTCAAGAGAAGGGTGAAGAACCTTGTTTCTCAAGCAATGAGCCTAAACCTGTGAAGGCTATTGATAATGAGAAGAAGAGAAGGAAGAAGATGAAGAAAGCAACCCAGAAAGGAGATGTTAAGAAGATCGAAGATCTTCCTATTAATGCACAAGATGTTGTTCATCACTCCTGAGAGGGTGGTGAAGGATCAAATGAGAAGCCTTACTGCTTAGAAGGTGTTGTAGTAGCTACAACCGCCCTCCAAAATTTTGGCTTGCACCAATTTTGGAGCATCCCTTGAAGAGATTCACTTGATGACTGTGCACACTTGGGTTCACTCCGTGAGCTCATCTGAGTCTTTATATCCACCTTTCTTGTTCATTGCATTCAAGTCTCTGCATGCTGATGTCTAAGTCATGCTTGCGACCATGTTTTGGTTATGCTCAATGTCTTCGCTTCGTATGTGCTTGTTGTGTTTGCTATGAAAGCATCTGTCGCATTCACACATGGAGTCATAGTCAAGTCGCCCAAGAATCGTCTCGATCAATGAACGATCAATCACGAGTGTCGCACTTGTCACTTAAACTGTTGTTGAGTCATGTTGAATATGTATGTCTGGATCGTTTGGTCGTTTCGTTGTCAAGTCATGAGAGTGTGTGTTTGTATGATCACCTATGCATCTTTCAATTGTTCACACACTTAGACATTTTGATGAATGTTATGATAACCAGACTCCCTTCTGATAGCCAGACCATCACCCTGCCATCGGCTCGATCGACTGTCAACCAAAACAACACATAAGCACCAAGTTATCTTTGCAAGTTGTGATGCCCGCAAGCAATCCAATCAACTCTCATGCTGGCCACCCAGGCAGTCAGACCCAATAGTCACCCTGGGATTGACTGCCCTTAAAATTTTCATAGAGGCCACTAACCCCACCTGATCAACTGACTGAGGAAATTGCACGGACAAGCTGTATAGACACCATTTTCCCATCCCTATCTCCCTCAGAAAATTGCGCAATTTTCCTAGTCAGTCATCCCGACAATCGACCAACTATTCATCTTAGAAATTGTACAATGTTCATAAATAGGCATTTCATTTCCCATCAGTCATCTCAGCTCAAAAATTGCACAAAGATGGTTAGCAGGTCGATCTCCCAACCTCAGTGCAATTTTCCTTGCTAGCAACCCCTAACAGTAGACTGCCAGTTCCCTCTAGGAATTGCACACTTTCTATTGCCAGTCTCTCAGGTAGCCAATTGGCAGTTCCCTCTGGGAATTGTGTAGTTTTCGCTGCCAGTGACCCCAACAACCAACTGCTAGTTCCCTCTGGGAATTGCACAATTTTGGCTGGCAGTGACCCCAGCAGCGCGTTAGTGTCGATTTCTTCATCCCTCCATTAGTGATCAAATTTCTCTTTTTGCATTCACTTTAGGTGTCCCATCCAATCAGTTGCATTCCATTAGGTCATGGATCAACTGATGGTAGTGGTTCATTGTCAATTTCCCTCATGTCATTTACCTGTTGGCCTATTTTCACATGTTCAGGTCATTTACAGTCATTTTTTGTCATTACGTTTGCAAAAATCATTTTTAGGGTTTTAGGTCTTACTAGGTCTACGCTTTGGCACCATGGTCAACAAAAATTCAATAAGTAGTCAGCAGGAACATGAGGAGGTCTAATAAGTTCACAAAATCAAAATTTCAATGATGATATGCTCAATAAGTGGTTTTTACCTCCAAACTCTGTTTTGAGGTAAAATAGAGTTTTTATTTTCTATGTACAAAATTTTTATGTAATTTCAATATTTTGTATATGTAATAAATTCAAAGCTGCTGCCCTTGCTCACCTTTCCAAATCCAGCCAATGCAGACAAAAACACAAGCATCAATGCATCAGTTTAGCAAATGACTAAGAAAAGTCAATTTTAATGGAAAAACAGAGCTCAAGACCAAAAGTGACTTTGACATTAGAAAAGTGGGTTTGAGTATAAGTAAAAATTTAAAGTCATTCATATTTAAAGTGAAAGGGGTGCCATTTGTCATTTCATTGTGCAAAATACTCTTGGAGAGCAAAAAACACGATTTGGAGCAAAGGAGACAAAAACCTTGTTTTTCAAGCAACTTGGCCTGGCGCTATGCATCAGGCTGGCACTGCGCACCAGTGGCTTTCTTGTAGTGTCACTTTGCACGGGCATTGCGCATCAGGAGGGCACTACGCATTGGGCCCAGTGTGTTGCGCATCAGTCCAGAACTTCCTAAATCATTCCAAATCGTAAAATAACCCTCAAAATTGCTACATTTCCATTCTACAAGGAAGTGATCATTGTCCTAGAGCTGAATTTGATGTCATACTTGTGTTCCTCATGAGTTTGCATATTGAAAGTTAAACCCTAGATTGTCTTCACTGTTTTCCATTCCGTTGTGAAATTTTCACTCCACCATCATAAAAACATAATTAAACCCTTTTCCCTCTTCCATTTTCCTAAATCACTCCATTTATCCCATTTTCCATATTCCATTCCCCTAAAACAACTAATTCCCTTCACCAAACCCTAAATCCCTCACTAAACCCTAGTTTCCCAAAACTAATCACTTTATTCCCCAACTCCATTTCCCAAAAGTAAAATCTTTTCATACTCATCACCTTTGTCCTCCCTCATTACCATTTTTTACCATATCTTCATCACATCACTTCCCTAAGACAAACACCAAGCACCATGGCAAGAAACAGTGATTCAAGCTATGAAGAGGAAACATTAAGTGACAGTTCAAGAGAAAGGAATGTACAACCTAGGATACCTCACAAGGGTGGAAAAATTATTATAAAGGAACCTATTAGCATGATTGAACTCCTTGCTTGCCCCCTTGCTACCACATGTTTCAGTTGTGCTTGGGTAAGGCCCATTTCCCTCTCCTAGGGTTTTGAAGGTAATTTCTCTTGTATGGTCAAATCATCAACAAAACTTGTATCATGATGTTCATACACCTTCCCCTATCCTTAATGTACCTTATTAAACACTTCCCATCACTGATATCCCTCAAATTCATCATTTTCCCACAAACCCTATCTTCTTGTTACAATTTGACAAGTTTCTAGGCTAGCCCCGTGTTTTTCCATTTTGGACCCTTTCCACTCACTCAATATTTGATATTCCACTTTCCCGTATTTCCTAACATCCCTCCCTACTTCCCAAAACTTTCTCAAGAATTTAGAATCCCCTTATCCCCTTCATTTCACTTCATTTCGACAAATCCCATGTTCCACACATTGGGATAGGTTTTACTCAAATGATGTTTCTGAGCAAGGAAAAATGAATTTAGAAAATGTGAGAGAGGTTTTTTTCTACAATAGGCCAAGGAATAAAACCTCCTTCACCTTTTACATAGTGTCATGGTTTTAGAGAAATGTCAAAAATAAAGTTGCCTCAGGAGGGTTGTTGCACCTCTAGAGTGACCTTGGGAAAATCAAGCTTTCTCCTAGCTTGGTTGGCTAAAAGACTTTCTTGATAAGTGAAATGATAACTAGACACAAAGACTTTCCAATGAGCTATCATGAGCTCAATTTGGAGTTGAGGAAGACCTTCAAAAGTTGACTGCAACAACACTTTGCATTTAGGCAGCCTCATTTTGCACATTTTGACCAGTCTTGGGAGATTTGACTTTTTACAGGGTAAATGAACTCCAAATTGAAAAATTCAAGATCCGTTGGAAAGTAGACTCAATAATATTTCTAATGAGATATCCTATACATAATTTTTACACTGGTAAGGCCTCCAAAATTGGTCTGAAAAAGGGCGTTGTGCATCAAAGTTTTGCAAAACACATGAAATTTCATTTCATGCGCAGCGCCACTAATGCTGCACATTGAATTGGCTGGGAATTTTGCAAAATGGCTTGCATTTTTTGGTTCCTCATGAAAAAATACTAAAACCCATAACGTTTCATGAATTTTGGAGGAGATCTGGGTCACCTAAAGGGAAAAAAACACCTAAAAAATGCCCTCTCTGCCACTTTTTCGACCCACAGGAAGCAGTCTTGGGAGAAGTGATTTTTGAAGGGGAAAATGGACTACAAATCCAAAAATTCTAGTTGTCCTAGAAAGTATATAGATACAGATTTATAACAAGCCATCTTGGAGGTAATTTGGTGAAGGGGAAGGCCTTCAAACTCAGCTTGGGAATGGCGTTGTGCATCAGACTAAGGGTGTTGCGCATCAGGCAAAATTTTGCCAATTTTGCTCAAGGACTCAAAATTTCGCCTAGTTTTCTACTAGTTTGACTTTTTATTCTCTCATGGTCAAATTCATGATGTAATATTATGTAAATTGATGTGCTATGATGTAAAAATGATGAAAAATGACTTAAGGAGTTAGATACATCAGTGTTAGGTGGTTTTGAGCTGAATGAATCAGTTTCCATAGTTTTAGAGGCAAGCTGTTCCACTGCCTATTTTTTAGTTCCTCGTTTAGATATTGTTGAAAAATCTCCTTGACTCATGGATTCGACCCCTGATGGCTAGTAGAGGTGGTTTGATTCCTATATCTTGTACTTTCTTAGTCATTTGTCAAGGTTGGACTCTTGTGGATGCATTGAGCTACTTTGTACATCATTTCTACAGTTTGGCAAGGAAATAAACCAGGGTTTTGTAGCATTTTGTGGGATTCTTGTGGTAATGTGAATTAGCATTGTTTTCTTTTTTGTAATTCAATTGATCTTATGTTTATGTGTACCATCATCTCTCTTATTCTGCATAAACTAAATGAATCAAGTGTAAAAGGTAGAATCCATTGGTATTTCAGTGCTCTGCCTTAGGGTTTATTTATTTTTACATGTTTTCTATTGTCTGAAGAGGACTCATGACATTTTCATGCCCTCCCCATCTCTTCACCAGTCTTTAGACTCTCCATTACACTCATTTCAAAGTGCTAAAACACTTTCCTACCTCGCCCGACAGAAACCTCTACAAATCCGTGTTGATTTCCCAGACCCAAATCTGCCTTCCCCATCTGATCTAGCAACCAACCATTAAATTCAAAAAAAATCCTCTAAGCAAGCATATCTAGCCTAAAATTAGTTTTCATATCAATCATCTCAATCCTTCCTTGATAAATTTTCATTGAGATTGACAAGGAGAGAGCCCTCTCCTGACCTGGTATGGTTAGCTACCAGGTTAAGCATGGTTTGATATTACCCTAGACCTACCTTTCTCAGCCTGAGGTAGATCCAGGCTCTAACGTAACCAACTGGTATTTCCCTCTGGGAATTGAACAGTTTTGGTTGCCAGTCTCCCGAGCAGTTCCCTAGAAAAACTGCGCAATCCCTGCCTGCTGACCATTCATGCAACTCGACCCGTTTCTTTGGAAAATTATGAAAATCTAGCTGTCTAGCCCCGCTGCCCATTCATTCTGAAAAATGTGTAGATCATACCTACCTTTCCTTCTAGCAGCCCAGACTACTCCTCCCAAAATTTGTGTAGTTTTGCCTCCCAGTCGAGCCTGACCATGCAGACAGTCACTGTCGACATAGCTTGCTTTTCTCCATCTTTTAGTGATTCTTGCTCAATTTTCATCAGCAGTTGCCCAAAGCCATCATCCCGCATCACAACCTTGCTTCCTCTCCCGGTCACCTTACTCTGAAATGATCATATGTAATGGTAGACTGGGAGGATTTGGATTCGATGTCGTTGTTGTTCCTCTGAGATGATAATGGTCAATTGATCATGCGAGATCATCTAAGATATTTGTTTTGGGGGTTTTGGTTTTTGTTTTTATGGAGGAACAATACATAGAACAAACTATAAGAATGATGTATTAACTCTTTTATATAATACTAATAGATAATCAAAGGGTTGCTATTTAACTTCACACAATGATTTGAATTTATAAGGTGTGTAGAAAAAATAGTAAGGAGATATGATTAATTTAGATTTCAGACAGAAAGATAAATTATCATAAGTGGGAAAAAATTTGTCCAATGTTCAAAATTTAAACAAACTATGCTTAAAATTACATAATATGTTGACAATTTTATGATTTAGAGGGAGCATTTCAGACAGACAATCCAATATCTCAGTCTCTTTATGATAATAACTTCAGAAGGAATTTTAAGAATAAGTGTAACACATTTATTGTCACTTGATATCTCTGTAAAACTTAAGCATATGCAGAATAAACATAATGAATTGAAACACATTGAAAACTTATAGAATAAAATGAGACTGTATGACACCAAATTTAGAATCCTTTGCTTTACTATCAGTGATCTAGAAATAGATTGTACACCAACTCTTTTACAAAATTTCTTATGGAAGGTACCACCTTTAATAAATCATAGAAGAGAGTTATTTATACAAGTTTAAGCAAAATATCCTAAACTGATTACAAAATAGCTTGAAAGAAGATAGGAAAAGAAAAATTGTTGCATGATGTGTCCCTATTAGACAGGAAGTTGTTGATGACTATTCCTTCAAAAACTACTTTTGTTGTCTTCTTGTTGGAATGAAAAGTTAATCAATTGTTTCACATAATTGATCCCACCTTTTCTCTCTAGGTATCTCGAGATTTACCATCCTTCTAAATATCTCATCAACTTTGGTATATCTCTTAAAATTGGGTTTAGTGGGAAACAGGCGTCCAACCTCATATTTGATGGTGGGGTTAGAGCTCAAGGCTTCCAAAACCTCTTTTCCAGTAATCTGTCTCTTAATCCCTACAAATTGACTGTTGTCTGCTGCAATAGTATATAGTATCTCACAATAATCCTCTAATTTTACTAGTTTATCATTTAATGACACTATCTCTGGCAACCCTTTCTTATGCAACATACTGAATTTAGAATGAAACCTTCTAACTGTAGTGTTCAAGGCTTCACATTTTGTTTTCAGCTGAGTTAACAAATTCTTCTTCACTAGGACTTTCTTAATTTCCAAAATATTAGTTGTCATATCTGGAATGTTCATGTCTTGTAACTGCTGCCTAGTTTCATATTTTAGTACCCTGATCATCCCTGATGCTTCTTTGGGTTTTGTGCCCAATGCTGCCTTCTAGGTCTCTATCTTTCCCCTGCATTTAGCAATCAGTTCTCGCTGGTCAAAAATGATTTGTATGGATGGCCATACTTCTGTTATAAAGTGGCTAATATCTAACCAGATGTCTTCTTTGGCTTGGGCCAAAGTGTTTTCCACTAGAGTCTTGCTCTCTAACTATTTAACCTTGAGCTCAAACCTATGTGACGTTTTCATTTCCTCTACATACACGGTATCATGTTTTTCCTTCTGTGTCTCTAGGGTTTGGAACTTCTTGAGTAACTTCTCATTTTGTTGTTTCTGTGCTTGTAGCTCCTATGATAACCTTGTTGTTTCACATGTTGTTGAAGATGAAGTAATGTCACTAGGAGACAAGCTTAAATCTGCACCTATCATTGGAATTGATGTCATCGAGGTCACAACAAGCTGTGATGCCTCTTTTTCCTTGAGAAGTTGTTCTGTCTACTCCTCTATTTTCTTGATCTGTGTTTTTCTCAATAATGAGCTTCAGCATCTCCTTCCTGTGCTATTCATTTTTTTCCATTGCTTTGGTCTTCGGATCCTTAGTTAAAGGAAGCTTCAATTGTTTCTTCAAGGTTGTATTCTCTACATTCTTCTTTTGCATTATTTCTTCAATTTATTTACAGTCGTGGGGATCATATCCAATCTTGATAACGATATCTTCTAAATATTTTAATTTGTTATCTTTAGACAAGGATGACAACTTTTCAATTTTAAGCTGTGACTGTACATTGGACAAAGCAGTTTTAAGCTTGGAAAGAGACATGGCAGTTGTAGTCATTGTTGAAAATAACATCTCACCTGATTGCCTATGCAAATCCATTTAATCAATTGGATGTATCTTGTTCACATAAAATGAGAATATGGTCTTCTTGTAATCTGCTATGGATTTGGGAAATGAAATTTTAGCCTGCAAAAATGCCATTTGCACCCTTCCTCTTTCACTGTCAAAGGAAGAAAGAAGTCTATGCTGAGAAGTGGATGTCTGTTTCCAAAACTGACTGTATACTTGAGATTTAAGACTTTCATTCTTTTGCTTGATTTCCAAAAATGTTGAGAAGATATTAGTATCTCCTGCTGAGTTGGTCTCAGTTGACTGAATAATCTCCATAGGTTTAGTTGAAGAAGGATTTGAAGAAGTAGAAGGAGGCTTGGGATCTATGGTCCCTATGGATGAAACATCTTCCAATTCTCCAAGATCAATTACCTCTTGTGGCTTGCTTCCTGATGACATTAATAGTCCAGTTTTCAACTTCTTTTGTAACATATAGTACTCTTTACCTGATTCTGTAGCTGACTAAGTTTCTTCTCTGGCTCTTTTATGCTGAGAACTCTGAGTAGCTGGAGTCTTTACTTGTGGAGTAGAAATAATCTATTCATTTGCTTCTGTGAGAGTTCCTTCAGACCACTCACCCGGTTCATGAACTTCTCCAATTCTAGTCTGGGAGTATGGTTGTAAGGTGTTGCCTTCAACTACACTCTTAGAGATGAAATGATCCCAAAGGGATCATAAGACCAATTTAAGCTTGGCTGGAGGTTCATGTTCTTTAGTAATATGTTTGCTTCTGTACCTGCAAACCCAGTGTTACAAATGAAATTCCATACCTTGGTTTTAAGTTTAAACTGTGATTTGTTGCTACCTGAGACAAAATGGACTTCATCCATATTTATCATCTGTGTGATGTATTCCAGTGAGAATATTCTCAATGGCACATACTTAGGCAATTTTTATGGAGCCAACTCACTGCCATATATCCTAATCTCAGTGTAATTATGGTATAGGTACCAGTCACCAGTTTTGGCCTTCTCTGATAGGTGAAATGTCTTTTTAATTTCTTCTCCAATTCTGGGCTCTTCCTAGCCGTTGAGTAGTTGAAGAACTGGATGTATAAAATAATCAATGAACTGAGAGAATGTAAAGTTGGATGATCCTTCTCTTACTTACTATGTCCGGTGAATCATTGATTGATTCACTCCCTGCTCATCTTGTCTATTTAGCTGAATGGGAAATAGGTCTCCTTGTTGAAACAAAATTAAATGGATTATGACTGAAATGTACTTGAAAACTCCCTATGTGGTCAAATTCATAAATTTTTCATGTATATTATCAACCAAAAAGTGGAAAAGAATCCAAGGATGGATTCATCAACAGATTGGTCATTTTCATAACCTAGGAGGTATGATAACATAGAGATAATATGTCTAGTAGGTTCAGGGAACATGGAAGATGAATATGGTGGATTTCTTTTAGGTAATTCGACATCTTCTAGTAGGAAAAGTTCAAAGATAAGGGCTCTCTATGGGAAGGTAAGTTTATTATAAAGGTCCATGAGAGATGCAGGTGAGAAATGGCTAAGGGAGTCAGATGGAGGTATCATTAACACTTGGTTTATTCTCTTAGCAGTAATGGTGATCATCATTTTTCCATCCTGAGTCATCATTTTTCTTTGCACAAAATCATACTTGGCCTGACACCAAGAGATTAAATCAGGGAAGTGATGGGTCTTAGGAAAAGAATATGATGGCAAAAGTGTCTCTCAGAAGCAAATGGGATCCTCTCTATCAACATATTTGAGTTTTAACCATGAATGTAATTCATAAAAACCAAATTCACATTCACAATTATTGATCTTGAAAAGGGAATCAACAAGGGGCATATGATCCAAATCAAGTGAGACAGTGGAGAGGTTCCCTTCTTCAATAGCCTTCTGTATTTTTTCTTTAGGAGCCATCTTGCTACAGGGGAAATTCAGAAACTTTTTTAATAAAAATGGATGACAGTGGCGAAAATACAAACAAAGTGACAAATGTTGCTTTTGGTTTATGGATGGAAGTGAAAAGTGGAAAATATTGGAGCCATGGAACATTTATAGGTGCAATTGGGCTCAATTTAACGTTTAAATTTAGCCGTAGGCAATCAATTTGCATAAATATGTGAATTAATGTTTAATGGATGTTTAGATGGTTAATTAGGCACAACAATGGCTTAGGAGCATATGCGAAACAACATTGTAACGTGGTGGACGGTGAATGGTGTAGGTTTTAACCCTGTACAGAAATTACCTGCATACGAATTCTTAAACAAAGAAAATAAACAATGCGAGAGCATAACCCATAAAACACATATGCACAGAGATTTTTTCCTGGATCCGAAAACCAGGACTACCAGCTTGATTTTTTATTATGTTCCTTTCAATGTTACAATACATATTTATACATGCCGAAGCATCCAATACCATGGACCAAAAACCATCGCGTCCAATACCATGGACCGAAAACCATCGCGTCCAAAAAACATGTGCGAAAATCATGCACAAAACCATAGGTGGGTCCGGCCAACCTAACATATGGTCCAAAACCAAAATTTTCCGGGGCGCTGCCCCTGACCCCATAAAGTGGGGTTACGGGTGCCCTTCAAACCCCCTATTAACTATGTGGAAAGAATATAACACAACCCAACAATCTCCCACTTGTTGTTTTCTTTCCACAGGGGGCCACAGGAGAGCTTAGTCATTTTTCAGCCCTGAGATTCCCATTGCTTCTCTACACCAAGAGAACTTCTCAGAGCTCACAGATTTTGCCAATGCATATGCATTATTCTTCAAAATGTCCACCTTTACCAGCAACACCTTTCTGTCTTCTATCATATCCCTCACAAAGTGATATTGAACATCAATGTGCTTTGTCTTTGAATGATAAGCAGGGTTCTTTGACAAGAAAATTGCACTTTGGCTGTCACAGTCTATTCTTATAGCTCCCTGTACTAACCCCATACTTGAACACAATCTCTGCAACCAAACTGCTTCCTTGCTTGCATGAGTGGCTACCATGTATTCTGCCTCTGTAGTTGATAGTGCCACTACAGATTGTTTCTTACTCATCCAACTGACTGCACCTCCAAATAGGTTAAACACATACCCACTTGTAGATCTTCTCTGATCCAGATCTCCAACCCAGTCTGCATCAACAAAGCCATGAATATCCAACACTCTGTCCAATCTTGGTCTTCCTTGGTAGCACAAACCATAATCACTATTGCCACGCAAATACCTGAAAACCCGCTTTACTGTTGTCCAGTGCTCCTTCCCAGGTTTTGACATAAACCTGCTCAATACTCCCACTGCATGTGCAATGTCTGGTCTAGTACAGACCATTGCATACATCAGGCTACCCACTGCACTTGCATATGGAACACGGACATGTCCTCTTCCTCTTCTTGTGTCTTGGGACACTGTTCAGCAGATAACTCAAACCTACAGGAATAGGAACCTTCACCGGTTTACTATCCTGCATATTAAACCTCTGGAGTATTGTCTCGACATACTTCCTCTAGTTTAACCAGAGCTTCCTCTTTGACCGATCTCTTTTAATTTCCATGCCCAAAATATAGTTTGCAGCACCAATATCTTTCATGTCGAATTTGGAGGACAATTGGGTCTTCAAATCCTGGATAATTTCTTTGTCATTTCCAACCAACAACATATCATCCACATACAAGACTAGATAAATAATACGGTCACCAATTAATTTAAAATACACACAATGATCTGCTTTGCTTCTGGTGAATCCAAGTCCACGTATAAATGTATCAAATTTCTGATACCACATCCTTGGTGACTGTTTTAACCCATATAGAGACTTCTTTAACTTGCATACCAATTCTTTCTTACCCTTCACTGCAAAGCCTTCAGGTTGCTTCATGTAGATTTCCTCTTCCAAATCCCTGTGAAGAAATGTTGTCTTCACATCCATCTGTTCTACCTCAAAATCAAAAGCAGCAGCAACAGATAAAAGTAATCTAATAGAAGTTACCTTGGCAACAGGAGAAAAAATATCACCAAAATCAATCCCCGGCACCTCAGAATAACCTTTTGCTACCAACCGAGCTTTGTATTTCTCCACCTTTCCTTCTACATTTGTCTTCTTCTTGAACACCCATTTGCTGCCAATGCGTTTCCTTCCAGCCGGCAACTCCACCAGATCCCAAGCCTCATTTTTGTGCAAAGATCCCATTTCATCGACCATGGCCTCTTTCCAAAGTTTTCCATCCTCTGAATCCACTGCTTCCTTCATAGTTCTGGGATCATTATCAGTAACAGACAAAGCAAAATTTGAACTGAAAGAAGATGGACTATACCTTTCTGGCTGCCTTCTTTCTCGAACTGATCTTCTCACAGCCGGAGTTTGTGGCTCTTCATCTTCTGATTCCTCCTCTGCTGCAGAGTCTGATTCTTCCTCCTTTGGCTCAAACTCTATCTTCTCAGGTTCCTTTGGTTGGACTTCATGTTGAATGACATCTTTTACGTCTCTGAACAACACATCCCGCTGTACACAACCTTCCGTGTGACTGGGTTCCAAAGCTTATAACCCTTTAAACCATCCTTATACCCAATAAAGATGCACTTTTCAGATTTACTATCCAACTTGGTTCGTTTCTCCTTTGGAACATGTACATATGCATCACATCCAAATACCCTTAGATGTGAAAGAGAGGGTTTCTTACCAGTCCATACTTCTTGTGGACTCTTATCCTCCAACGCTGATGAAGGTGATCTGTTGATCAGGTAACATGCAGTATCCACCGCCTCTGCCCAGAATTCCTGTCCTAACCTGGCACCACTGAGCATGCTTCTTTCCCTTTCCATCAACGTCTTGTTCATTCTTTCTGCGACTCCATTTTGCTGAGGTGTATATGGAGTAGTCTTCTGCCGTGCTATACCACACTTATTACAAAATTCTTCAAATTTCTTGCTGCAAAATTCTCCACCATTATTTGTCCTCAACACCTTTATCTTCTTCTCTGTCTGATTTTCCACCAGAGCCTTAAATTCTTTAAACCTGTCAAAGAATTCAGATTTCTTCTTAAGAAAATATATCCATGTATTCCTTGAGAAGTCATCTATGAATGATACATAGTACACAGACTTACCCAGTGATGGAACCTTTACAGGTCCAAACACATCACTGTGCACAAGCTCTAATATCTGTTTCGTCCTCTTACCACCAGAGGGGAAACTCACCCGATTCTGCTTCCCATATACACAATTTTCACAGAAATCAAAATCCAGAGAGCTATTATTCATACCTTCTACCATACCTTTACCATGAAGTATTCGAAGGCCCTTCTCTCCAATATGTCTAAGCCTTTGATGCCACAACATGGTCTTCTCTCCAGAGACCACTAGATTCTCTACTCCATTTTCAGGAACCATAGAACTATTGCACCCATCAACAACAGTGCTACCTTGCATCTTGTATAGAGTTCCAATCCGAACTCCCCGCATTAATATCAGTGCTCCTCGAACCATCTTGCAGGTATCTTTCTCGAACACCATATTTACACCTGCATCATCCAACTTGCTTACAGAAATCAGATTTCTGGCCAATGCAGGAATATGCAGAACACCTAGAAGTGTTCTAACCCTTCCACCTTGCAACTTCAACTTTACTTTTCCCTGACCAATGATTCTAGCCTTCCTGTCATCTCCTAATAAGACATCACCACCATCGTATTTCTCATACTCGCAGAACCACTCTCTATGGGGAGTGAAGTGAAAGGATGCACTTGAGTCAATCAACCATGCCTCATGATCTACATGTGTACTTGAAGAAGCCAAGTACACATCCCCACCTTCATCTGAGGTGGTTTTCGCCTCTGCAAAAGGAGCATCATCAGATCCCTTTCCTTTATCAGGATCTTTAGATTTACAATCCCTTCTGAAGTGCCCTTCCTTTCCACATTTCCAGCACACCACTTTTGTAGGTTTTCCTGGAGATTCAGATCTCCCTCTAGATTTAGATCTCCCACTCGATGACTTATTTTTGTTTCTGTTCTGGGACCGTCCTCGTACAAACAAGGCATCACCATTCTGGTTGTCCATATTTTTCCATCTCATCTCCTCCGTCAGCAAGGCTGAGACTATTTCATCAAACTGCAAAGCAGTTGCATTGCTACCTATTGCAATAACCAAACTATCCCACGAATCTGGTAGAGAACACAACAGACTGATGCACTTATCTTCATCTGAAATTTTAATATCAATAGATAATAACTGACTTACCACAGTATTAAACGCATTCAGATGCTCTATCACCGAGTCTCCATCTTTCATCCTCAGGTTATACAGTTTTTTCCGCAGGAACAGTTTATTCACCAGAGACTTAGATTGGTACAAAGTCCCTAACTTGACCCACAAAGCCTTTGCGTAGCTTCCCCTGATACATTCAGTAATACTGAATCCGAGACACACAATCGTATTGTGCTCTTTGCCTTCCGATCCAACTTCTTCCATTCTTCATCGGTCACTCCCGATGGTTTAGTACTTGGATCTACCGCGATCCACTGATCTTTATCCACCAATAGATCCTCCATCTTGAGTTTCCACAACTCAAAATTCTGACCATTGAACTTCTCAATCTCTATCTTTCCACTGCTCGCCATCTTCTTTCACCACCAGAATCAATATCGCAGATCTCCTACTAAACAGGGTCTACCACAGGCCCGAGCGAAACCCCTTAGCAACAAAGGCATCCCCTTCAAGCCAAAACAACTTTGATACCAAATGTAGGTTTTAACACTGTACAGAAATTACCTGCATACGAATTCTTAAACAAAGAAAATAAACAATACGAGAGCATAACCCATAAAACACATATGCACAGAGATTTTTCCCTGGATCCCAAAACCGGGACTACCAGCTTGATTTTTCATTGTGTTCCTTTGAATGTTACAATACATATTTATACATGCCGAAGCATCCAATACCATGGACCAAAACCCATCGCGTCCAATACCATGGACCGAAAACCATCGCGTCCAAAAAAAATGTGCGAAAATCATGCACAAAACCATAGGTGGGTCCGGCCAACCTAACATATGGTCCAAAACCAAAATTTTCTGGGGCGCTACCCCGGACCCCATAAAGTGGGGTTACGGGTGCCCTTCAAACCCCCTATTAACTACGTGGAAAGAATATAACACCACCCAACAAATGGGTGAGTGAAAAAGGATTGATGACATAGAGGTTTGTGAATGGATGGAGGATAATGGATGCTTATGGCGTGGGAAGAAGCCAACGGTTCGATGGAAGGAAACCAGCAACGAATTTCGAAGGGGGGGGCATAATGGTTTGTGGTTTCAAGCCTTGGGGGTCCGAAACACTGTGCAGGCACAACTTCACAAAAACTGATAGCCATGAAAACTATTTTTATACCCCTCCTCACGTTAATGGGAAACAGATGAAGGGGGGCCGAAAGGATTCCTTTGCCATTTATCCGAGCGGAGTGAATGATCTTCGTTGAAAAGTGCCCATTGGTTATCGGTGCCTGATGTGTCATTTTGTAGCAACCTTAATTTTATTTTCTAAAGAAAATATTTTTATTTTATTGCGTATCTAACATTTTCATTTTGCATTCCTTTTTTAGAGCGATTATCCTATCTTTTTATTTGATATGGACCTGTAATAATAATAATTCCTAACATTTTTATTTTCCAAGTTGTTTTTGGTCCATATCCTAACCTATCATTTTTTGTATGTAATTTTGATTTTTTCATCTAATATCTAACATATCAAAAACAATAATGTTACAACAATCGTCTTGTCATGAGTGACTACAAGTACAGGTACGCCAACAAACATGAAAAGACGACAAATGTGATGAACGAAGTGAGCAAATGCATAAGGATACGTTCACCAATGGAGGAACAAATGAAACATATTGTTGATCACTTTAATTGTATATTAATAAAACAGTCGAGTGCCACATAAATTATCAACCCGGGAAAGTCTGATTATTCCAAAGGGGACTACGTACTATATGTACTCAATCTTAATGGTATTAAAAGCTGTAGTATAAACAATCTATTATCTATTAAATCCCTACTCTGTGTTACATCAGTTACAACTTATTGCAGAAATGAAGTAAGAACAAATAACTTAAAGGAAACAAATGTACAAAAGGAAGTGATGGTTGTCCTGCAACAAAGGATCAGGACCCTATCCTCAGAGTAAGGACTTTCAGCACCTGCCTCTGTTTTCTAGTTCACCAATACACTCTGTAAATCCTAATCACCGGTGAGGCACTCATATACAACATCAATCAGTTGAAAAGGAAAGCAGAGTTTCAGCAAAAGTAAATATCATTAGAAGCAGTACTTGTGATATAAAAAAAAAATCACACACACACCACATAACAGAAAGAATATGGGTGAATCTTGTGATGAAGGTGGGCATTTTCCTTCTCACAAGATTCCCCAGAACGTAAGAATTAAGATAAAATACTCAGAACAGAGTTGTATTCATATGCCAATAAACCATATTACAAAAAGAGATTCAGTCTCATCTCTTCACTATTGTTTCTGTGTTACAACTTGTTCCCTCGTTTTCTGTCTATCTCTTTAATGTAGATGTCTCCTCTTTATAGAGGAGACATATATTACAAAAGATTTTCATACATCCTGATTCAACCCTTTTGTACTATAAATAGGAAAGTCAGTTCTTGATAACAAAATATTGTTACAGTCATGAGGATCATGATCATTACGACCAATATAGTAATCAATCAGACTCCTTTGCCGATGCAGATTTTTTACGCAAATATCAACTGTTCCTCAAAGTGCGCATGTTGTTCATGCTGTTTCAGCTTCGAGGTTCATGCTATTCTTGTTGTTTCAGCTTCACGGTTTGCGGTGTTTCCGCTGTTTCAGCAACGGAAAAATGTGATCCTGCGAGTTAGGCAGTTTCAGCAATTGGTCAGCACTTTAATCAACTTCAGGGAAAAATTATAAAGATAGCATGATTACGTGTTGAATAATTAAACATATAGCAATGAGGAAAGTTACTATGTACCTTTTGGAGTGATTAAGCCAAAACACTAGCAAAGGCTTTCAACTAAGGGTTGAAGAGGGTAATATAATGGCAAAAATATACAGTCAAAAATAGACAATATGGGAACCTAACATCCCCCCAACTGAAAATGTTGCATGTCCGCATGCAACGTCTACTCTAAATCAGAATCAGAATACTGGGCTGAACAGTGTAGATTTCTTATGCAGTAAGTGTAGAAGGTACTGTCAACCATGTCTCTAAACCCTTGGACATTCTAAAGTCTTTTCCATGCTGCCAATTCTTCCTTTTTAGTCAATGTAAATTGAGTGTTGTATTGTTCTCCAGGAAGCCATAAGAGAGGGAAATGAAAAGGGTAACCAATCCACCGTTCAACACATCATCTCATGCATTTTACATAATCAGGTATCTGTGAGATTGCCGCCTGAAGATTGAGGGGATTGTAGGGATGATATTCCCGTCTTTCTTTGGGACAGTGTTCCCAGAATAATTCATTTGCTTTTATGGCCATAGGTCCTTTAATTTTGACATAATGTTGGCAATCTTCCAAGACTGCTGCTTGCAGATTCCTAATGTGATCGGTCATCCCTGGTTCTTGTAGATTCCGTTGATGTTCCATAAGGAAGATGGCTGCATTTTGTGGTTCCGGATGAATCCAGAGAAGACAGTTCTCTTCATTGTGTTTTGCAGACATGAAAGAATTCTGCCAAGTAAGCTGGTTGGCCAAAAAGGAAATAAAAGCTCTTATTTGAATATCACCACAAATAGGAAGTAAATTAATCTTTCTATCTTCAGGCATAGCCTCATTGTGAAGATAGAGTTCACACAGCAAATTCTGGTCATTGTTTGGTGCTTTTGCAAAAGTTTCAATGAATTGCTGTGGTGTAGAGACCTGGTGTAGTCTTCCATCCTTTATTGCTTTTAATTGGAGGAATGCTAAGCGTTCTCTCAAGAATACAAATAATTAAAAGAAGGCTTTCTTTTAGCCAGTAAGCGCTAGACCAAATCGAAGATAAGGGACAGTCTGGCTTTTAATTTCTTATTTTCTTTGTGCTGTGCACGAGACTGTTCCATTGCTTCCCAATTCCTATAGGCATAGTTAAGCCATAATGACTTCTGTTGTTGAAATGCCTTTCCTTGGGAGAGCTCGTATTCTGCTTTCCATGTGTTTCTTAATTCTTGAAAACTAGAAGTCTGTGCATGAGCATTGCTAACACAGGGAGGTTCAGTTTGTATATGCACAGTTGTAAAAGATTTTGATTCTGGTTTCTGCTCATCAATAACTTGGGTAGGTTGGGGTGGTTTTGCTTCTTCTTCTGAAATTCTTGAACACCCTGTTGGTTCTTGTGTAACAACAGGGTGTTCCTTTTTTAATATAACAAGGCTGTTTCCAGTCAATGGGACTGCAATTATCTTATATCCTACTTAAGTATAGATATCCCCACATGTATTCACTGTATTTCTCTATCTCTACACTCTTTTCAGCTTGAGATGCTACCTGAGCTAACATGTACAGATTGAGTTCTTTTTTATAGGCTTCCCTAGCCATTGCTAACTCTTTCTGATGGGCCTTAATTTCTGATTTTAAGAACTCATTTTCTTCTTGTAGAGAGGCTAAAGTAACCGGGGCTTCTATAGTTACAGATTCCAAAGGAGAAGAGAATTGTTGTTCAGCATTAAATTCATCATGTGCGTCCCCAACAGGTGGCTCTTGTGTTTCACCTATTGGGTCAGTTTGTGTACCAGTTTTACCTAGGGCATCTTCTTCTTGCTCCCCAACAGCAGTTCTTGTGTGGCACCTATTGGGTCAGTGGCTGGTTTTTGTGTAACAGCCACATGCAGGTCGTCTTCTTTTTGCTCCCCAACAGGTGGTTCTTGTGTGGCACCTATTGGGTCAGTGGCTGGTTCTTGTGTAATAGCCACATGTCCTATATCATCTCGGATGTCTATTTTGAATTTGTTGGCAACTGGTTCTTGTGTAACAGCTACCCCTGTTGAGAAAAATGATGTCACAAAATCGTGAACACTTTGAATTTCGGCATCTGAGGGTGAAGGAGGTGAAGGTTCAGGGTTATGCGGGATACGGGGATTTAAAATGATAGGAGGGACAATTGGAATAATGGCCTCGGTTGTTGCAAACAACCTTGTTCGTTGCTGAGGTAGGGAACCAGGAGAGACAGTTGTTTTCCTCTTGCGAGGACTTTTACTCAGGGTAAGGGAATCATCAGAAATAGTAGCTGCCTTAAATGAGGCCCTAGTTCTTCTTTTTACCGGGGTTGCAGTTTGTTGTTTCTTTTTCCTCTTAAGGAAAGTGATGAGGGTATCTTCGTCTGAATCATCGGTAGGGATATGAACTATGGGGGTGGATGGTTCGGCTTCATCAGGGGGTGAGGACTGTTGTAGAGCTGGTTGCTGAGTTTCAGCATCTTACTGGGAATTTTCTTCATTTTGTTGAGGATTTTCCTCAGCTTGCTGGGGAGGGTTAATGAGGGGAGGTGGATTATGGAGAATGAAGCCTCTATTTATCAGGAGTGGAACCAAATGATGGTGCATGAGGCAGAGGATTTGGTGCCTTGCGTTCACAGTATAATGTGCCATATTTTTTAGACATCCAAGGAGATAATAAGGCATATTTACTAGACGACCATGTCGCAAATGGTTTAATAAAACAAAGTCATGTTGGTAGACTACCTAATAGCGGCCCTTGCAAGTGAAGTAATGCTTGACGAACTCTGCAACCTTTGGCCAAGGTGGTGGTAGTGATCGAAGCGTAACACCCCTGCCTTTGGCTTCCACCTGCTCCCCAGGTAACAAGAAATCTTGCTGTGCATTGAGGATAAGATGCTTCCTGCTGAACCAGCGAATACCATTGGTTGGAAGCCTCGAAACTTGCGCTATGTCTTCTTCTATTACTAGGATTCTCACCCCTTGGACAGTAGAGTAACCCTCCCTCAAATTGCATGCAAATTCCAGAACCTGTTGCAAATCAAATTCCGGAAGTCTCCTAAAATAGTCCACCCATCCTGCTTGTAGGAAGATTTGGTATGCGTCTGGGTAAAGTTCCAGTAATGCCGTCGATCCCAGTTCATGTCTAACAGCATCTCCTCCCATGGTTACTATTTTAGGCAGAATACAAAGTGCAGAGCCGAGTTATCGAGGTCGAAACAGAGCAGAACGTTGCAAAATGAAATTATGACGTGATAAGGCATAAACGAGGTGGATTAGACACAACCGCGAGGAATAGGGATGGAGGTGATCGACGTGTTATGTAATGATTACAATATTTCGGTAATCCCCCCCTAACTGCGGCTGAATGATATGGTTGGCAGTATGACGCTTTTAGCAGTCATGTCAATTATCTCCTCATTAACTACCATTTAATATTCACACATAACATGCATAACTCTACAATTACCTTTGGTTGTTGCACCGAAAAGTGTTATCTCATCCTTAATAGGTCAATGATCATCATAGAAAGGGTTTGTAAGGTGTGAGAGTTTTTATACACGAGGTTTTTAATATTCACGAGAGGCAGTAGTGAAGGGGTATTATTAACAGGATAAATGGCTGATTCCTTTGAATAAAGAATGATATGTTTCTGTTGAAATAATAGTTCATTCTCGGGAGTAAAAATGGGGATATTTAGGAAAATAGAAAAGGTTGGTGTTTAAGCAGTGGGATTTGGTGTTTCGACACTGGGAAATGGTGTATCAGCAACGGGAAATGGTGTATCGACAATGGGAAATGGTGTTTCAGCAACGGGAAATGGTGTATCAGCAACAGGAAATGGTGTTTTAGCAACGAGAAATGGTTTATCAGCAACGGGAAATGGTGTATCAGCAATGGGAAATGGTGTTTCAGCAACGGGAAATGGTGTATCAGCAACGGGAAATGGTGTTTCAGCAACGGGAAATGGTGTATCGACAACGGGAAATGGTGGAGGGAATGAATTATGATCTGGAATGACATGGCAATGCTTTTCCAATCTGCAGATTAATTCTTCCTATATTGGAATTTTTCTTTTCAGCCACCATCCAAAGCTAAGATCTGCAAAATAATTAATTGTAACATGGCAACCCTTGACAGGGATTATTAGTTAAGAAATCTAATCTAAAAATAAATACATAAACAGGAAATTAAGTGCATTGAGGGATAGCCAGTTCCCCCAAAAAGGCATAGTGTATGTCTGTCATGCAAGTAGCTTTGAAATCCTCTTTAGAAACAGGCCGTTGATACAAACGGAGTCGATAACCATTCACTAATAATGGTTTTCTACTATCATCAATCGTTAGGAGTCTGACTGTTCCATTTGGAAAAACAGCATCTACTTCATAAGGTCCTAGCCACCTTGTTCTTAATTTACCTTGAAAATTTTCAAAACGGGAGTCATACAGTAAGGCCCAATTACCTTTTTGGAACTGCTTGTGTTTAATAGTTTTGTCATGCCACCTGGTTCTTTGCTGTTGTATCATGGTTTTTTTATGGATGGCATCCAACCTGTTTTCATCCAATTTCTAAAGCTGTTGCAACCTAGCTCTCTGTGCATCAGTCAAATCAAGGTTAACAGCTAAAACGGTCCTTAAGGTTTTGATTTCAAATTCCACAGGAAAAACAACACTTTTACCATAAACTAATTCATAAGGTGAAAAACCCGTAGTGTTCCTCCAAGTAGTTCTGTAAGCCCATAATGCTTCAGGCAACCTTTGAAACTAGTCCTTCTATTCTCCTTGAGTGTCTTTGTTAAAATGGCTTCTATGACTTTATTTGTACTTTCCACTTGCCCATTTTCCTGGGGGTGATAAGGTGTAGTCATTTTATGCTTAATGTGATATTTCTAGAGTGTATCTTTGAAGCCATGAGAATTAAAAGAAGGTCGTCCATCTGTAACTAGCTCTCTAGGCAAACCAAACCTAACAAAGATTTCTTCAAATAGAAAAGTTAACACTGATTCTTCATTAGCTTTGATGAGTGCCTTAGCTTCTACCCACTTAGTCATATAATTTGTGCAAACCAGTATATAAACTCTTTGATTGGATGGAGGATTGATGGGACCTATAAAATCTAGTGCCCATCTCTCAAAAGGTTCAAGTACTACCTGGGGATTAAGTGGCATTTCATCCCTGTGATTAGGTTGGCCCATTCTCTGGCAGCTATCGCAGGCCCTAACATATTTCTTTGCGTCCTTGAAAAGTGAGGGCCAATAGTAACCCATTCTGAGAACTTTGTTGCTGTTCTTTTGTCCGCAAAATGCCCCCCACAAGGGCCATCGTGGCAAGCCTTCAATATATCATAAAATTCATCTTCTCTGATGCATCTTCGAATTTCCTGATTGAGTCCTGTGTGAAAGAGACACCCACTTATCTAGCTGTACCTAGCACTTTGTTGAACGATCTTTCTTTTCTCTCTGTGCGATAGGTGTGATGGTAGTTTCCCTGCAACTAAGTAATTGGCAATGTCTGCATACCAAGGTGAGTGAGCAGATACTGCAAATAAATATTCATAAGGAAAAGAATCATCCACTGGAATATTTTCATCAGTTTTTAACCGAGAAAGAAAATCAGCAACTACATTTTCTTTACCTAGTCGATCTACAATTGTGATATCAAATTCTTGTAATAATAATAACCATCTGGTAACTCAAGCATTTGCAACTGATTTTTTCATTAAATATTTAATGGCTGAGTGATCAGTATGCACAAAAGTAGTGTAACCAGTAATATAATGTCGAAACTTATTAATAGCATAAATAACTGCTAAGAATTCTTTCTCGGTGACTGTATAATTAAGTTCAGCAGGGGTCATATTTTTACTAATAAAATAGATAGCATAGGGAAGATTGTTTTCTTCTTGACCTAAGACAACTCCAATTGCAGTATCTGAAGCATCAGAGGATATATGAAAGGGGAGTGCCCAGTCAGGTCCTCTTAAAATGGGAGCTATAGACAATTGATGTTTAAGTTCCTTAAATGTTTTTGACAACCATCAGTCCACTTAAACTCATCATTTTTCATAAGTAACACAAACAAAGGAGAAGCTATTTTAGAAAATCCTTGATAAATCTTCTATAATATCCAGCATGTCCTAAAAAACTTCTTACATCAGTTTGTGTTTTAGGGATAGGCAGAGTCTGAATTACTTGTACTTTAGCTGGATCAACTTGAATTCCTAGGAATGAAATGAAGTGCCCCAAAACAATACCTTGATTCATCATCATATGACATTTTTCAATACTTAAGGCAAGATGTGATTCTATACACCGTTTAAGTACTTTTTCAAGGTTCTGTAATGCATCTTCAAATGTCACACCATACGGAGTAAAGTCATCCATAAATATTTCTAAAGAATCATTAAGCATATCAGAAAAAATTCCTATCACCGCTCTTTGGAATGTTGCTGGGGCATTACATAGTCCAAATGGAAGAACTCTATAGGCAAAAGTCCCCCATGGACTAGTAAAAGTGGTCTTGTCCTGATCTTGGGGTGAAATCTTAATCTGATTATATCCACTAAATCCATCCAAAAAGGAAAAGAATCTCTTACCTACCAAATTATCTAGTACCTGATGAATAAATGGTAAGGGGAAATGATCTTTCTGAGTAGCCTTATTTAGAGCTCTGTAATCCACAGACACTCTCCATTTCCCATTTTTCTTAGGTACTATTACTAATGGTGAAACCCATTCACTATCAGATATAGGATATATAAATCCTGCATTCAACTATTCTTGAAGTTCTTCCTTCATAATTTCCATTAAATTGGGATTCATTCATCATTGGGGTTGACAGACTGGGCGGGATCCTTCTTTAATATAAATATGGTGAGTACATAATTCAGAATAAATTCCCTTCATATCTGTGTAATCCCATGCGAATGCTTGTTTATTCTCGTGGAGTAACTTCATTAACTGTTGTGTTTCAGCATTTGTTAGGTTAGGGTTTATATTTAATGTTTTGCCAGGCTCAATTTCGACTGTTATACTTTTGGAGGAGGTGTCCGCTGATGTCTGAGATAAGTCTTCAGTTCTAAGATTTTGCTGTGATTCAGTTTCCAAGATTGTAGTCAAGTGATCATGTATTTCAGAGTTAACCAAAGAAGGTTCAGAAATAAAACTACTAATTAATTCATCTTTGGTTGAATCTTTAAAAGTTAGGGCTTGTCCGACAGTCAAGATGGGTTGAGTCTCATCATCCTCATAATCTAACCACACAGAGTTGTCATTATTAATCATGGGTGTAGCATGAGGGTATAGAGTAAGCTGTTTGGTTTCACATCCATTAGAAATTGTCATTGGACCTGACCTACAACTGATGAAGGCATCTGCTGTAGCCAGCCAAGGTCTCCCTAAAATCAATGGATCACCCCCCAACTTTGTTTTGGTCTGTAACACCACAAAATCAGCTAGGAAGTTCCAAGATTCGACTAAAATTATCAGGTCTTCAATGAATCCTTCAGGTTTGATTGTGGAGCGGTCAGCCAACTCTAGAATGGTTGGGGTTTCCCTAATTACATCCTTTAACTATAATAACTGTGCAGTTTCAAGTGTCATAATGTTTATTGTAGCACATAGATCTAC
The DNA here is from genome assembly GCA_031772625.1 of Pinus tabuliformis. Taxonomy (NCBI): domain Eukaryota; kingdom Viridiplantae; phylum Streptophyta; class Pinopsida; order Pinales; family Pinaceae; genus Pinus; species Pinus tabuliformis. The sequence goes on along the minus strand of CM062819.1, from coordinate 1,047,566,977 downwards.
TAGAACTCTAGAAACAAAAGTTTTTCCCACCTGTAATGTGACCATAGGATGGCCAGGGTCACCATATTTCATAGGAGGGTTTTTTTCTGATATTAGAGCAGCTAGATCACCCATCACATGAACTGTGAGGGGGTCCTTAGCTTTTCTTCCAGGTTTTTTAATACAAATATCTCTAACAGTTCTAGCATAAATCGGTACATCTCTCAGTGCTTGTAAGAGTGGAATTTTAACATATAAATTTTGTAGCTCTCCTAACAGATTAAAAGCAGGTGGCTCAAGTGTTTTGGTAAGAGCCAAACATTCAGGGAATGGAGGCTCTGCTACTTCAGCAGTCTTTTTAGAGGATGTTTCAACTATTTCAGCATTGTTATTAGAGGATGATCCAACTGTTTCAGCATTAGATTACTTTTCTTTTCTGATTTCTTCTTTATCAGAATCGGAAGTAATGTCGTCAATAATGGGTTCAACTATTCTTCCAGAGAGTAAATGAATGTCATTACATTACATAGGGGAACCAATTGGTTTTGAACATCAATTACCTGCAGAGCTTTATTATTATTCAGGTTGGGGTTAGGTTGTACAGGCAGCTGGGGTCTCATTGTCTGATTATTTGGTGGGGCATTTGATGGTAAGGAGAGAGATTGCTGATACTGAGGTAATTGGTTTGGAAATGGGATCTGTGGAGTTGTCCAATTCAGGTTCCATTGATTAAAATAGGTTTGTTGTAGAGCCCAGGGATTCCACATCGTAGGATCAACAAAAGGAGGGTTTGGTTGCTGCATGGGTGGGAAATTCATTTGATTAAGGTGTGGTTACTGCATTTGATTGAAGGGTGGGTAATTTGTTTGAAAAGGAGGATGATTATTCCAACGATTAAATGACATGTTAGAATTTGTACCTTGTCCTCATGGTTGCCATTGCCTTCTCTGTGTGAGGAGATAGACTGCTTCAGCTTCTTCTTCAGTTGGTTGCAGTGCTGCTTTTATTCCTGGCAAAGAAGGGCATTGTTGAGTCTCATGGTCCTTTTCACAGATAGTGCAGATTGGTACCTTGTCCAGGGGGCATTCCCTTAGTGGGTGTTTTTCCCTGCATTTAGAGCAGAAATAGCCAGAGCAGCTTCTACTTCTGCCTGCTTCTTTTTACCCTGCAAGGTATCAATTTGTGAAGCAAAAGAGCTTAACATTTCAGTTTTAAATTCTTCAAGTAAGTTACCTATTTCAGCCCGTGTTGCTCCTCCACTTGCTGATTTCTGGACTCTTGACTATGTCCTATCTTTGCTTTTTGGTATGTTTGCTGCTCCTCTCGAACATGTTTTACGGAGATTGATAATCTCATCATAGGATTCCTTAGATATGTCTCCTTTTCCAAGCATATTCAACATATCGAAACAATCATCTTGTACCCCTTTTAGAAATATTGATTTGAGAATATCCTTACTCATATCAGGATGATCAGATCGTTGTAAGTTATACTGTAGCCTTTCCACGAAGTCTTCTAGACTTTCGCCCTCCTTCGGAGTCATCTTGAATAATTCCTCCTTCCTTTCTCTTGTTCGACAATAATCTTGGTATTTAACCAAAAATTTCTCCTTCATCTGGTCCCATGTTGTAATCACATGAGCTCCCAAGCTCATGAACCATATTAATGCGTTCCCTTTTAATGTAGCTGGAAACAACTTCAATTTCTGAGCAGCATTAACATAGTCATAGCTTCTACACAATATATCAAATTCAAAAAGAAATTGATCAGGATCTTCTGTGGATAACCCATGGAAATTGGGTAATGCTGAAAGTGGGATATTCTTCGTAGGAGTTTCTCCTCTATGGAGATCTCCAATGGGGAATTCCAGGATGGAGAGAGAATTTTCTCCCCTTCCCTCTATTCTGCGACTTCCACCAAAAATTCCTTCATTGTTATCCTCCATTGGTTGTTTTCCTGATGCGCTTGCCTGGTCTTCGGAGTTTTCTGTTGGAATTTCAATAACCTGCACTGGTTCCTCCACCTTAATTTCCTCTATTGGTTCTTCTACTGATCGTTCGTCTTCTTCCACTGGTTCCTCAGTATATTCTGATGGTTCTATAACCTTCTCTGGTCCCACTACTTCTTCTGTCTGATAATTTGTCTGGGAAGAGTGTTGGGTCTGTGGCCTTCGAGAGCTTAACCTCTGGGATGTCTCAGCTTTTGAAATAATATCATCAATAAAAGTTTTTCTTCCTCCTCCTTTGCCTTTGCCGCCTGAATGGTTAACCTTCTTGTGTCCTCTCATGCATCCTGCATTTCTAAAGAAAAATTGTTAATACCCTTAAAATCTTCAGTCGCCTTCCCCGGCAACGGCGCCAAAATGTTGGTCACTTTAATTGTTTATTAATAAAACAGTCGAGTGCCACATAAATTATCAACCCAGGAAAGTCTGATTATTCCAAAGGTGACTACGTACTGTATGTACTCAATCTTAATGGTATTAAAAGCTATAGTATAAACAGTCTATTATCTATTAAATCCCTACTCTGTGCTACAGCAGTTACAGTAGTTACAGCTTATTGCAGAAATGAAGTAAGAAAAAATCACTTAAAGGAAACAAATCTGCAAAAGGAAGTGATGGTTGTCCCACAACAAAGGATCAGGACCCTATCCTCAAAGTAAGGACTTTCAGAACCTGCCTCTGTTGTCCAGTTCACCAATACACTCTGTAAATTCTAATCACCGATGAGGCACTCATATACAACATCAATCAGTTGAAAAGGAAAACATAGTTTCAGCAAAAGTAAATATCATTAGAAGGAGTACTTGTGATATAAACAAAAATCACATGCACACCACACAACAGAAAGAAGATGGGTGAATCTTATGATGAAGGTGGGCCATGTCCTTCTCACAAGATTCCCCAGAACACATGAATTAAGATAAAATACTCAAAACAGAATTGTATTCATCTGCTATTAAACCATATTACAAAAAGAGATTCAGTCTCATCCCTTCACTACTGTTTCTGTGTTACAACTTGTTCCCTTGTTTTTTGTCTATCTCTCTAATGTAGATGTCTCCTCTTTATAGAGGATACATCTATTACAAAATATTTTCATACATCCTGATTCAACCCTTTTGTACCAAAAATAGGAAAGTCAGTTCTTGATAACAAAATATTGTTATAGTCATGAGGATCATGATCATTACGACCAATATAGTAATCGGTCAGAATCCTTTGCTGATGCAGATTTGTTACATAAATCTCAACTATTCCTCATAGTGCGCATGTTGTTCGTGCTATTTCAGCTTCAAGGTTCATGTTGTTCTTGTTGTTTCAGCTTCACAGTTTGCGTTGTTTCCACTGTTTCAGCAATGGAAAAATGTGATCCTTCCAGTTAGGCAGTTTCAGCAATTGGTCAGCACTTTAATCAACTTCAGGGAACATTTATAAAGATAGCATGATTACGTGTTGAATAATTAAACATATAGCAATGAGGAAAGTTACTTTGTACCTTTTGGAGTGATTAAGCCAAAACACTAGCAAAGGCTTTCAACTGAGGGTTGAAGAGGGTAATATAATGGCAAAATGTACAGTCAAAAATAGACAATATGGGAACCTAAAACATACGAAGTGGATGAACTTGATGAACATGCACCTTCACGAACAGGTGAGTCTGTCAAACCTTCCAACATGCAAGCAAGGAACATCATGCTAAAGCTTCATCAAGCGAACTAAGGACCATCGAAGACTCCACACACTTCGCCATGTGGAGGTGAAGCGATGATACAACATGAAAACATCCATCATCCAACAACACTATAGCTCGACATGCACTCCAGCAATAGCACAAATGTACCAGAATTGTCATGTCAAGTCATGTCAACTCACATCATCAGCCAAGTTGCCCACAACTCCACTATGGGCTTTTTTCAATAAATGTGATGTAATGTGGAAGTCCAAGATACCCACTTGTTGAACAAAGAGTTATGTAAGTCAAAAATTCATGGAATTCAAATGGTCATGAGGGTAGTTGAACAACCAGAAGGGTCAGTCTCAGCCTTGGATATAAATACCCCCTCATTTGTACATGCAAAGAAATTTTCACCTCATCTCCTCCCACATAGCCAAGAGAACCTGTAATCATTTTGTTGACTTAGTGGGGCCTGACCCAAGTTCGGAAGTGATTTAGCCAATCAAATCCTGGTACTACTGTTATCAAGAAAACTAGTGTCCATTCAGAGCTACTAGTCCCACTAAGACAGGTAGCTACCTTAGAAACAAAAAAACTAAAGTTACTTGCATTTTCCTTTATGAGAGATAGATGAGAGAGAAGCAGAGAGTACCAACCCCAGTCTTTCGCTTGGCTCCTTGCTTGTTTCCTCCCTCCTTTGATAGATCTTTGCCACTCCTTCCTCACTTGTCTCGCTTCAAAGAAACACTTGTAGAGTCAAAGCAGCATAATACCATCAAAGCATAGAGATCTATAACCATAAACAATATAGGATCAGATATATATTAACCATACAAATGCATATATCAATACAAGATTCAGAAATATACAAGAATATGGAGGAAAACTCAAATAGCTTTATTGATAGAAGTAGTAGAAGAGAAGGTTACAGCCCATTGGTCTGACCCAATGCCATCCTCCCAGCATGAAATACCTCTTCACCTCACAAAAAGCTAGATCACCCAACACTATGATGCTTCACAGAGAAACCAACAACACTTCCTTACAAAATACAAAATTCCAGCCTCTTGGTTCTCCAGGACGAGGGATCCATATATAGATATTTGTAGGTGGGTGAGTCAGCTTCTGGGATTTTTATTAGTGTCATTGCTCTGATAGTTCTTGGTTCCACTTGGAGATTTCATGATCTCTTACTCATCCCTGGCCGAATTCAGAGAGGCAAGTGTCAAATGAGTAGTTTCTAGAAGATTCCATGGGTTTCCACCTAGCAAACTACCTCTGCCATTTGTCTGCTCTCACTTATCGCACCCTACAGAAGGGCTTTTCAGTATGCATCACATCTTCTATGTGTAACATGTGAGATGCATTGCACCCTCAGCATGGAGCATTCCGTATGGTCCAATTTTTACCAATTTTTCAGAGAGAACTTCTGGGGAATGATGTAATTAGCTAACCTTGTTCCTTTAGGGTATGAAACAACACTTTTAGGGGCTTAGAAGCCCTTGGTTTATGGACATATGTGATTGGGGTTGCAGTGCCAAAATATGTCTATAATAGTTTCCCCCTAAAGCATGAGGTCATAAATCTTCTAATGTTGGGTAAAATGCTTTATCATGAGGATCCGAGGTTTTTCGAAATGGAAGGTGACTTGTAATAAGATACAATGCAATACATTATCTTCATAACATTTTCATTGATGTAGCTGAGGTGGGCATTCCCATGCTCAGCTTTATAAATTCATTTTCATGTACATAGGACAGACAACCATCTGTGTGACAAACTGATGATTCTGGTAGAGCCATCATCCCTTAGCTTGGATGATTATCTGTGCAGCTATGATGTACATTTGATGTCTTTATTTTTCTAAATATATTGCAGCCCAGATGGATGAAACTAGATCTGAAGTCTTCAAACCTGTTCAATCTTCACCCAAAGTACAAGTTGATCCATGTGAAAAGATGTTTTGATCTTGAAAATAGAAGGACATCGCCTGATTACCAACCAATGATGTAAGTTGTTAACAGGCACGAGAGGAATTACCAATAATGATGATGACCCTCAAGGTACTGCAGTACAATTCACGTGGTGTGGATACATGAGTCGATGTTGAACACCACATAAAATCTTTCTATCGAAGGCCATTGATGTATACCTATCGTCGAAAGTGAGAAACTTGCCATTGAGGCATGCAAGCTTCAAAGTACTTAAAGGGTTGTTCCTAAGTCGAATTCTTAGATAATGAGCTGATGTCGACAAGAAGTGACCCACCATAGGAAGGCATTAATGAATCCCACATCTATGACACGGAATGGAGGAAATGATTTTGCAAAGGTGAAAACGATCTGATGATACAAGGTTCAGGGTGGCGGTCATGAAAGAATAGAGCATGATGGTATTGCAGTGGATGAGGCATAAGTTGGGTTGGTGAATTCTCTAAGCGACTTCTCTTGAACATATCGGTGACACTGAAATGGATTGGTAGTGTTAACCACAAAAATGGATGGTACGGAGGACCAATAGTGATATGACCAGTGAACGGAATAACCCAACCCGACTCAATCATGGTGATCAAGTGAAAGTGTCATGTTCAAGAGCGACCTGCTACCAATAAATTTTCTTCAAGTTTTCTTCCCAATTTTACCCCAGTCCTTTCTGACCAGTACCTCCTTATTTTTGTCAAGCTTGAGGAGGATAACGTATGCTTGTTATATAATTTTCCCTTCGGGCAAACTTGTCACTATGTGTTATAGACATTTTTGTGCCTTACAGCATGAAGCATGAAATGTCCATAATCTAAGGGATCCAAAGTCCCTAAACATGTTGTTCCTACCCCTAGAGGAACAAGGTCAGCAAACCACAGCACTGAATAACAGTTCTCCACCTGAAAACACTCAAAAACAAGGCAATTCTGGATCATGTCAACTGCTCCACTGAGCATATGCGCTGAATGTCAACTGCTACACTGGTTACCTGCGCTGAATGTCAACTCCAACACTGGCTACCTGCGCTGAACGTAACTAGACAAGTGGCAGGCTCATTTCTCAAGGTGTCAATGCCCAGGAAGCTTCCAAAATGACACTTGGATCAAGGAATTCGACTGGTGATGAGTAAGAGGGTCTAGATCTCCAAGTGGAAGCAAGAACCTCCAAGTGGACTCAAGAACTGAAGAATAACTGAAGTGAGAGAGGACACTAGTCAGCTCTCAAGCTGACTCATCCTTTCTCAAAAATCATATATATAGATCTCTCTCATGAGGTCTAAGGAGGCTGGAATCTTGTGAATGTAAGGAAGTGTTGTTTGTTTGATTTTAGAGCTATTGGGTGATTGCTTTGAAGGAGGTGAAGAGGAGATTTCTTTCTGCTGGGAGGTGTTGCTGGATTGGACCTCTTATGGTTGTAACACTTTCTGAACTTTACTTCTTCCATTAATAAAGCATTTGAGGTTCTTCTATATGCATGTGTCTCAATGGTGTATTGTTATACTTGTGTATTTGATTTATTCTAATCCTTGAATCAATTATGAATGTATGCTTCTTGTAGTTTCCCCTTCTTACCATTTTTGCAGGATCTTGGTGTAGCTGGGCCAGTGAAAGAGCAAGGAGTTGGGAGCAAGCAACAAGGAGAGAAGATTGGATCAATCATTAGCGAAAGACATCGGTTAGTGGATCCCTTTCTCCCCTATTTTACTTTCATAAAGAAGAAACCTTAGATAGCTTTGCTTCGATTGTTGCTGAGGTACTATCACCCTTAGAGTGGGATAGGGTCATTCCGTATTGGATACTTTTCCCAACAACAAATTGGCGACTCCGCTGGGGATCGTATCTTGTTGGTTGTTTGTGTTTTTGCTATTCATTTCATAAACACAGGGAGTACCGAATCGAACTGCATTTGGATCTTTCAAATGCAAAGTAGAGGGCAGCTACTCTAGCTCAGTTTCTGGGCATGTTTATGATTTGAAGAGCTGATCCACAAGGACTCTGAACAGCTCTTAGTGATAGCTTTTCATCCTCCTAATTACCCTTTAGTGTGTACTTGACTGATAGCTTCTGATTTGGCCAAAAACTGTGAATTTTTGAGCAATCTGTGACCCGGAAACCAAGAGAAACGAAAGTTTCTCTCTTCATTGCAGGCACTGTGAAGGCAGTCTGCATTTCAGCGCAATTCCTGAAGGGGCTACCTGCGCTGAATGTCAAATTGACAGTGTACTACCTGCGCTGAACCAGTCTTGCCTTGTGCTACTGGGGTTCCCTGCTGTTTCTTGCCCTGTTTTCATCTTTGTTTTTGCAGCCTGTTGTCAGTCAATGTACCTATCTGAAACCAACTTTCCTTGCCACTATTCCGCCTCGGTTGTATAAAGAAACTGTGATTTTTCTTTGTGTATTTCTTACATCATTTGCAGTTTCCCATAACGAAAAGTGAACTAGTCTTGTTGTGGCCTCTTAGATCTAGACCTGTGATAAGTGTCGTATTGATCTTAAGAGTTAGTTTATTTGTTGTTCATAGCTGATTGAGCTTTTGCTTTCGTCATATGGTTTGAATTTATGTATTTCTAGTGTTGAAACAAGTAAATCTTAAGGTGTCTTTTGATTTTGGACAAAGCTTGTTTGCTTTCACTTGAAATTGAATTCAAAATTATACGACAGCTTTCTTTTTGTAATACATCAACATTAAGAAAGAGAAACAAAATACCTGCATTTTGCATTTGCATTTTTGATAAGTTTGCATGTTGATTTAGGAGAAAGTGCACTAGTGTGTGCTCTATGATCTGTGTGAAAAGATGATGTCTTTCTTTTCCCTCAGTAGTTAAGATTTTCATAAGTCGAAAAGATTGAATAAAGCTTGCTTATCATCTTAGACTGCATTTAGGAATTTGTACCAATACATCTCGTGGTGATCCTGAAAGGAAAACTTTAAAAAAGATCAACTTAAAATATATTGAATGAACCTAACAATGCTTTGCAACATAACGCTCACAGTAGAGGTCTAGGTAGAGACGTGTTCCGGCGTCATTAAACATAGTGACTGTCGATCTCTACGAAGGTGGGTGATTCCTCTTGAGGGACGATAGCACTAATACGGACTTGTGTTCCCACGTACCATCGCGTATATGTTGGGAGACCCCTATAGAAACAAAGCCTTTATCCTTAGGAAGCCATGTCGGCCGCCCTACTGATCGCGATGCAGTGAACACAGCATTCACGAAGATCGACCACCCGTACCGTAAAACGTATTCTGTGGTTTCGCGAAAGGTTTGGCACACCCTCTGCCTAGATCTCCAGAGCAGTTTCTTTTGGCCTTTTTCAAACTCTATAACTGAAAAAGTCCAACCGAGCATTTGTCACTTCGGGCTCGTTAAAACATCGAAGGAGACTAGAGTCATCTTTAGCTTTTTCTCGACTCTTTAAAACTGAAAAAGCAAGTTGTGTCTAAAAGCGTCTAATAAAATTCATTCAATACGGAAACATAATTCCCCTTTTTGTATTTTAGTTGATCGAGTAATCCGCAACCATGGAAGAAAGTCAATTGAAACCCCGTCATTCGCGGAGGCTTGCGAGTCAACCGTCTTTGTCTCCGGAATCGAAAGTAGTACAGACGAAGCGAACTCGCTTGACCGGGTCAAAATCTCCCATTAAAGTTAGAACAACAGTTCCAACAGCATCTGAGATCCCGGTCACTCCAAGCATTTCTGGAACCCCTGCCTCTATTGAAGAAGTTCAAATGCCACAGAAGGACAGTAACATTGATCCTGGTCTGAGAACAAGTACTTGTATTACTGAACCAGTTCCATCTGTAACCGGTCCAGAGAGTCTTGTTGCTCAAACAACTGTCGCTGTCGAAACAACCCCTTCTTCGGCACCAGAAATCTTTTACGGACCTGACGGTCTTCCTCTTCCACCTGGTTTGATTGCGATAGAGGAAATCGTAGAGGACCCGCAAGCAAGTACTCCAACTCATTTTGGAGTAGGTGTCACTCTTTTTCCTTCTACATCAGAAGTTTGTCCATCACCAGTGGAAGTTCCTGTAGAATCGCTAGGCAGTTTATTGGATAGACTTAAAATGTCTGAGCAACCATCGACATCTAGGACTGTGTCAAATGACACAGCGACAGCAGAGCTCCCTGCCACCACTCCAACGATGTTCGTTGGCGTACCAACTGTCCCAACTAGCTCTCAACAGCTAGAAGGAGTCCGCCCAGGGACTATTTCGACAGTGTGGTCTGTTCCAGTTTGTTCTTCCGGTGTAATACCCGGTAATTCTTATGTTGAAACTAGACAAATTGATCCCTATGGAGGTCAATTTGGGCCATCCAGTCCTCAAAGGCAATCCATACCCTTGAGCTCCGGATTGTTACCGTATGGGGGGCAATATGCCCTTTCATTACCCCCTCCGGGAGGATACCCATACGGTAGTTCTCAACAGTATTCAGGTTTGACTGAAGTTACGACAAGTGGTTGGGTACCTATGTTACCCCAACAGCCAAGAGTTGTGTATTCTATGCAACAATGTGTACCTATGTCTAGCATCCCGACGACGCCAGCTATTGTAACCGTGTCGCAAGTTCAAATGATGCCTGTTGTATGTCAACCCTAGGTTGTAATGCAACAGCCCCTTGACCTTGCAACACAACCACAATCGCCAACTGCCGAGACGACACAGGTCCAAATGGGTACAATTAACTTGCAAGTTAAACTGGGGGGCAAAACAGTAGAAGTTGATGTTGAAGTAATCGATGGAAACCTCGATTACAACATCCTACTGGGAAGGCACTGGATATATGCCATGGCCGCAGTTGTGTCGACCTACTTCAGGAAGATTGCATTTCCCTTTCAAGGAGGAATTACAGTCATCGACCAACAAACTTTCCTCCCCGACAGTTCACAAGTTACGGGAAGCATTCCAATGATCCATGGAAGCAATCATTCGCTTCAAAATATTGGAGTAGGTCTCCTAAAAGACCCTGCCTTAATGGGTACTTTTTCCCTACCGCCTGCAAGTGATATGGCGGAAGTGGCCACAATGGAAACCTACAATATGAAATCTTCTATATCTAATGGATTCGGAAGATTCCTAAACATTTTGTCAGCATGGATCATCGCCCTGATAGAAATACTGTAAATACAGTGGGCTCTGAGGACGGTTCTAATCTCGTGTCAACCTCGTTAAAAAATGAAACAAGGAGTCATGAGGATAGTTCTTTTACTATATCAACCTCATTAAAAAATGAAACAAATCCCCTTTCTCAAAGGTAAACCTTCATTCCAACCACCGCGTTGAATGCAATGAAGCTTGGGGGGCATGCACCTCGATTTGCGTTATTATGCTGGGGGCATGCAAACTTATCAACGAGCAGTTTTAGCATAAAGTTCATGCTCGTTAAAAAATAAATGCAAGATCCGAGCAGTTTTAGCACATAGTTCATGCTTGTTAAAAAATAAACATAAGATTGAGCAGTGTTTTAGCGCATTCAAGCTCGTTAAAAAATGAACCCATCCCGGTAAATAACCATTAAGAATGTAACCTGATCAACCATAAAAGCCTTGGTCGTGTTTGTGTATCGTCACCTCCACTTTTCATTTTGGCCGATCGTTTACCTCCATTTGATTGTTTACCCATTTTGAGGAACAGCTGCGAAGAGTGATTTCACCTAGCCATCCTTGTGACACTGCCGTGATTGGAAAATTCCAACCTGTACCTGGAATTTGCTGCTAACCCTTTTCATCACTCGTTCCTCAGAAGACGAGTCTTCTTTAAGCTCTTTTCAACTGACTCGTAAAATATGAAAAGATTGCCGAGTTTTGGCCTTCCAGCTCGTTAAAACGACCGGAAGTGCTATCCCTCCTCTAGATTTTAATCTTTTTTGGACCTGAGGGATTATTGCACAAAAAGATCGAGCGCTTGTTTTGTTCGGCTCGTTAAAAGTACCGAAAACTCATCCCTTCTGTATTGTTTTATACTTTTTCGGACTTAAGGGATTAGATGACGAAAAAGGAATTTTGGAGTTAACTTTCTGTACCTTTTCAGACTCTCTAAAAATGAAAAGGACCGAGTTTTCCTTGTCGTTAGACTCGTTAAAATGATTAAATAGCGACAAACTTGTCTTTAGACGAGAACGAGTTTCCCTATCACTAGGCTCGTTAAAACATAGCGATGGGCTTGCCCAAAGGGCAGGTTATAGAACAAGCATATGTTATCCTCCTCAAGCTTGACAAAAATAAAGAGGTACTGGTCAGAAATGACTGGGGAAAAATTGGGAGAACCTCAAAGCTTTAATGGTAGAAAGTCGCTCTTGAACATGACACTTTTCCTCCGTACCACATCGGGTTGGGTTGTTTCATTCACCGGTCTCATCACCATGGTCTCGCCAAACCATCCATTTGGGGTAATGCTACCGATCCATCGCATCAGTGTCGTTATATGTTCAAGAGATGTCGTTCAGAAAGAGTCAACCGTGTCCCATCCACTGCCATACATTATCCTTCATCCATTCATGACCGCCACCCTGAATCATATGTCACAGATTGTTTTCACCTCCACTAAAATCATTAGCTCCATTCCGTGTCACTGATGTGGGATTCATTAAGGCCCTCCTTTGACGGATCGCTTCTTGTCGACTTTAGCTCATTATCCAAGAAGTTGATCTAGGAACAACCCCCTCAGTACTTTGAAGCTTGCATGCCTCAATGGCAAGTTTCTCACTTCCGGTGACAGGTATACATCAATGACCTTCGACCAGAAGACATTGCATGGTGTTCGACGCCAAGTCCTATATTCACACCACGTGAATTGTACTGCAGTACCTTGAGGGTCATTATCATTATCGGTGATTCCTCTCGCGCTTGTTAACGGTTTACATCATTGACCGGTAATCAAGCGATGTCTTTCCATGTTCGACTTCAGCGCAATTCTCACATGGATCGACTTGTACTTAGAGTGAAGATCGAACGAGTTTGAAGACCCCGGATCTAGTTTCATCCATCCGGGCTGCGATATATATTCAGGAAATATAAAGACATTTGACATGTAAATCATTGCAGCAGATGATCATCCTACTCAAAGGATGATAATTTCAGCAGAGAATTATCAGTCTACCATCAGACGATCGTCTGTTCTATGTACCAAAATGAATTTATAAAGCTGAGCATGGGAATGCCCGCCTCAGCTAGATCATGAAATCAGAATGAAAAATAATGTATTGTATTGTATTTTATTACAGGTCATCTCTCAGCGATTGAATGAACTTCGGATCCTCCTGATAAAGCATTTCACCCGATAAACGACCTCATACTTTAGGGGGCAACTGTTATAGACATTTTTGTGCCTTACAGCATGAAGCATGAAATTTCCATAATCTAAGGGATCCAAAGTCCCTAAACATGTTGTTCCTACCCCTAGAGGAACAAGGTCAACAAAGCACAGCACTGAATAACGTTCTCCACCTGAAAACACTCAAAAACAAGGCAATTCTGGATCATGTCAACTGCTCCACTGAGCATCTGCGCTGAATGTCAACTGCTACACTGGCTACCTGCGCTGAATGTCAACTCCAACATTGGCTACCTGCGCTGAACGTAACTGGACAATTGGCAGGCTCATTTCTCAAGGTGTCAATGCCCAGGAAGCTTCCAAAATGACACTTGGATCAAGGAATTCGACTGGTGATGAGTAAGAGGGTCTAGATCTCCAAGTGGAAGCAAGAACCTCCAAGTGGACTCAAGAACTGAAGAATAACTGAAGTGAGAGAGGACACTAGTCAGCTCTCAAGCTGACTCATCCTTTCTCCAAAAATCCTATATATAGATCTCTCTCATGAGGTCTAAGGAGGCTGGAATCTTGTGAATGTAAGGAAGTGCTGTTGGTTTGAGTTTAGAGTTATTGGGTGATTGCTTTGAAGGAGGTGAAGAGGAGATTTCTTTCTGCTGGAAGGTGTTGCTGGATTGGACCTCTTATGGTTGTAACACTTTCTGAACTTTACTTCTTCCATTAATAAAGCATTTGAGGTTCTTCTATATGCATGTGTCTCAATGGTGTATTGTTATACTTGTGTATTTGATTTATTCTAATCCTTGAATCAATTATGAATGTATGCTTCTTGTAGTTTCCCCTTCTTACCATTTTTGCAGGATCTTGGTGTAGCTGGGCCAGTGAAAGAGCAAGGAGCTGGGAGCAAGCAGCAAGGAGAGAAGATTGGATCAATCATTAGCGAAAGACATCGGTTAGTGGATCCCTTTCTCCCCTATTTTACTTTCATAAAGAAGAAATCTTAGATAGCTTTGCTTCGATTGTTGCTGAGGTACTATCACCCTTAGAGTGGGATAGGGTCATTCCATATTGGATACTTTTCCCAACAACACTATGTTTTAATGAGCCTATCGATAGTGAAACGCGCTCTTGTTTATAATGGACAAGTTTTTCGCAATTGTTTTAACAAGTTTAATGACAAAGATAACTCAGTCCTTTTCAATTTTAGAGAGTTTGAAAAGAGACAGAAAGGAAACTCCAGTAATCCTTTTTCGTAGTATAATCCCTTAAGTCCGAAAAAGTATAAAATTATATGAAAGGAATGACTTTTCCGATCACTTTAACAAGCCGAAAAAGACAAGTGCTCGATCTTTTTTTGTAATGATCCATTAGGTCCAAAAATATTAAAATCTAGAGGAGGGATGGCACTTCCAATGACTTTAACGAGCTGGAGAGGCCAATTTCTCGACAATATTTTTATATTTTACGAGTCTAAAAAGATCTTAAAAGAGACTCATCTTTGAGGAACGAGTGATATTTCGGGTAGCATTTGGTTCTAGGTGAGGTTCGGAACTTTTCAATCATGACAGTGTAAAGAAAGCGGCTAACAGAATCACTCTTCACAGTTGTTCCTCAAAAGGGTAAACAATCAAGTGGAGGTGATGATCAGCTAAAATGTGGAGGTGATGGTAAGAACATGACCAAGGCTCAAAAGTTGATAGTAATGCGATCACAAAGGTTATTTACCAGAAGTGGGTTCATTTTTTAATGAGCTTAAACTCTGGGGGAACATATTCTCATTGCTAGGTTTATTTTTTAACAAGCTTGAACTTTGCGTAAACCTGCTCATGCCAGTCGTATAATAAGGATGTTTCTCATTAGTAGGTTCATCTTTTAGGGAGCTTTCCCCATGCGCAACTTTGCTCCGTAGCCTTCTTTATGTAACCTAGAAATGACCAACTACTGTGATAGGGGTTAAAGAACCATTTTTGTTGGTCCTGACAAAGGTGAATGGTTGACTAGATCAATCACCTAACTTAAGTAGTTGAAGTTAGTAAAAACTACGGGGTTAGAGTTACGCTGGTCACTTTTCACTTGCGTACAAAAGGTTTGCATGCCCCCAGGTATAAAGAGAAATAGGGTTTCCAGGTTACCACATGGAAGTTCTTGCATTAAAGCAAGGTTGTTTCATCCACATTTGCAGACAAAACACTTCCTTGGATCTGTCCATCGAAATAGACAAAGGTGAATGGTACGATCTTCCACTCACATAACCTTTGATGAGGGAATAATTTTCTAGTCTAATCCCATTTTCCTAAATGGATGGGTGTGTCAGACTAGTCATATATCCTACACGGAAACCTACCTTATATCTGGGGTTTTCCTACCAAAGTAGACCAGGGCGCATGCCCCCTGGGTTTAGTCACATTCACTGAATCACTCACGCTCATTAGGTTGATGGACTGGAGGTTGATGAGACATTCCTTATTCAAAAAGACCAGTTAGGGATGGTATTTGACTATTAGCCTTGTTTGAACCAGGAAATGAAAGCTGGTCAACGAGCTGGACCATTTTGCCTTCATACGGGAAACACATCACTCTAAAGAGTGAGGAAACAATAGCTCCCATGCTATAAATGTAGTCACGTCCAAGGAGTAGATTGTAATCTAATTTCCCTTAGACTATCATCACATTCAGAAAAATGATTTTCCTTCTCAAAGTTATAGGCAAATTTGGAAGGATCCCTAATGGTCGACTGGTTCCTTTGTTGAAGCCTGACATATTTCAAATCTCAAGTAGAAGCGATGGTGAATCAAGCACTTTCCAAGTAGTTGAGGAAAGGATACTCATGGAGGCCCCTTCTTCCATGATTGTACCGGCCGTGATCATTTTGTAAGCTTGTATTATGATTCAGAATGGTACATTAGATGGTAAGTGGGGTCTCCCTAGTAGATTCCAATCAAAGGAAATCATTAGATTGCTTGGAGGAGGGACCGAATAGACAGCCGGAAGAATCTCTGATGAAATACCTTCCTGTGGTAAAGGAATGGGTAGATTGCCCCCACGTTCATCGGATTCTGTGTTAACAAAAAGAATTTGAATGGTGTCATTCTCATTCTCTTTGGTGACTATATCATCTGAAGGTGGACCTTCTTAGGACAAGATTGGATCGACTGTCGTCTCGACCTATTGAATTTGGTTTGGTGTGGACTTAGAGGGTTTATATTCAATGATAGGTGCTTCGACTGACAACAAAGGTGTGTCAGTCAGATTTTCAACTAGCGATGGACTAGGCAAGAGTTTCTTGTATCCAGGAGGAAGCCATAGCAGTGAAGCAAGATGGTTATCCAAGACTCTTTTAGCTTTGTCCAGGAAGGGACAATGGTGGAGGGCATGATCGCCTTCACACAGTCTACAAGGAAATTTAGATCTTCCTTCTTTTCCATTGACTTCGTTTTCACTAGTTGACGGTGTACTTTCAACATGATCGTCAGAGGTTGAGGACACCGGATTGTGAAAGCAGGGAGACCAGTCCCTTAAGATCCGTGGGATGCAAGGAAAATCTCGATGATAATGGTCTCCTTTGCAAATGACACATGGAGATTTACGTTTGGATGGTGTAGTGTGTGGATTTTTGCTAGACGATGCATGGTTGCCCCCTTTCGCCATTAGCTTCTTCTTCTTCTCCTTCCCTTTCTTCTTCTTCTTAGTTACTTGGTTTTTAGTTTTACTAGCTTCACCAAGTGAAGAGGAAGAAGGAAAGGGAGAAACAAACGAAGTAGAAGGTTGGGGGTAACTCTAGTATCATTTGGTTGCTGATTTGATTGCTCAGGAATCACGGTGTTTTGAACGACAAAGGTCGAGAAAAGCCATACTGGCAAGCCAATTGTAAGTCCTGGAAGGGACAATGTAGCCATATGAGGTGCACCAACATCTCCCCAAGAGGAGAAGGGACTAGGATTCCCCCCAAGGGGAAATCCTTGATTGGTGGACTCCATTTTCTCAACCTAAGACCAACGAGGGAACAATGATGTTATTCTGATTAAAATAAATTTTATGACGCTTTGACAAAACTTTCTTTTTCAATTTTAAAGAGTCGAGAAAAAGCTAAAGATGATTCTATTTGCCTTCGATTTGTAATGAGCCTGAAGTGACAAGTGCTCAGATGTAACGTTTCTTTTAAGGAGTATGAAAAGGAACGAAAGTGACTACTTTGGAAATCTAGATAGAGGGATTACCAAACCAATCTCAAAATTGCAGAATACTTTTTACGTATGGCAGTCAATCTTCCCAAATGTTGTGTTCAGTGCATTTCAATTGATAGGGTAGCAGACACGACTTCCTAAGGATAAAGGATATAGCCTATTGTGGTCTACCAATATATACTCGATGGTACGTGGGAGCATAGTTTTGTACTGGGACTTGTCGTATCAAGGAGGAGGAATCACCCAACCTACGATGAAAACAATAGCTACCAGGCTTTATGACACTGGAATACGTCTCTAGCCTAGACTTCTAGATGTTGTGCATTAGGTTCTAAAGCGTTTTTATGTTCATTGAAATTTATTTTACAATTGATCTTTCTTAAGAAGTTTTCCCTTAAGGTTTACCGTGTGATGTAGATATACAATTCCTAAATATGCAATCTAAGATTATAAACAATCGTTTACTTTCTTTTTCAATGAAAATCCTAGCTACTAAGGAAAGAGAAGTAAAATCCTTTCAACATAGAGTAGAGAGCACACACTAAGATGCAATGTCCTAAATCAATTTCCACATGTAGTATAAATGAAAATGCATGTGCATGTATTTTATTTTAAGTTTCCTTAATGTGAGAATGTCAAAAAGAAAACTAAGTATAGATCTGAACTATATTTTCTCAAAGCGACACTTTAGCAATTTCTTGTTAAAAAACGAAAGGAAGACTAAGATGACACTTTCAATTTCGACTTGAAAATGGCTTTTGAAACTTCAGAGAAGTGATGATTCAAATCAAATACAATAGAAAAAGTGTAATTGACTATCTAAAAGAGGAAGACTTTACGACACTCTTTTCTTTGATCGAAAATGACACTCGCGACACTTTCAAATCAAAAGACGACAGTTCGATTAAGCTACTATTTGCAAAGGAGAACTATAAATGATGAAAAAATACATAAAAACA